>OW028628.1:13600000-14200000 GCA_932294325.1 Allophyes oxyacanthae
TTGTGGTAAGAGCTGCGAGAATAATGTAATTTAATGTGAATAAAAATAAGATTAGGATAATAATGATTTGCGCCTGAATAAGATTGCCATGGCAGTTACAGGCCGACTAGCTAGATTCGGATGTAATGCTTTTTTTATTTAAAATCTTACCATCATAATATTTACGCGGCTTTTTGTATGATTTGCTTAAAGTTCCAAGGTTTTCATCTTAATTTACGAAACGCAGCCTTGAATTATCTTGAAATCTATCTGAAAGAAAGAAAGAAAGAAAGAAAATCAATTTATTTTTTGCACACAGGACACCGAGCATGCACACATAACAAACATAAAGAATAAAAAAAACCAGAAAATTACATAAAATAAAAACAATGAAAAATAAAGCATGGAAGTGTGTGTCCCTCATGTGCAAGAAAATGGGCATCGATCAGCTTGTTGTCATTGGCAACACCAATGACGCTGGTTTTCATCGATGACCTGCCTGCATGCCTTGGAATTAACCAACAGGGAAAGTCGCTTTTCCCTGTATATTATCAGTATACAGTAAGATGTCTACAGTCTGTATTTATAATGTCCCCCTGATACAATCTCTCCCCTATACTACTAACAGTAGGGCGGAGAAGCCTAATCTAAGACCACACCTTAAGATTTATTTATACCCCAATATCCTGTAAGCAAGAAAAACGATTCACACCAAATCTGGACCATTCAATCCTTCATCCTTTCTCTAAAGCCGTGTAATACAAACAATATACCTTTCAACTTAAATTTAACTTTATTTTAAGGTTGTAAGGTATAATTTTGCTTGGTAATGGGCGTCTATTTTCAGCTCCTGTAAATCTTTGTTTGACGTGTAACAAAGCCACATTCCTGGTATGTTTGTGTGTGTATCGTTAATGTCGTTTGCATCCTTGTTGTAGGGAAGTGTTGAATGTTTGTCTGGACAAACATCCCCAGGCTAAATATGTTTCGTAGCGGCTTTCCTGGACCAAAAATACTGGCTTGATGCTTTGGTGTTTTCTTTAGCGTAGCTGTTTTTAACCCCCGACAAAAAAGAGGGGTTTCAAACCGTCAAGCCGTCAAAATACCTTCAGTTTTGAACTAGAAAAAGAGCTGTAACTTTTGAACGGCTGAACATTTTCATGAAATATAGCTAAGATGATGCCCTTTGATGATGAAGCTTTCAATTAAAAAATTGCTTTGTAATCGGTCCATCCGTTTTGGAGCTACGATGCCACCTGCCACAGACAGATACACAGATACACACTACAGATTTATAACCCCCCTCTTTTTTGTCGGGGGTTAAAATGCACCATAAGTAAAGTAAGCGACCCTGGGAAATTGTGGTAAAATGCTTTGGTTATTATCATTATAACCAATATAGAGATGGAATGGAAGACTCCAGAACTACTCTATAGTAGAATTCTTGGACAGTTCTTTCTTGATAAAATGAAGTCATGCTGTTTATAAGAAAGAAAGAAAGAAAAAAGTATTTATTTGACACAGCACAAAAACGATTTTAAAGATAACTTAACAGAAAAATTAAAAATAAAACATGTAAAACACACATAAAAATAATTATCTTAAATAAAATGGATTGTGTGTCGCAGTTGTGTCAAAAAGGCTTCCGCTCAGCTTAAGCTGCCGCGCTGCGAGCAACCCGACAGCGCTGTTTTTAGTGGGAGCATGTATTTCTTCGGTACTTTTGGTACCATGTTGCAACCGGACAGGATGCACTAGAACATAAAAAGTACCACATAAACGCCGCTGTAAAAGAATCACGCTCGCATGTGATGTGATGTGATATGCATTCGTTTTTGGAACGCCTTAAAAGGCAGATGTGGCTCGTAGGGTTGTTAATGTTTGTGTAATAATAAATTATTTTTTATGGGAAAAATAATAAAGTGGTATGGGCTGGTTCGGTATGGCATGGCGTGTGCTTGTGGTGCGACCAAACTTACCATAGGCCGGCAAGACCCTGACACAGCGAGATGAAGGACGCAAGATAGATAAATTAGATAAGGTTGAGCTTCGGCCGTACGTCAAATGACGTAACTTTCCTCCACTCTCTGTTGTCGGAAAACTTGCCAATATAAAACCAGTTTTTGCAACAATGTGATAATTGTGATCAATGCTGCTGCTAATTCTTCAAATACTTTTACTAATACTTTTTTTTTTACTAATACTTTTACTTTTAAGAGCAAAAAAAGAATAGGATTTACATTAATTCACAAACATTGTTCATGTCACAAGAAGAAAACGCCGTACCTACGTGATAAGGCCGCCCATTGTACAATTCATGTTCGTGCAAGTCTTTATAATATTTATATTTGTTTTTAACCGACTTCCAAAAAAAGGAGGAGGTTATCAATTCGACGCGTATGTTTTTTTTTTTTTTTTTTTATGTTTGTTACCTCCTAACTTTGGACTGGGTGAACCGATTTTGATAATTCTTTTTTTATTTGAAAGCTGGTAGTTCCCGATTGGTCCCATTTTAATTTGGTCCAGTTCCGATAATGGAATCCATGAGAAAACCATATAAGTCTTAAATTTGCATTAAGTATGTGCGCGACAAATGGACGAATAACTCAACATCACGCCAACCGATTTCGATGATTCTTGTTTTGTTTGAAAGGGTCTACTCCCGAAGTGGTCCCATTTCAATTTGGTGAAGATCTCATGAAGATCTTCGGAGATAGACAATGGAACTCTTGAATGAATAACAGCACATCACTCGCGATTGCTGTAATCTCATGTTTATGTATTGTTTATGGCACTCAAAATTGAAAAATAAAATAAACTTTAAAAAAAAGTAAAAACCGACTTCAAAAACCAAAAAGTATAAAATAATTTTCTTAAAAAACTTAACAGCTTCTGAAGTCGGGGCCTATAATAGATATATAGATATATTGTTAGAAATTAATAATGATCTCGCTCTTCTAGCTATTTACCGCTCTCCCTCTATTACTAACATAGAGAGATTTGTAAGCTCGCTTGATACTTCTCTATCTAACATGAAAAATAAACCTACAATAATTGTAGCCGGCGACATCAATATAAATATAATTGACCCAAGCAGCAGCCAAGCTGCAAACTACTCTTGTCTTATGGCTTCCCATGGTCTATCTCCTGTTATAACTCAGGCAACTAGAGGCGGTGCCTGTCTAGACCATATATTCACTAAATCACATACGACACCATTTGGCATTGTCTGTAACCTATCTATAACAGATCACGACCTAGCTTTGTGTAACATTCCTATAAAAGCACAATCTCACAAAAACAACACCCGCTGGAGGATTAAAACTGATTGGGACGCCACAGCTGCAGAAATCTCTGGGACAGATTGGGAACCCGTTATAAGATCTACATGCGTTAACACGTCATTGAACTCCTTCAACGACATCATCACACGAGCCATAAATAATCACACCCAAAATATGAAAATCAGCCGTAGAACAAAAACCTTAAAACCCTGGACTACGCCAGGACTAGTCAGGTGCTTGAGACACCGTGACAAACTTCATCTTGAGTGTAAAGCTAACCCTGACGATCATATGAAACACCTAACTTACACTAGATATAGGAACTTTGTTAATAACTTACTTCGAAAACTTAAAACATTACACAACAGACAAGAAATAGAAGCTAATCGAGATAATCCGAAAAAACTCTGGACTGCAATTAAAGATATATGTGGAACAACTAACACCCAGAACACAGCAATACAACTAATTGCAGTTAGCGAATCCCCAAATTCAACACTCAAAAATTGCAACCAGCACTTTGTCTCCGTAGGTGAAAAACATGCTGCTAAGATATTGAACAAACTATCTACCACACAAAATACATTAATAGATTCATACCGTTGCTCTAATTTAAACGCACAATCATTTTACCTACATTTGACAGACGAAAAAGAAATCACTAACTTAATACATAATTTAAAACTAGACAGCTCCCCGGGACCAGATCATATTACGGTTCTACTACTTAAAAAATGTCTTGACAGTATTACTAAGCCACTTGCGTTTATTTTCAACCAAAGTTTGGAAACTGGTGTATTCCCAGACTCCTGGAAAGTTGCATCAGTCTCCCCCATCTACAAAAGCGGTTTAAAAACCTTACCGGAAAATTATAGACCAATTGCGCTTCTAAGCATAATTTCGAAACTTCTAGAAAAAATTGTCAATAACAGACTTATCAGTTATCTCGAAAAATACAATATCATTTCCGAAAGACAATTTGGTTTCCGCCAAGGAAAGTCGACTGAAGACGCATTAACACTCTTTTCAAATCAAGTCTCCCATCATTTAGAAAATGGCGAGCGCTGTCTCGGTGTATTCCTTGATTTGGCAAAGGCATTTGACACCGTATCAATTGGCCTACTCCTAAAAAAACTGGAGGGTATAGGAATAAGGGGAATCCCGCTGCAATGGTTTCGTAGTTACTTGACAGGGCGAAAACAGTATGTAAAAATAGGCCGGCACCAAAGTGACCTACTTCCTATTACTTTCGGTGTACCGCAGGGCAGTACACTCGGCCCGACACTATTTACGCTATACATAAACGACGTAGTAAATATTCCACTTTCTAAAGCAGACGTTATCACCTACGCTGACGACACAGCCATACTTTTTCACGACGAGACTTGGGACCGAGTATACCGTCTGGCGGAACAAGGTCTTTCTCAGGTGGCTCAGTCCCTAGACACTAACTTACTTACATTAAATGTCAACAAAACCAAATATATTGCTTTTTCTAAAACGATTACTACTAGTCCCCCATCTTCGATGCCTCTAAAAATTCACTCCTGCCTCCAAGAGCACAATAACAACCTCTTTTCTCCCTGTACATGTGAACCGATTGAACGCGTTGAAACAATAAAATATCTCGGAATAACCCTAGACCATAACATGACGTTTAAAGCCCATATTTCTGCCTTATCAATCAGAGTGCGAAAACTAATTCACATTATGAAAAAACTTCGAAATTGTACCCCTGTGGACATCCTGCGCCAGGTTTACTACGGTATATGCCAATCGGTTATACAGTACTGCATCAGCATATGGGGAAGCGCCGGTAAAAGCTATTTTATAAACCTTGAGAGAGCACAACGTGCGCTCATCAAAGTCACCCTGAAAAAACCATACAGGTTTCCCACAGACTCTATTTATCAGGAGTTCGGAGTTCTTCGTGTAAGGCAGCTCTTCATACTTAAGGCGACACTAAAAACTCACATATCACTTAGAAAACGGCCAGAATATAATGAAATAATAAATAAGCGTGTTTTTAGAGTAGCCATACCTAACGTTCAGTCTGGATTGGCAAGACGTTGTCCTGCCTTTTCCCTTCCCAACACATATAATAAAGTAAACAAAATCTCCGTACTAAAGAACTGCTCAGTCATCGAATGTAAAAAAATTGTTACTAGAAAGCTACAAAAACTATCATACGACGAAACCGAAGCCTTAATATAGGACATGTACAGGACAGCATCCGACATTATGCATATGACACACTGACACACGTACACACGTAGGTAGTCTCACTACCATTACGCTCACCTTACAATACAAATACACACACACACCCCTCACACACGCATAATACACCCAGCCCTACCTTTAATTCATAACTTTATTACTTGAATAATATTAATAATATTGTTTAATAACATAATTTATTAAAAACTGTAACCATGTTAATTATGATAAATTGTACTCCAGACTCCGAGCCCCAAGATACAAGCTTTGCTTAGTTTGTGGCTCGTTGGCATAAAATGTATTGGTATATTTCTGGCAAATAAACATTTATTATTATTTATTAAACATTTATTATTATTATAATTCTTCAATGTACCTACTCGTAGCTTGGCAGTGGCCCCGACTTCAGAAGCTGTTAAGTTTTTTAAGAAAATTATTTTATACTTTTTGGTTTTACTGGTGTACAGATTTATAAATAAACTAGCGACCCGTCCCCGGCTTCACACGACTGCAATTTCTTACATTTAATATAAAAGTATTATACATAATAACCTTCCAGAAGAAATGCTCAAAATAATAGTTAAAACCGCATCAAAATCCGTTGTGTGGTTTAAGAGGAGTTAGCGGATATACAGACAGACAGACGTGGAAAGCGACTTTATTTTATACTATGTAAAGATAACATTCGGTTTGAAAGTTCTGATTTTTGACCACATTTTTATGTGACGCCATAGTGGCAGCCCTGGTGCAGTATCGCATTACGCAACATGTTATGCCGTGCAGATGGCGCTGTGTATTTCTGTACATGCATTAGAAACACGTCCACATCAAGATAAAGGGGAGGGGGGGGGGGATTTAAAAATCCCATGTTTGATGCTGCCCGAAGGAAACGTGGTAATAAAGTTAATTTGGTTTCCTTGGTGGTCATGGAAAGAAGGTTTCAATTACATGTTCGTTGTCAAAGGGATAGTTAGTGGGGGATCTAACCGCGCATAAACATGGAACATGGAAATCGAACACCAATATACAGTTTATTTTTAATTTAATACGGCCCTGTTTAAGCTTTACTTCTAGCTTACCATAGACTCGCTAAGAAGAAAAACACACTTTGAAAATAGGGAGCATAGAAAATCCCTTTACCGTTTTCTGTACCGACTTTTCGTTTTGTCTCCTGTCTAGGAGACAAAAGGTAGAGTTAACGGGCCTGTCCATAGAAAAATCGTGGACAAAACTATCCTTTTACCGTTTTCTTTCTCGATTTTTCGATTTGTTTCCTGACAAGGAGACAAAGTGCGGAGATAACGGGTTTGTCTACAGAAAAATCGTGGACAAAACTATATATTTATCGTTGTCTCTATAGATTTTTCGTTTTGCCTCCTTTCAAGGAGACAAAGCGCGGAGATAACGGGTTTGTCCATCCACCGTGCTAATCCTGCTGTAGATTAGAACTTCCAAATATAAATCATGTCTTCATAAAAACAGCCCGTTAATGTTTTTTTTTCATAGCTAATTGGTACTGACGACGGGCGGAGTGGATGTTTGGAGGACAATGAAAGGGCGGGTCTCTGTCTGCCCTGCGTTTATCAATCACCGTGATGGATGACGGAAATGTGCTGTTCGGTTTGAATGTTCACGTCATCTCTTCTCATACATATACAAAGACTGGAAACAAATAGACTAAAGTCTCCTTTTTAATACGCTTTTATTAGCTTCACCTGTAACTAACTATGTAAGAAAATCTTGGAAGTTTTTGACCCACTTCCCGGTTTCCGATTGAGCTGAAATTTTGCATACACTTTTAGTTTGGATAACAAAAGCGTATGTTTTAGTTTTTTTTAAACTATAATATTTTTATAATAAAATAATATCCGTATTATTGAATAAATAGATTATTTTTTTGGAAATATTTAACTATTTCAATACTAAAAATAAAATTAAGAACTAAGTATACGAAACTTAAGTATGTAGTACCTACATTCTGTACATACTTAGGTTTTACAAACTTTATAGTTCGTAATAATATAAATAAATTTTCAGTCTTATTTTTCTATTTTCTAGTGATGGGACTCTATTGATGAGTGTGGTTTTAGGAGGTACCAAAATAATAGAAGCGAGATTGCGTGATACCGCTAGAGAAGCGTCGATGATACTCGTATGATAAAATAAAGATACAGGGGAATAATCTATCCTCTTTTCCTTCTTTCTAATCTTACCTACTTTAAACCTTATAGGTACATTCATCTATACTAATATTATGAAGAGAAAAGATTAATTTAATTATTATTCTAAATAGTACATCTAAAAATATGGTACATAAAAACTTAAATCTAAACAAATATAATTAAAATACAATTAAATATTAGGATCTACAAATAAAAAAAATCTTCCAGCTCACCGCTGCGGGGCATAGTGCCTAGGAGGCTGGCAGAGTTGCCTCGTTGGACGGCTAAACTGATTCTTTGGCCGAGGTAGCTGCCAGCTCTTAAATTTAATTTGTATTTTTGTTTGCAGTGGACAAACTCAAAAACTATTAGACCGATTTTTAAAATTCTCTCACCAGTTAAATGCTATATTATCACTGAGAAACATAGGCTATATTTTATTTTAAAAAAAATAGGAATTTCTACGAAAACTCCAACAATGTAACTCAAGGTGTAAAAAAATTACTTATAGAGATCCTTACATCGCGTGCGCTGCGAAAACTATTGATGATACTTGATAGAACAGAATTATTATTTGAAATTATTATTATTTAATATAAATAAATGTTCGCCCGTGCGAAGTTGTGACGGGCCGCTAGTATATTGTAATATTGAAACATTAAGTAGGGCTATGTCGTGACAAAAGTCAAAGAACAAAATATGTACGGTATGTATGGCTACAAATATTTTATTTATATGACTGAATGTTTTCTTTGTGTATATATGCGCCTGTGACATATTAGGAAATTCCAGAATCGATCTTAAACCCAAGCTAAGTGCGGAAATATTTATAGTCACTCTCATTACATATAAAGTTGTTTGTGACAGACATACTGACAGATAGATAACGTATTGATTCCATTAGTGGTCTGTTTTTGTAATTACTTACGCATTTGTTACGGAACATTTTGTAAACGCTTAAATTCTTTAAATTCTTAATTAAAACTAGGATAAAATAAAAACATGTAAATAAGATTTATTTATAATTTATAGTAGTAGGTATTTAGAAAGAAGAAAGAAAGAAGAAAAAAAATACATTTATTCATCACGGAAAGTGACAAAACATGAGAGAGAAATAAAATAAAAATCAAGTTAACCTTTAAACAGTAAAAAATTCAAAACAAAACAAACAATGAGAACTAAATAAAAAATAAAAAAATAAAGTAAAATAGTCATCCTATTGTATATTGTCGTCAAGCATGCCCATGCCGAAAGGGTAGCCAGCTCAGCATTTGCTGGGCGCGGAGAGCCCAGCGCTAATTTCTAGTTGGCACCCCTGCAGGCCAGTGACACACGGACGAAGGCAAGGCAAGAAAGGTAAAATAAATAAATATGATGAATTTAAAAATAGAGAAGTATTTAAAAATAAATATACTATATAGATATATATGTTTAGAGATAAATACACTGCTATAGATGTCGCTACATTTTCAAATGTATTCCACAAGTTGTTTGTCTCATAATTCAGTATGGAAAATAATGCAACAACATAAGTTAACATTACGCAAGAAATTATCATAATAAATTCAGAATGTGCGTGTTTTTCCATCAGATAACAATGGAATACCATGGAAAGTATAAAGGCAGTTTTCCTGGATATCAATTGGTATTCCTTTTGGGTTTTGGATATCGGATTGTTGGTAATCTTTGAAGGGACTAGGTGTTCGCGGAAAGATGGTATCAGCGTGTAGGTTATTTTCCCTAAGTCGCCTTTAATGATAGATATACGATGTGATTAACAAGGAATAGAATAGATCTTTATTTCATATAAACCAGATTCAGGCACTTATGAAATGTCGAGACTCTAAGCTGTGCTCTAGGTGCGCGATGGCCATGGCGATGGGCGATGGGGTAATTATTCCCGTGTTAATTAAGCATACGGCCCGCCTGATGGTAATCGGTTACCGTAACCTATGGACGCTTGCATCACCAGGGACATCACTCGCGCGTTGCCGACCCTAAATCCTAATAATGACACACAGGGTGCTTCGGTTTAAACAAGAGTATCCAGCTATCCATGAGTTTCTTGCCGGCTCATCTTCATAGAACCAACAATTTGGAACCGTGCACTTTTTTAATTTAAGACAATTCTTATGTGCCTTCATTCAGAATTCAGATAAATAAAAAGTCGTATGATTGATTAAGATCTGTAAGAGTGTTTTAGAGTATGCATTGTCAATTAGAAATTCTGTCCATCGTGTACTACAGTGTAATTATAAATATACATGATTAGTCTGTTTGTTTGTCGAGTTCTCCGCACCGCCTGAATGCGCTGTTCCATGATTCATATTTAACGAAAACTTTGGTTTACGTACGAAGCTCATCTTTGTTGAAGAATGGGTTCTGGGAATGGGAGAACAGCTGTTCGCTGGTTGCGAAGAACAAAGACGGCTGGAAATTACCTAAGTACCTATGTAAGTAACATGAAAGGTGGTTCAACAAAGTAAAATTAGCTTTGAAATTATTGATAACGTAAATTGGTCTTCTCAAATCCTAAATTACTTAAATTTTGTTTGAAAATGATCCACTTTTGATAAGAAAGGGAAACGCTATGAAATGGTAAATTGTCTCGGGATTTCACTGGTTTCTTGTTGTTCTTGTTGTAGAAATATCTAGATACTATTTTATTTCTAGGATTTGCTAAGAGACTGGACTGATAAGGAAGAAGATCTTATGAGGTGACTCTGAAGAAGATATTGCTTTTTTTTGTTCAATTTTTGTAAAGTATTAGAACACCTAATTTAAAAAATACGACTAAATATTCTATACCGAAAGGATTAAGGCCCAAGTTCACCGACAGCATAACAGACGATTAGACCAAAATCAGCTGTTTAAACATGAATATTTGTATGGATAATCGGCCCATTTCATTTTATTAATCATCTGTTATACAGGAATTATTTTTATGTAGTGCGCGTAATTTGTAGAGTGATTCAGTCTCTGTTCCTAAATGCAACTGCAGTATTGGGGTACACTTTAAAACAAAACGAAAATTCGTCTTAGTATGGGGGACACGCATAATTTACTAGGGCAAGACATACAAAATCAATTTTTTATTTTGTTTTGGAGAGAATTTTAGTACTGCTGTTGCATACTGAATCACTCAGAAAATTTTGCGCACTACATAAAAAAAAAATCCTGTATTGTCGGTGAACATGGCCCTAAATCTGTCAACAAAACACACCCATCCAATAACGTAAGTAATTAATCTGTTGCTATAGATTATCATGTCACAATTATCACAACTAATAAACTATTAGCCAATAAACGCGATCCCTTTGTTCTAATGACGAATGCGCTAGCGGTGGTATAAACATGGTATAATTGCGTACAGTTGACGGATCGATAGCTTATCTGCGATAGTACCTACTTGTTTGCTGCTGGGACTGGTACAGGTGAAGTCACAAGTGTTAGTGCTAATAATGTTATTTTGTGATTTCCCGCAATAAAGTCACCATGGATTACTATGGCTTATGTTGAGAGGATGAATGGAGTATCAATTTATGAAGTCTCTTCCACTGACATGTTAGGATTATCAACAGTAATTTACTTGAGTATGGATAAACTATTAACATAGTAATATTTGGTTTACTTTAGATAATCCAGCGGCGTGCCAGTCGGCAGCCGGCGGTTTTATCGAATTTGGTGCGAGTGCCACTGACCGCCGGCTGCCGCGGCCGGCGTGTCGGCTTACATTCTTTATAATATAAAAACTACTGGACCGATTCGCCTCGTGTATGGCTTAAAAGATTCCATAAGCTTTCATTTATAAAAAAAAATAAAAAAATCGGCATTTTTGCGCAAACCAAAAGTTACTTCCGGTCGTAATTTTTGCAGAGTCTGCCGCCGCTGGCACTAATGACTTTTGGCGTCTAGAATCTGGCATGTAAGGGGATAAGGATAACATAATCCTTGGTCACGCTGATCGGCTCGACCAATTTCGCTAATTCTTTTTTTGTTGTGTTTATTATAACTGTAAGGAGAAGGAAGGTATGGTAGATAGGGTAGGTATGGTAGATAGGGTAGGTATGGTAGATAGGGCAGGTAGGTAGGGTAGATATAGTAGATAGGGTAGGTAGGTAGGGTAGGTATAGTAGATAGGGTAGGTAGGTAGGGTAGGTAGGTAGGTAGGGTAGGTAGGTAGGTAGGTGCACAGTTCTTTTACTGGCAATACGAAGTTCGCCGGGTCAGCTAGTCTAATATAATTTCTGCACCTGCCTGTACATTCCTCGTCCAGTCATCAGCCACCGATAAGGCCCGTGACTTATGTAAATAAAGCTGAAATGCCATTCTGTGCTCGTGGCACATTACTTGTCTTATAAACTTGTGACATAGGGCACATTCCATTCCATATCATAACACGGCATCACGCCAGTATGTCGCGTAGGGTTAGGCAGAGGATTAGCACACAAGTTTCGCTACCTCAAGAAAAGGGGGGTAAGTACTTTTTTAATAATTTAGCGGGCACTCGAACTTGCTGTTCGCCTGATGGTAAGTGATCACCGCCGCCCATGAACATCCGCAACACCAGAGGAGTCACCGATGCGTTGCCGATCTTTTAGGATAATGTTGGAAAAAGGGAGGGAAAGGAGAAGGAAGGGGACTAAGGGAGGAATTGGGCCTCCGCCGCTCCACACTCACCGAACGAAACGCAACATAATACATACTGGTTTCTGTGGGACCTAGTACAGTTTCCAATTTCGGGTTTATTTTTGCGTCATAGCTGCCAGCTACCTACATAAATCATAAATGTCATACATAACCAAACAATTCCATAAAGAAAGAAGAAGAATACCAAGTAACACGTGCTCATAATAACATAAAAACATACCAACTTTCATTGAAATAAACCTTTGTATTGTTTTCTATACTAATATAAATAATCTCGGGAACTACAGTACCTCTACCATGAGTTTTCCGTGCCGTCTAACGTTCACGTTCACATGCAATATTTGTAGTGACTTTAGTTCACTATTTATACCGCTAGAGGCGCTGAAAAAATTCCCATACAAATATTGCATGTGAACGTGAACGTTAGACGGCACGGAAAACTCATGGTAGAGGTACTGAACAGATTCTAAAAAATGTTTCACTAATAGAAACCTACACTATCCTCGTGTGATATAGGATATATTTTATTTTAATAGGTAGAAATAAAACGCGCGGATAAAACCGCGGGAAATAGCTAGTGTCATAATAGTGGATTGTCCATACATAGTTCGCTGCTGTCAGTTACATGTTTAAGAACAATGTTGGTATGTTCAGATTATTATTATTTTTACTAACACTTAGGTATAAGAAAATTGTTATTAACCCTATGAGCCTTGTTCTCGAATTAAAGATTTTCTATTCTATTCTATTCTATAAACTTGGTTGATACACGAACCACGAAAGCATGCTCGAACGGATGCATGCAGAGTTGACCTGTAAGTGATTGTTACACTTTTGTCTTATATTTAACATGTTACCATTGTCATGATACCAGTGCAAGCAATTGTTGGTGAACCAATAAATAAATAAAAAACCTCACAGCTCGGACTTAGTTCTCCCATCTAAACAAGGGAAGAGCCCAAAGCCGTCCACCGAACTGCTTTAGAAAAAATCCTTATTTAAAACCTTGGTAACATTTACACGTGCGGAAACGAACTTAGGTACGATCTGATAAATGAAGATGGTTTATCATAAGTATCATCAGTGTCATCTCACATGCAAACTAATAAGTCGGAATGCATTCAAATAAATCTGTATGTTAATTACACTTGATTGGTAATTAACGTTTGTATCAATTGTGCGCGTGCGCACGTGATCTATCATTCATGCGGTTAATTAATTAATTAGAAGGGGACAGGTTCGTTTAGTATATGGTAATTAAAATGTGTTTTATCTTAGTGAAATTATAGTTATAACGTGATCTAGTACTAGGAATGAATGATAAGTTGAGTATGAAATACAAAATTAATGTGAATGGTTATCATAGATTTCGGTTCGATTCCCAGACAGTACAAACCGTTTTTGAGTTTTTCTGTCAAGAAATTCTTAGTAACAGACCGTTGTTTAGAATTACTGGTGTCCGGTAAATGGCAACAAGACGGTGCCCTAATTTATTGGACTTAATAACAGTATTGGCGATATTTATCTCAGTCTGACTTTTCTAGAAATACAAGCTAATGTATACAGGACATTTTTTAACACACTTTTATTAGCTTCAGCTGTAACGAACTAACTATGTAAGAAAATCTTGGAAGTTAAATTTGACCCACTTCCCGGTTTCCGATTGAGCTGAAATTTTGCATACACGTTCAGTTTGGATGACTAAAGCGTGTTCTATAGTTTTTTTTTTAAACTATAATATTTTATTATTTATGTAGTGCGAATTTACAGAGCAATTCAGTGCCCGTTCCCAAATGCAACCGCATTACTGAAATTAACTTCAAAACAAAATAAAAAAATGATTTTGTATGGCTTGCGCTATTATATGTATAACTATGCGTCCCCCCCATAATAAGTTCAATTTTAGTTTTGTTTTAAAGTGTATACCAATACTGCGGTTGCATTTAGGAACAGAGACTGAATCACTCCACAAATTATGCGCACTACATAAAAAATGTCCTGTATACAATAAGAAATGTATGAAAATCAATTCAGAAAAATGTGGGAAAGACAAGCCCTCTTCCCACTTTTTCTGATTCAACCACAAAGTTATCTATACCTATATTAATATGTGAAGAGAAAACTATTTACCCCTTTTTAAGCATATTGCGCACATGGAGGAGTGTGAGATTTCGCATAGTTAAAGTTTATATCGAGAAGGAGTGCAGAAAGTTAAAACTATGATCGAATTTCGACCACAGGGCGACCACGAGTTCATATTAATCGAAATTAAAAATCTTTTATTAATTAAGTGCATTGGAATGCACTTGAAATGGTGCAATGCCTTATTATCATAACATATTGCCCTCATAAAAACATCACTCCATTGGCATTGGACCGAGAACCACTTGGTTCAAGAACGCGATAAAAACTGCATCAGATCACATGTTCAAGGACCAATCCTATTAGAGGGCGCCACACATGCATACATGACGTCATCGGCTTATACATATGCCGATCAGTCAATTACTTTTAATTGTATGCTGTTGTGACGAGGATGTATTGAGATGAATGCAAATGCCTTTAGCAAGTTATAAACTGCGCGTTCAGTAGGCTAATTCACGTAGGTAACTAAAGAAGTGCAGTTGCCGCGCAGGTGCAGTAAAATTTTGATCGAAACAACACATTTGGGATTCTCATAGCTTCAGCTTAGCTCGCGTCAAGTTCGAGCGTCACTGCAAATTGATCGGCGCGTCAAAAAATAACGTAAATGAGGGTTCACATAGCAAAAGTTTTGATAATTAGTTGCATCAGTGGAGTCGGCCTAATGACATTGGGATTGCTGTCACTTCTAGTGAAAGAAAGAAAGAAACTGTAGCGACATCTATCGCCACATAGAATAACTACTATCAGATTACGAATCCTGCATCGCGCAAGGAAAAAGATATTCGTATCTAGCACATATACAACTGTCCGACATCAACCGTCGGGCTTCGGCCCACCAGGCAATATCACCTGGTCGGAGGATCCTCCCTTTGCAATGGAGGAACACCATACTTCGTTCCTCCACAAAACGTTTAATAGATATCAGATCACAATAAAACCAAATGTCTGTCTGTATATCCACTAACTCCTAAACCATGCAATGGATTTTGATGCGGATTTCACCATTAGTTAGAT
The DNA here is from genome assembly GCA_932294325.1 of Allophyes oxyacanthae. Lineage (NCBI taxonomy): Eukaryota > Metazoa > Arthropoda > Insecta > Lepidoptera > Noctuidae > Allophyes > Allophyes oxyacanthae. Next base: position 13,615,455 of record OW028628.1, read on the forward strand.
AATTTTTCACGGAAGGTTTATATGTATAATACTTTCATATTTAATGTAAGCATAGTAGAGAAAATGCATCCGCGCGAAGCCGGGAGTGGATGGCTAGTAATAAATATTATAGTTTACAAAAAACTAAAGAAAACGCTTTTGTCATCCAAACTAAACGTGTATGCAAAATTTCAGCTCAATCGGAAACCGGGAAGTGGGTCAACTTTAACTTTCAAGATTTTTTAGCATAGTTAGTTACAAGTGAAGCTAATAAAAGCGTTTTAAAAAGAAACAAAATATGCGGTCAAATTACTAACTCAGCATATGCTGGATTTGGGACACCCAGCGCTGATTTATAATGATCTCCCTTACATCTATCTTTTAATATAATTTTTTTTAAATTATTTGTCTTAGTAATCTACTGAATATTCATAAACCATAATTTATTGACATATTTTATTCTTATTAGCGATGTATCTTGTATTATCCTTTGTATGTGTTTATTGAATTGCTTTCGTCCGTGTGTCACTGCAGGGGAGTCAACTGAAAATCAGCGCTGGGTGTCCCACGCCTAGCACATGCTGAGTTGGTAACCTTTTCTACATAGGCATGCTCGACAGCACATTTAGGCAGGGTTCCCAACTTAGGGGTTTTCCCCCCAAATTTAGGGGTAAATAAGTGGGATGGGATTTTTTTAAGGGTTTAATTTCTTTAGGGGTATTTTTAGGGGTTTTTTTACACTTGATTTTTACTGTGAAGTTTATAATGATTGTGACGCAGCTGGTTGAAAACTTTTTGAAAACGATTCAATTATTCTATATTATTTATTATTTTTACAGAGTTTTTTTTTTTGGGGGATTTTAGGGACTTTTAGCTTTAGCTTTGGGGATAAATATTTTTGAGAGTTGGTAACACTGCATTTAGGTATATTTACCAATGTAAAATTTTACTTTTGTGTTTTTAATTTCTTGTGACTGTTGTGTTGTCCTATGTGGAATACATTATTTTTCTTTCTTCTTTCTTTCTTTCTTTAACTATGACCTCATGTGTTTACACCAACACGTCAGATATATCATTACATTCACTTGATGCACTTGCATGAGGATGTATGGCGTCGCAGGCGCCTGTCCGGCGTCGGCGTCGCTTATTATAATGAATGATCAGGAGTTCTGCTGATTTGTTTTGTATTGTTTCAATTAGTTATTTGTTATTTTTGTCTGGGTTTAATGCGAATTAAGTACTACGATTATATTTTTTATGAATTCTGCAAGCTTCCTGATGATTCTATGATAGGTCAATTATACTCACGACTCATTAGACGACACGGTTGGCGCAGTGGCTAAGCAATTAGCTTTCTGCGCTATGTGCCGCGGGTTCGATCCCCGCACGGAACAAATATTTGTATGATCTACAAATAGTTGTTTCGGGTCTGGTTGTGTGTGCATGTGACATGTATGTTTGTAAACTGTACCCTCGATACAGGAGAAATCCTAGTCAGGGGCAATGTTTCTTAAATAAATAAACGATAAACTCAGGTAGTTTAGTGTTGATACAAGCAAGACGTTTTGTTTGATTGGTCGTGAGATCTTTCATCTAATTATTTTTTATGTGGTATGCATAATTTGTATAGTAATTCAGTCTCTGATCCTAAATGCAACTCGGTTACACCATTTGTCAGACTTTTTGGACTGCTGACTCTCCTAACGGACTGCCATAACTTATATTCGTATGACAACCGGAGCCAACTGCTTAACGTGATTTCCGAGGCACGGAGGGGTCTTGATGTTCGAACAAACGGTTACCCATCCAAGTACTGACCGCGGCAAGCGCTGCTTAACTTCGCTGATCGACTGATCTGATCCTCACTCGTCCCCTATTGCACGGAACTTATTAACAGAATCTGCAAAATTCGTCGTGATTCTATGAACCATACGGCAAATCCTAAAGCTGAACTAACATGAGGCATTTTAATTCCGCATAATCTTCCACTTTTTTACGGGCTTAAACAAAAACTACAGTCTATAATCATGTTCTATAAAAACAAAAAAATAAGTTTATCCAAAGATGCACCAAGTTATTTCTAAACATGTGGATTAGTACATTTAAGAGTAGTTACAAAACCACGGCGCGTGTGGGTGCGACGCGCAAAAACGACGCGTGTGGGAGAAGCGTGCTCCCTTTGTGGATAGTGGACGGTGTTATGCAATAGCGTGCTAGTTCAGTGTGGTTATAACCCTTTTGATCGTCAATGACGTATCATTTTCACCTGACTTTCAATAGAACAGTAGATATTAATTGCGTGACCATTTCCAAGTCGACAAATCCTGTGTATCTGGTTTTATTTTAGTGTGTGTTGGTTTTGTGATGTCATAAATGTATTTTCTTTCTTTCAATGACGTCTTAAAGCGTCATTCACGAATTTCATCGAGGCGTTCAGAGGGCTAATTCATGTAATTTTATGACACGGCGATCATATTGGAGTGACGCTCGAACTTGACGCGATCACGCGAGCGTATCTCACTGAAGCGATTTCAGTGTTGGTCCTATAGTGAAAGTTGTTCATAATGATACCCTCCTTCAATGTTTTTCGCGTTCAACAAGCCACCTGTATAATTCTTGTCTTTAACAATGAGAACTCATGAGAAAAGACAAGCTGCCTTTTTTTGCTGAAAACCAGACGGCTGTGTTATGTGAGATGAGATGCTGATATTTGGTGGTTTTAAAGGTGTTAATTGTTTGTTGCAGGTAAGCAGACTAAATGGTGGTTGCATTCAGGAGAGCTGGTGACTAATTTATTAATGCTGGACTCAATAGAGATGTTCAAAATGGTAATATTAAAGTCCCTTCTAATCTGGATCTCTGTTCAGTCCATAGTCCAGTACTTATAACTTTGAAAACATAAACATAAATAAATCATGACTCCTTATTGCATAACACCTGCGCTATAATTAATAGCCGCCGTACAGACTGCGCACGCGTCGCGTCTAGTGTAAACACTTCCTTATTTGATATAAAGCTAATTATTTATCATGCGCGCGCATTTATTACGAAGTGTTCTTCATTTAAATTATGTTTATTAGATAAAATACACGATACAAATGTAAGTACAAAAACAATTATGTTGTTTGACTGCTTGTTAGTCTTCGTATTGATTAAAATGCTGTTGTCTATATTTACAAGGAAAGAAAGAAAGAAAGAAATAGGGTTTAGTGGTCAACACAATACATGGTTAAGTCACAGCATATACAATACAGAAACGAAAAAGCCGGGAGTGACACAGCAATTTGCACATTGCAGCAGGGTTACTTGCATTAAATTAGGCTCGGTGTGGTATTGCGTGACCAAAAGGCCTCAGCTCAGCATATGCTGCAGTAACACTAAAGCGCTGATTTTCAGTTGAAACCTCAAAGGTAGGAAGGTACCTGAAAGGTGTATCAAAGGTTTTTCAAAAATACAGTAACGAGCTAGCAAGCATCGGCAAATTGTAAGTGTCCTACAGTACCTCTGGCTATGACCACTGTAATAAGAAAACCTTCACATTTAAAATCAACATTACCAACAACAAACATGTTAGATGTTATCTCCTCATCACCAAAGCCACCTGGCCTCATAACGAAGACGTCCCTGTACAGTGTACACCAATATCTCGCCTAGATCTGACCCGTGGCTCGCCCGTTACCACCGGCGCGGCGGATCGTTGGGAAACCGCAAAGAATGCCATCGCGACACCCACGGGTGGTTGATCATAGTACAGGGAAACGGAAGAAGTTTAGTTTAGTGGCTTATAAGTGGATGTAGTTACACGAAAAGGATCCAAATAGGGATCCCGGTCGTCCCGCGTGAGGCGGACGTCCCGGCTTAAATAATGCGTCCCGTCATGCGTGTCTGCGGGACGCTAATTGTCCCGCTTTATGGTAAATCTGGCTCAGGTTAGCCAGAAATCCCATTCAAATGAAGTACGAGTACCGGTCGGCGCGTATTAGCGAAGAGTTTATTTTGTCACATAAATAAAATTGATAAGAATTATTACAATTCTTTTTCTCTTGTTTCTGTACGTTTGAAGGCAGGTCCCGCTTTTTTCGTCTAGTCCCGCATAAATATAATAATCCCGGGTTTCCCGCAAATCCGTGTATGAGAGTTGGTAACCCTAGATCCAACCCACATTAAGCTGAGATATTTAATTTTAAAGTTTACACCATAATTCTTCATTGATGCAGTGCTGTTTTGTTCGTATTATTGGAATTTAAGTGCAAACTTTTTAACCCCCGACAAAAAAGAGGGGTGTTATAATTTTGTAGTGTGTATCTATGAATCTGTATATATTATTTGTATCTGTGTATCTATCTGTCTGTGGCATCGTAGCTCCAAAACGAAACCGATTTCAATGCAGTTTTTTTAATCGAAAGCTAGTTTAATCGGGTATCATTTATTTATTTATACTTTATGCACTAAGTACAGAGGCGGACTTAATGCCGTAGGCATTTTCTACCAGTCAACCTAAGGGTGATGCAGAGAAAAAAGTATGGTAGGTGCACGGACAAGATAATTATACTAACACAAGTAAATCAATCAATCATCCTAGCTATGTTTCATGAAAATCTGTTCAACCGTTTAAAAGTTACAGCTCTTTTTCTAGTTGGAGTCGGGGGTTTTTGACGGTTAGGAATGTGTATTTAGGTGTGGTTTCATGCACCTAGCCTACGGCCAAGTGACTTCACATTGGCTGTCGGTCCATTCGGACCATATCAGAGGGCACTGTGGGCGCTCTAATATCCTTGCTCCAACCATATTACTCTGTTTACTTGTCAGCACGTGACGATCAGCGCGATACGATGAGCATTAGTAGGTGGGCCATATTGTCATAAAACACAGGATTACTGTATTCTGTATCAATAGTGTTTCGGTAATTCTGGGACATTGACAACATTATATACACATACATTTGATTTAATTTAAGCTCATTTTAATGTAAGTAGATAGTAGTAGTAGATAAAAATTATACGTTTTGAATGAATCAACAGAAGGGGTGTGGTTTTTCATCATGATAACGCTAGACCTCACACATCTTTAGCCACTCAGCAAAAATTAAGAGGCTGACCTCCCAGCCAAACTCTCTTAATTTTGCATGCTTTAATGTTAATGCATCCGCCGTATAGTCCTGACCTTGCACCTTCAGATTTCCACCTGTTTCGGTCTCTTCAGAATTCTTTAGGCAGTGTCAGGTTAACATCACGAGAGGACTGCGAAAACCACTTGTCGCGGTATTTTGATCAGAAGTCCCAAAATTTCTATACCAATGGGATCATGTCCCTACCTACAAGATGGCAAAAAGTTATCGAACAAAATGGTACCTACATACTTTAGTTAATTGTAAATAAACTATATTAAAAAATGTTTTGAATTTTCTTAAAAAATGCGAAGAAACTTTTTCCCCAACCTATTATATAGATTTAACTGTAATTACAGACATAAAGTATATTATATGAAATATGAACAGCATTATCCAATAAGCGATCAAAATTATTTCTCTCATTCTTTTTATTTATATTCCAGAACAATTTTTTTGAATCTGTATAGGGGGCAAACGTCCTTGCTTGCATTTCTAATATTCCGATATTTTCGTAATCGTATCCAGCCAGTTCGAGAGAGACTTAAATGGATGGTCACCCTAATGATACGTAGTGTGTCGTGTGCACAACTTGCCATTTTGATTGTAACCAAAAACGTTTTGATTTGTAACGTGATTCCTACGAAACGTTACTGTGATGCAAATAGGTAATTACCAAGAAAAAGCCAAATAAATGAGGATTAGTCCATTCGATGTGTGCATGTTGAAATTGACAGTCAATTGAGATGAGTTACATCTTGAAACAGCAACACGTTTGCAATAGAGTTGCTAGTAACTTTGTGTGCAAGAATTAGAACTTTTTTTGTATTTTTTTTTTTTTTTTTTTTAAGTTTCTCCCCATGTCCCTCTTTGAGCGTTCGGTTTTAGGGTTCTGTACCCAAAAGGTAAAATGGGAACCCTATTATTAAGACTCCGCTGTCCGTCCGTCCGTCTGTCTGTCTGTCTGTCTATCTGTCTGTCACCAGGCTGTATCTCATGAAACGTGATAGTAAGACAGTTGAAATTTTCACAGATGATGTATTTCTGTTGGCGCTATAACAACAAATACTAAAAAACAGAATAAAATAATACAACAAACGTGATTTTTTTGCTCGTTTTTATAGATAATGGTACGGAACCCTTCGTGCACGAGTCCGACTCGCGCTTGGTCGGTTTTTTAACTGCATGTAGATCAAAATAACCCTTGAAATAATGAACAACTCCACTGCCTATCAGATCTGGTTTATTTATTTATTTAAATTCTTTATTAAGTTAATAATTATAATGCTTCTGGTATATCGTTTAAGTTAGCTTGCAGTTCCTGTTATATTCTTACTGGCCCATGAAGTATTTACCTTTAAGGCGCGTCAGTGAGGTAACGAATTTGTCGATTTCGCTTCCTCCACCCGCGCAACCCGCGCGACCCCCTGTAATATTACGGAAACCGCTCGGAGCATGTCAACGCGAGCATCGCGCCAGACACTAAAAAACTATATAATAAATAGAGGTGGCAATGTAAAATATATATTTGTAGATTTTTTCACTTATAGGTCTATATAGTAACAGAGTTACTAATAACAGTGGTACAATCACTACAATGATGAATGATTTTATAAAAAAGGGAAATAAAAAATTTATGCTTCGTCAACGAGCTTCCGAGCAAAAAATGCCCATTACACTTGCCGAGTTGTTAGATGATTTGGTATTAACTAATTATAACTTGCTCTTTTATTTGAAGAATTGCTTGATTCATTTAATATTCACTCATATAAATATATCACGATTATTAGATATTAATACCTAGCATTAAAAAAAGTAAAAACCGACTTCAAAAAACTAAACAGTGTAAATAATTTTCTTAAATTCTTCAATGCACCTAGCTTGGCAGTGGCAACGTATTCAGAAGCTGATAAGTTTTTTAAGAAAATTATATGTATTATACTTTTTAGTTTTTTGAAGTCGGTTTATACTATTTTTTAACGTTTATTTTATATTTCTATTTTGAGTGGCTTAAACAATTCATAATCATGCGATTACAGAAATCGCAAGTGACATGCTGTTATTCATTCAAGAGTTCCATTGTATATCTCCGAAGTTCTTCATCAAATCTTCAAGCAATTTAAATGCCATCTTGAGAGTACCCTTTGAAATAAAAAAAGAATTTTCAAAATCGGTATGCAATTGGCGGAGTAATAGCGTAACAAACATACAAAAAAAAAACATACAGTCGAATTGAGAATTTTCTTTTTTGGAAGTCGATTAAAAATGGGAATAGCAGTGTTGGTGAATAGTAATATATAAAGTATAATCGATAAGAATTAAAATAAAACTAGGTTGGTACATAGTATTTATTATTATATATAGTAAAGGAATAGTATAAAGAAAAACAACAGTAGTAGGCCTTTGATCTCGCCGACAACGTCAAGACAGTGTGGCGATAGTGCATGGAGGCTAGGGTTGTTACAAGTAGTGTAGTGGTTTTCTACGCTACGTGCCGCGGGTTCGATACGCGCACGGAACAAATATTAGTCTGGGTGTGTGTGCATGTGAGATAATGTCTGTAAACTCTACCCACGATACAGGAGAAATCCAAGTGAGGGACAATGTTATATTAAAAAAAAAAAAAAAAAATTTGATCAACATCGTCATCAACATATTATTACTTACTATTTTAAACGTTGATTATGACAAATTATCAATCCATTAATAGAAGGTAGCTCTGAATTTTGGTCACGTAGTCACGTGGTCACGGTTTATATGAATAGACCTCACCAAAACATGAAGTTTGAATACCAACATGATGGGACTGCGTCCCATAGTTTGGGAGATATAAACTTTCAAAGTTTTAGTCACGTGGTCACATAGATCTCACCAAAACATGAAGTTTGAATACCAACATGATGGGACTCCGTCCCATAGTTTAGAGCTTTCAAACATTCGGTCACGTTCACGTGGTCACATACTGAATTTGAATTTATGTTTATAGAAAACATCAAAAAGATGGTCTCTATATTTTTAGACAAAGTATATTTTAGAAGATGAAATACAATTTGTATTGACTTGACAGATAAAGTGACAGATCAGTAGACTCTATCTATATCTGATTTTACTAAAATAATAATATTTTAAATATGTACTCAAAAAAAATCAAAATATGTTTATAGAAGTACATGCCATACTACTGAAGCAAGTTATATAGGTTGCCCCCTCTACACAATATTGTGTCTAGAGAGCAAAATAAATTCTGAATTTATAAATCGAACGCGATAGCCTCGATCGACACGGGTATCACGTCCGAGAGCCAGCGGCAGACTGCCGCCCGTCGCCCGAACACGACCCTTCAGCTGAAAATTGGCACAGATTTACGTTTAAATTCAAGGAAAAATTGAAAAATGACTTTTTTTTTTATGTTAAACGTTGGACTTATAAATAAAAGAATTATTTATCTATTGCTGCAAATCAGAAATAAATTAAGCTTCAAGTTCCGAAGAAGATGAAGGTTTAAATTCTGATTTAGGTGTTTTATAATCGCCAATTACTATACTATAATCTACTTAAAAAAAATATTTGAAACGTTGGATTTGAAGTAGAGATCTTGAACTTTAAGACTGTATTTTTTTTTTATTTGTATATGGTATAATTGCGGAGGAGATGGCGATGCAAAACGGCGTTTTGGTCAGGGTACTGCCTTAAGTAATTATTACACTGTTTTTAGTATTTTTGTAACCGTTTTTTTAAATAATTTTGGTGTAAACAATTGTTGGTTAACGAAATAAATAACTCAAGAACGCTCTAGAGTTCAGGTAATCAGGTACAGTTAAAAGATTTGACGACACAGTTAGCGCAGTGGCTAAGCGATTAGCTTTCTGCGTTACGTGGCGCGGGTTCGATCCCCGCACGGAACAAGTATTTTTATGATCTACAGATAGTTGTTTCGTGTCTGGGTGTGTGTCCATGTGACATGTATGTTTGTAATCTGTACCTACGATACAGGAAATACTGTAGAGAGGGCCAAAGGTTTAAAAAAAAAAGAGAAAAAAATCTAAATTAATAATATATATTTTAAGAGTATTGTGCTATTGTGTAGGCCAAGGTATGGATATCCTAAAAAGGTAACCAACAAGTCATACCTACATTCCAAGGAATTTGCCCATTGAACATCGTATTCTTGTAATGAGTGTGACAGATCATACGGGATGAATCATGCGCATTCTGATGCCCTTATATGGTCCTACCGTGTTACTGAAGGAACTATTAAGGTTTTTGAGGCCCTTCCGCAAAATATTTTTGAACCAGTGCTTGTAAAATGTGACCTTTGATTATTTTATCCAATTGCCACGTTGAATGGCAATGCTTATTCTTTAACCAAAGAATAGGCCAGCCCTCGGGTCACGCGTAGCGTCGACCAACCGTTTTGCAATATCTCTGAAAAGGAGACGTGCATTCGGACCCCATGACCAGAGTATTTCGACGACAAAGGGCTCAAATATATATGTATATAACTGCTGATAAGGTTATTACTTATTATATTTACGTCGTTTGAGTATCTCAAATCGTTACAATAAAATGTCTGAAGTGCATTTTATTGTATTTGTAGAAAATTGTGCTCGGCGCTATGGTGACCTTACACACTTTTCTCGTATTTAGTATGGTTGTTATAGGTATGGTTAAAGTTAAAAGTCTTGAATTAGAAAGAGAACGTTTATATCAAAGCACTATACAAATAATCGCTTAAACTGGTAAATTACTCTAATTCTAATCTATGGTAAAATGGTTATGGTAATGGTTTTGAGTACGCGACGTCTCTGAAGAGAGTTTTACCCGAACTAACTTACATTTTAGTAATCGAGCGAATGTGCATAATTGCTGGCGATGCAATTACGCATTTTCGCTGAGTGTTCGATTGAAACTCGAACATATTCCCGAGAGCGAGAGGAAACGATGAGAATGTGAAAATCTTAAAATTATATTAAGTATACAAAAACATTAAACTACTAAAAATCTCACACAAAAAGAATATTTATAGCAAGAAATAAAAGCACAGTGGTCTTATATATTGAAAAACATCCAAGTTGATCTTAAATTAAACTATCGTGTCTTCCACAATAAAAGCATTATTTCGAATGCTCGAGTCTGTATTTTTGGTCCGTTTGATCGCACTATATTTCGCGCTAGGCCAACGTTTGGCATAATCGTGTAAACGAAAACCGATATCACTTTTCTCATTTAGATGACTTGCACTAAGCACTTCACTATAAATGGGTCCACTGGTGGATTTCGGTGGCGGCGGTGCCACCGCCGACTCCTGTAGTTGACGGCGACACTCGCTGCGGTGTCGAGGTATTGGAGGCGGCGGGGTTGCCGCCTGCTCCTGCCGGCGGGATCCCTCGTTGCGGTGCTCAACCGCAGGTTCCCAGCACGGGCGACATCGCCCGGTTCTCCACATCCATACTGATATCACGCACAGTGCGATCGATATCAATACGTAACTGATTACGTAATGATGGATATCATGAGGCGATATATCATCAATTCCCGTATCACTTGTCTTCAATTTTTCAATAGCGTTCCCCAGACTGGTCATAGACGTGGTTAGAGTTTCGTTATCATCTTGCACTTCGTCTGGGATTTTAATGTTTACGATGTGATTTATTTGATCGAATTCAGGCAAATAGATGGTTGGTGAAATATTGATTTGGTTGGACTGATGACGAATTGAATATATTGAGAAATCATTGCCTTTGATCACGCACTCTTGACTTATGCCGATCACCCCGGCTTGGCTCAACTTACGGACTGTTACTTGATCACCACATATTATTTTAATTGTATAGGTGTCACAGCAAAAATAAAAAAAATGAGAAGTCGAATATAATTCAACCCATTTATTGGTACAGTTGGATTTTTCAACTTTACATTCATTTTTTGCCGAATCTATGGTGCAGAAACTTTCATCGTTTTTCAGGTCTAGAATTGGTTTGAGCAGCTGACACATGTAAATTGGTCCATGGTGCAGACATGCAGCTAGTTCATGAGTGGTCACGCTAAAATAAGAATCTTTCTTAAGATTAACTGCCACATATTCTGAGACTGGTATTATTCTGGCCGTACTGGTTTTGGTTTGATGTGGGACAGGTATTATCTTGTAGAGTTGGAAGTCATCTCTGGTTATAAGCGGAAAAGTAACTTCAATTATCACGTATTTTTGCGTCGCTCTGGCCTTGACTTTTAATAGTTTGTAAATATACTGGATATCAGTGTCTAGGTTACTAACAGGTAGTGTGAGTTCGCTAGGCATCTGGCTGTATATAGTTTGAAGTTCACGTTTAAGCTGCGTTGGTGGCAGTAAATGCATACTTATTTGACCGTGGTAAATATCAGTTATTGCATCGAGCAGTGTGTCTTGAAGTCGCTTTAATCCTTGCAGCAAGCCGTAACCAGCCATCGCTGATAACGTGAAGTCATTGACGTATGAAATGTTTCGAATTTCTCGCTGAAGGGTGCTATCATTTTCCTGTAAATCCATTAGCCTCTTGTTTATCAACTTGTGCTGTTTATTTACAGTACTCTCCATTCTCTTCATAAGATTAAACTCTGCCTCAATTATGGAAGTCTGGTTTTTCCATAGGTTAGACAAATGATTCTCATTGCGATGTATGTTTTCAATGTCCTTTACATACTGGTCAGCGAAACGTGAGTCTAACACACCGAACAAGTCATTCGCTAGATACCCGATACCATTGATTAGGCCTCGTCGGCGCCGAACTGTCTGCTCCATAGTGCGCCGCTGTCTAGCGTGAACATCAAAATGCTGTGTTAGCAAAAGTTCATTGTAGTATTCAAGTTCCTGGTAATCGTGCCGGGCTTGTTGCACGATCGTATTACAATGGGTTTGTGTTTCAATGGTTGTGCAAAGTCGGTCTAGATAGTTTGATATCTTTTTATAAGTACTTATGCCGGTCCAATATGGTTCCATATCGTAGTACATTACCAAAGTCCATTTGTCTCTAATTAATTGTATTTTTGATATAGGATCAAAATATAATGTCTGGTTACTTGGTAATTTCTTAACATCGTGTAAACCGTAAGACGGTAAAATCATCATCATAAAGCTCAGTAATACTGTAGCTACTGTTGCGATTGTTGATCTTGGTTTTCTTTTTCGTTCTGGTGATCTAGTCGTTGGTTTTCTATCTGGTGCTGGTTTTGGTGTCGGCTCATTTTTCTGGTTAACGGGCAACAGTGAGAGTTTCACAATGGGACGTTTCATGACCCCATTTTTGGTTTTTAACGAAACCGCTCTGGTGAGTCCGTCGTTTCCTGGATGCGTATCGACTACACGTCCAAGAGCCCACTTTCCTGGCGGTAGGTTCTCATCATGGATCACCACTAGATCACCAATACTGATATTTTTCTGTGTTTGCATCCATTTCGGTCTAGATGAAAGTTGCACCAAATATTCAGTCTTCCACCTTCTCCATAAATCTTGAAACAATTTGGTTGTTAGATACCACCTGGTCCTAGCATCTTGCTCCGTTTCTATTATGGTCACTCCTGGTCTTCCTGATAAGAAATGAGCTGGCGTAAGAAATTCGAGATCATCGGGATCCTCGGATAACGCGCAAAGAGGACGAGAGTTGAGACACGCTTCCAGTCTAGCCAACAATGTGGTGTACTCCTCGAAGGTCAGTTTTTGTTGACCGACGACTCTCTTTAAATGATGTTTTAGACTGCGCACTGCTCGTTCCCATAAACCACCAGCGTTGGGCCAGCTTGGTACGTTAAAGTGCCAGTCTATGCCCATCTCCGTTATCTCAGTTATGAAGCCTTCACTGAATACTTGTTGAAGCTGCGCATACTCTTCCTGTATCATTCTGTTTGCTCCTACGAAATTAGTGCCATTGTCACTGTACATATGTCGTAGTGCTCCTTTTCGGGCTGCCATTCTGGTTAGAGCTGCCAGAAAGGCTGAGCTGCTTAAGTCTGAGACGAGCTCCAGGTGTACAGCTTTAGTGGCCATACATACAAAGACTGCTATATATCCCTTCGTAGTTTTAATTCCCCGCCCTTTATTTGCCTTGACCTCGACGAAACCTGTGTAATCCACACCGCAGTGATAAAATGCATGTTCTGGATTCACTCTGGACTCTGGTAAGTCTCCCATGAGCTGGTACTGCTTTCTGGGATCCTTTCTTACACATACGAGACATCTCCTAATAAATTTTTTGGTAGCCATATATCCGCTGATAATCCAATACTGTTGCCGAAGATTTGCTAAAGTAAGACGCACTCCACCATGGAAAGTCAACTTATGTGCTTGACTTATAAACAATGTGGTAAGCAGATGATCGTGAGGTAAGATGATGGGGTGTTTCATTTCTAGACTCATGTGGGCGTTTTCCAATCTCCCACCCACACGTAAAATCCCCTGCTTATCTATGGTTGGATTCAAATTCAATATCTTGCTTTTGGAATGCACTTTTCCGTGTTTATTTAAATAATCTAGGTCGTTTGCAAATTCTGCTTGTTGAATGTTTTTGATTATCAGCTGTTTTGCTCGACGGAGCTCGTGTAATTCGAGGTAGGGTCGGCGAACTTGTTTTTGAGAAGTAGGTAATCGTAGTATCCATGCAAAAATACGTATGATTTTTGTAATAGAACTAAATTTATTTAGCAAATAATTTACGATTTTGGTAATCAACGATTCCTTTTGCTGGTTGTTAACTACCGCGTTCATTTGTCTTAAAATAGATGGTTTTACTTCTAAATTCGTTTCATAAATGGTTTGGTTTTTCTTTTGGTTTATATATGATGGTAACCATGACGGCCCTTGCCACCATAAGTTGTGGTTTTTCAGTTGTCTTACAGTTAATCCACGACTTGCACAATCAGCTGGATTATCTGTGCTCTTTACATAATTCCACTGATTTGATGGTATAGTTTTGGTGATTGTTATTACCCGATTTGCTACGAATGGTTTCCATCGGGCTGGATCTCCTTGTATCCATCCTAGTACTGCGGTTGAATCAGTCCAGCAATACACATCTGTATGGTAATCTGACAAACAACTTTGGACTTTTTGCATTAGCTGAGCTAAGAGTTGAGCCCCCATTAACTCTAGCCTAGGGATAGATAAAACCTTGCTTAAGGGCGCCAATCTGGCCTTCCCCGCAACTAATGTTATTGTTGCCCCATTGTTCTTTGCGACCTTGCAGTAAATCACACATGCATATGCCTTGTTCGAGGCGTCACAGAATCCATACAACTCGATGTTCTGCTTTTCTCCTATTCCTAACCATCTGTCAACCTGCATACTGTTTATGTCCTTAAATTCATGTTTTAATTTCGTCCATTCAGCGTTAATTTCTTCCGGTAGTTTTTCATCCCATTTTAAATTTGACAACCAGACATTCTGAAATAGTACTTTCATGGTTGTGCTCAGGGGGGTTAACCACCCTAATGGATCGAATAGCTTAGAAATATCCGAAAGAAGAGCTCTTTTGGTAATTACAGCATGCGATTCAAAATCTAATTTCGAGCTGAAGATAAAATTATCTTTCTGCGGGTTCCAACCGAGTCCCAATGTTTTGGTAGAATCGTTTTGCTTGAACTCATATGTCGACTGATCGCATTGCTCTCTCTCTAAACCAGTTAGAAGCTCTGGTTTGTTTGATGTCCACTTTCTAAGATTAAATCCTCCCAATCGTAGTAATTCTATTAGATCGGATTTCAATTTATTCGCTGCTTCAATTGAATGACGTCCCCCGCAAAAATCGTCCATATAGAAACTTTCTTCCAATTCTTTTGCTGCGTCAGGGAAATTGTGCCTTTCATCAGCCGCCAACTTTTTCAAACACATCATCGCCAAGAATCCTGCCGGCCTGGTTCCATATGTAAGCGTGACGAGTTGAAATGATCGAATAGCTTGGTTTTCAAAATCTCTCCAAACTACTCTTTGGTAAGCTTGATCTTCTGGGTGTACTCGTATCATCCTGTACATTTTTTCAATATCAGAAGTATACACATACTGAAACTGTCTCCATTTCAATATAAGCTCTTGAAGATCCTTCTGTATATTCGGACCTCTGTACATTACGTCATTTAGACTGAACCCAGATGATGACTTCGCTGAGGCATTGAATACTACTCTTAGTTTGGTGGTGGACGACTCAGCCCGAATGACAGCATGGTGTGGTAAGTAGCACTCGGGCGATTGGTTGTTGTTGCAAGGTACCATGTGGTTTAAAGCAGAATATTCGTTCATGAATTTTTGGTAATCTGCTTTCAATTCACTGTTCTTCTTAAACTTCTTCTCCAGGTTTCTAAATTGCGCTAAAGCTTGTGGTTTGGTGGCGCCCAATTTCTCTTTGAGCTCCGGCTTAAATGGTAGCCGAACTTCGAATCTTCCACTGTCAAGCCTCTTAGTGGTTCTCACAAAATATTGTAAACACTCGTGGTCATCGTTAGACATCTCTATCTTCTGGTTGATGTCTTCGTTCTCCCAAAATTTAAGTAAATCTTCTGTATTGTTGAGAATAACGTTACATTGATAATGTGGCTTCATAGATCCACAGAGTAGCCACCCTATTTGCGTCTGCTGAGCGATTGGTTGCTCGTCCTTTTCTCCTCTCAGGATACCGCCCAATATTATTTTACTGTAAACTTCTGCTCCGAGGAGCAAGTCGACTGGTCTGCTTACGTAAAACTCCGTATCGGCCAATTTAATTCCCTGTATGTGGTTCCACGACGATGGTTTGGTAAACGTGTTATTCGGTAGGCGTTTGATGAGATTGTTCATAATAATAACATTCGTGTCAAAAGAAAAATCACTATGCACTGACTGTATTGTTACTTGCAATCTACCCTTTGCACTGTTCTCTTTTTCACCTACGCCGAAAATTTGACCTTTGAAATGAGTCCTCTTTAATCCTAAGACCTGGGCTGTATTTTCATTTATCAACGATAGCTGAGAACCCTGGTCAATTAAAGCTCTCAGCTTGTGCAAAGTGCCATCAGCTCCCTTAACATTTACCATGGCGGTGGCTAAAAGTATCTCTGACATATCTTCCCAGGACACGTGAGATGACCTAGATTGATACTTTTTGGTTGCCACACCGTTTGAGGCTTCTTCTGCTGACGTAGTTGGACTTTGATTTGACAAAGCGTCGTGAAGCATAGTGTTATGCGCACCTAAGCATTTGCGACATCGTTTGTTCGATGGACACGGTTTCTTGAAATGATTGCATAGACAGTTTTGGCAAAAACTCAATTGCTCAATTTTATTTAATTTTTGCTCATGCGTCATTTGCAAAAAACTAGGGCAACGCCACAACCCGTGTTCAGCATTGCACAATGCGCAGGTTATCGACTGCGAAACGTTACACGCATTCAAGTTAGACTTTGTCATCATTTTTTCTTCTTTGTTGAAGGATGGATTTCGCAGAAAGGTTTTCCTCTGGTTTTGGTTGTAGTTATTGTTTCTAGGTGGTTGAGCTGACGTAATTTTCTGGTTGGTTGGCTCTTGCTTGCGGCGAGAGGCTTCTAATGCTGTGAATTTCATCTCTAAATACTCCAGGAACTCCTGTAGAGAGGGCAGTTCTCTGGGATTCTTGACCGATTCTATGTATTCAGTGAAAGAATCATTATCCAACTTCTGTGCTAGTAAGTGCACTAGTAGTGGGTCCCATGATTTTATATCCACTCCCAGATTCTTAATAGAATGCAGCGTCTCCTTGGTCACGTCATGCAGCTTTTTCATCATGCTCAACGATTGCTGCTGTATGTTGGGAAGCCCAAGCAACATGTTGATATGGGACGTAAAAATCAGTTTCTTGTTACCGTAACGGTGATTCAGAATCTCCCAACACACCTGATAATTATCAGAGCTAATCTGTAAATGGTGAATCAGACGCTCTGCCTCTCCAGTAACCTTACTCTTAAGGAACTGCATTTTTTGCGCATTGGACATCGACGGGTTCTTATCGATTGCCTCACTGAACAAATCTTTGAACGGGACCCAGTGGTTATAGGTTCCGTTGAATACCGGAATATTCATCTGAGGGGTTGATTTTTCTCGGTGTTTCACCGCCCACATCTTTTTATTGATGTCATTCGTCAATTCGCTGTACGTCGTCTCGTGGTTGCAGAATTCCCTTTGGTAGATTACATCATCACCTCCATCCTCACCTTCAATCTCCCAATGAAGTTTGTCAATCTGACTCCATCGGCTATCCAGTGATTTTAGAGCGTTCTCGAATTGCCATTTATTTTCGAACATATCAACTTGTATATTATTGACGGTTCTCATAAATGCTTTGAAATTAATAATTTGTTTTTTCACCAACTCGTTCAGCTTGTCTGACTTTCTCTCTGTATAGACATAGCCCTCTTGCTGCGAGGACGCCTCATAACGAGACGAAACACCTTGTTGAGGTTGCGCTGCCTCCTCTTCTGGTCTACGATGATCAGTCCTAAGCTGCTGCTTAGCTCGGATACATGACACTGGTTGTACTTCCTCCGCTTCTAGTCTGCGGGGGCTTAAACCCACCAGCTGCTTCTTACTTAATTGGTCCAGGGTTGTATCAATAATATCTCTTATATTTAAATAGATTTCCTGGGCTGTATCGAAACAGCTCTTTTTGAAGTATACATGATCAAAATCCGCTAACTCACACATCTTCTTATGGTTTTCTTGGTAATCACGCCAGTAGGCTTCCAGCATGTTAGCCTTCCGCTTGTAGTTATCGATGGTCTTCCTGTCGGCCCCATCTTTCTTGATATTGGTTAAAAGCTTGGTCAGACCTTCATAAAGTTCCGTTTGGTTGATAAACAGAGAATCGGAATCCATAATAAAAGTCGATATTTAAAATATTTGATAACGATTAGTTAAATAAATGGTTTGATCTGACCTGGTATGCCCCAAACGACCGCTCCTGCAATCCAAAGTTTGCCCAACTCACTGCAAACCTCTAGTCACGGTAGCACTGTTTCACTTGGTATTCACTGGTTTTTTAAATGCTCGAAGGACCATGTAGAAAATTGTGCTCGGCGCTATGGTGACCTTACACACTTTTCTCGTATTTAGTATGGTTGTTATAGGTATGGTTAAAGTTAAAAGTCTTGAATTAGAAAGAGAACGTTTATATTAAGGCACTATACAAATAATCGCTTAAACTGGTAAATTACTCTAATTCTAATCTATGGTAATGGTTTTGAGTACGCGACGTCTCTGAAGAGAGTTTTTCCCGAACTAACTTACATTTTAGTAATCGAGCGAATGTGCATAATTGCTGGCGATGCAATTACGCATTTTCGCTGAGTGTTCGATTGAAACTCGAACAGTATTTGTATGATATTGTACCATACCTTTCACTGATAAGTATGATATTAAATGATACGATAGCTTATAGTCCAAATGTTTATTATCACTAAAGTTCTGATACGAATTATGATGATACAATTAGATGATGAATATTGATATTGATAATGGGAACACACGATGCGCTCGATGACCGATTGTGAACTGATTTGTAAAATTAAATTAATTATGAATGATGGCGAAATCGCTGACGCGGTTTCTACAATTTTGCAAAGCATGGTTGCACTGTACAATATTGATGCTTTACTATGTTATTTAACCCTAAAAGTTTCCTAACCCCTATAAGGGCATGTTGTACTACAGTTCCTCTTTGCATAAGGTCCGTCAAGTGTACTTGCCTATAGTAAGTACGGCCAAGTGACTCACACATGCGCTGATGCCCAAAAATAGTAACAGTGGAGACTAATAAAGAACCCTGACCTCTCGGAACTTCCGCGATATTTGGAGAACCTCTGGTACTAGACATTGAACTGTGCTGGTGGGTTCCACATAGATCCGTAGCGTAAACCCATGTTTATCTTGTATCCACTCTGGTTTCACAATTCCGTTTTTGGGGATCAAGTTGAGTTAATGTGCGTAGAATACATATTTGTGCTCACAAGCAATCCCACTAAACTATCGGCTGATAAAAGGTTTGCCCTGCGCATGTCCGCAATTCCGCATAGTATAATACCTAAGGTTTTAAAAAATTAACTCTAAGAATTTCGTTTATCATTCATAGAGTTAATTTTTTAACACCTTACCTATACTTTATTAGATAAAAAAAAGATTTACTGAAAATGGCCAAACATGAAAATAGTAATAGGTAATAGTAATCTTAAGGGCTTTAAGGAATTTTACTATTCAATAAACTTGAATCTTCTTTTTAAAACTTGGTTGCTAAAAGGAACAATGTAATTCGGCGTCAAATGAAACAAGACAATTCAGTGTAACAACTAAATAATACTCGTTTATGCGGCGCGTGCGCATATGGTCAGTGACAGCGACCGGCGCCGACAACATGGCGTTAGTGGATATTAACTTTAATATGGTACATAACTTTATTGTTTAAGAGCTGCATAATTATATCCTGTTATTATACCATTTAGTTTTTTATAATACGAAGTGTGAATATTAAAAGCCTTGCTTGCGACTACCTCGATTATAACCCTAATGTTACCGTATCCTTTCTATGGAGGACATACCTACAGATTTTTTTTTTTTATGTAGTGCGCATAATTCGTAGAGTGATTCAGTCTGTTTCCAAAATGCAACCGCAGTATTGGGATACACTTTAAAACAAATCGAAAATCCGACTTAGTATGGGGGACACGCATAATATTCACTAGCGCAAGCCATTATTATTATTTAGAAGTGCACAGTGACAAAGGGGCTTAGGACCCTACCATGGTAGGGTCCTAAGCCCCTTTGTCACTGCGACCTACCTACAAAATCAAAATTTTGATTTTGTTTTGGAGTAAATTTTCGTGATGCATTTGCATTTGGGAACGGACACTGAATCAATCTGCAAATTTTACGCACTATATAAAAAAATATCCTCTAAATTGTTTAGTTGTGGGTGCCTGACAATGGGCATCGTCGCCGAGACAGGACTAGGAAATGCTGGCATTACAATAAAGATGCTTTCCCAGAAAACTGGCCAGAGAAGGCAACACAAAAAGATAAGTGAAAGGCTATGGGGATGACCTTTGCCCAGCAGTGAGACAGAATAGGTTGACTAAAAAAACTCGTCTAGTTACACTAAGTTCTTTTTAAGCTACTTGTGTGTAGGCTAGTCATCTCATACCGCCATTACAGTCTAGACTGGGAAAATCTTGGATACTATGAGGCAGCTTACAGTTTTACCAAATCTTCTCCACTTCACTGGTATGTGTACCGTTTTTCAAACTTCTCCACAACAAGCACATAATGCATATTTATTTTATAATAATTATGTTGACAATGTTTATGTAAGTTTATATAGTTGTTTTTAAGTATAATAGTTATACCTCTCATTAAGTTAGTTTTTTGGTGCATCTACCTTCATTGTCTTTGCATCACCCTAAGGTTGTCTGGTAGAGAATGCCTACAGCATAAAGACCGCCTTTGTACATTGTACATGAAGCATTTTAATAAAATTAAATAAATAAACAAGGAATAACAAACCGTCTCACACTGCCCGTTATTTCCAAGAACTGCCGAATCTTATCAAATCTTACGTGCGTTGACCGCGGCCAATCACCTTGACAGAAACGCAGTGGATATGGTGTGCAGAAAATTTTGTCAAATCTTTTGGATTCATGGCAAGGACGTGATAATACACTGTCTGGGTCATCTGTTCAGTCAGGACGACCTATCTAAGTATCGCCTATGGCCCATGGAGGCCAAAAAAGTCAAAATCATGTCTGTTTTATGGGAGCCCCCTTAAATATTTATTTTATTCTGTTTTTTAGTATTTGTTGTTATAGCGGCAACAGAAATACATGATCTGTCAAAATTTCAACTGTCTAACAGTTACGGTTCATGAGATACAGCCTGGTGACAGACGGACAGCGGAGTCTTAGTAATAGGGTCCCGTTTTACCCTTTGGGTACGGAACCTTAAAAAGGATCTCAATATTTCCAAATTATCATGTAGCTGTGCCTCTACCATGAGTTTTCCGTGCCGTCTAACGTTCACGTTCACATGCAATATTTGTATAGTGACTTTAGTTCACTATTTATACCGCTAGAGGTGCTGAAAAAATTCCCATACAAATATTGCATGTGAACGAGAACGTTAGACGGCACGGAAAACTCATGGTATAGGTACTGGATTCCCTAAATAAAACATACCTTTCCAAATTCACTTGCACAACAAGAAAAGCCTAAATAAGTATACTTATGTATGTTATCAGCGGATTGTATCAGATACGCCTACGTAGCGTTAACGAGACTTACCGCGTTTGGTGACAGTTGTAGGGTGAAATGGGCCAAGTGGACAACAGCAATCAAATTAAAATCATGTAGGTATCACATTATTTTTTGCGTTCAGCCGTTGTTCTCATCATCGGCTGCTCCCACTGCGGAACTCAGACCTCTTTAAGAGAGGGAACTGTGGCTTCGAAAGAGATCGTAAACATTCACTGCTGCAGAAAGGCCGATAAACAAAGAAATAGAAATAAGCCCGTAACAACGAAAAAAAAAAACAAGAACATGGGCACAGTACACACTATATACTATGTAGTACATAGTCTGCTGCAATCAAATATCCTTGAGGGTAAGAGATAGGCAGGTAGTGCAGGCAGGGAGGAGGAGGATCACATTGTGATGCTACTTGAGAAGGGCCTATATCTAGCAGTGTATGATAACATAACATTAGAATAATATATGAGTACGTGGATGCCATGTCTATTCTACCCGATAGAATCCCGTATTTAGATTTCTATGTCTGGCTTTATTCTGTTTGGGGTAGATATTCATAATAACGTAAATTGGTGTCAATAATAAACGAACTTTTTGTTATACATAATTATAAAAATTAATAAAAATAAACAACATTTTTCATTCTCCAAAATTAAATTTCATTTTTTTTTGACAAATCCTAGCAGGTTCATGTGTCCCCAATTCCCCCTAATTACATAAAACACATTCGGCACGTGAGTCACACATAGTTACAGTTAGTAATGAATTGGATTACAGTAAACAACTGACAATCTAGGTCACGGGGCCCGACTTTGGACAATCGACATATTATTACGAGAGTAGTGTATTTTTGAAGTTTACTGCAATACGCCCTTTGGAGAAATCTTCCTTTTACTACGCGTAATATTCGATACCATGTCTAGACCTATTTCAGCTGAATATTATAATTATGTATTGTGTTTTCGGAAGCTAAATAGCCAATAGTACCTGGTAGTGTAGATAGTAGTAGTTAGTAGTAGTAGTAGTAGTAGAACAGTCCAATATTTTATAGGTGTCTTATATACTAAAAAAACTTTTTGTCCTTTATGACGGTGGAAGGGCAAAATTTACTAAGCGACATATAGGCAACTTTACAGGAGTGTCACTTGTCAGTGGATTAAGGGAAGGTAAGGAGAAGGAAAAGGACTAAGGGAGGGAAAGGAGAAGGAAGGGGACTAAGGGAGGGAAAGGAGAAGGAAGTCTAAGGGAGGAATTGGGGCTCCGGCGCTCCACACTCACCGAACAAAACGCAACAATTAATATTAATGTTCTGCCACACAGAGCCAAGAATGTGTTTTGTTGTGTATGTATGAGTCACGCTAGGATGGTCGCCGTGTCGTGGTCGTGGTCGTGGGTCAAGGTGGCGCTGACCTCCCGACACAATGCTATCTAATGTCAGCCGGTTGTATCAACATGTTATCGGTTACTGGGCCGAGCTGCGTTTTATGTACAAACATTTTCTTGGTAATATTCTGAGATAAAGAACTTCTATTAAAACTATACTAGGTACTCAAATAGGAATGACTACCAAACCTAATGGAGTGGGTAGCAGTGGCATAGACAGTTTTAAAAGGGGAAGCCGTCCCAAAAATGCCCTCTAAAAATTTCTGCAAGACAAAAATCCATACCGTCTCTTGTAATCTACATATAGTCATGTCTGGAAGAGCTCGACCTAATTTATTTGTCAGGTGGATGAGTAAATAATAATTATAATATTACGTTGGTCTATGCACTAACCAATTGACGACACGATTGGCGCAGTGGCTAAGCGATTAATTAGCTTTCAGCGCTACGTGCCTCGGGTTCGATCCCCACACGGAACAAATATTTGTATGATCTACAGATAGTTCTTTCGGGTCTGGTTGTGTGTGCATGTGACTTGTATGTTTGTAAACTGTACCCTCGATACAGTAGAAATTCTAGCGAGGGGCAACGTAAAAAAAGAAAAATCCTAAAGGGAAGCCGATGGGAATCGGGTTCTATGGACTCTTCGCCACTGGTGGGTAGGTAGTTTTCAACAATCCTGTGCATTCTCATTTAGCAGTGGCCTGCACAGAGATTTCTTACAGGGCTGCAGCGTAGGCAAAAACAATTAGGGCTGATTTTTCAATCGCCAGATAATGTTTTATCCAATAAATATATTTGACGTTTGAAATTAAATTATATTCCCTCGGATAAAGTTATCTGGCGATTGAAAAATCAGTCCTTAGTATTGTATTGTCAAGTTAAATTATGTTTGTGATTGGACACCTCGCCCTAAGACTTAAATTAACTGATATTACAGACATTTTAACGTAATAATTAGTAATTACTTATTACTTAATTTATTAGGGAAGATAGTGTCTTCTTAACCGACTTAAAAAAAAGGAGTAGGTTCTCAATTCATCTATTAGTTCCTTTTTTTTTGTATGTTTGTTACGCGACGCGATTACTCTGCCAATTGCAGACCGATGTTGAAAATTCTTTTTTTTTGAACGGGTATACTCTCGATGTGGTCCCATTTAAATTTGGTGAAGATCTGAGATCTTCGGAGTTACACAATGGAACTCTTGAATGAATAACAGCATATCACTCGCGATTGCTGTAATCGCATGTTTATGTATTGTTTATGCTACTAAAAATAGAAAAATAAAATAAACTTTAAAAAAGTAAAAAACCGACTTTAATTTTAATTCTTCAATGCTCCTAGCTTGGAAGGGGCACTGACTTCAGAAGCTGTTAAGTTTTTTTAAGAAAATTATTTAATATTTTTTTTTTTTTAAGTCGGTTTTTCCTTTTGTAATCTTTTTTCAGGAGTGTACGCCACTGTCATTTAGTTACATCTAAAATTCAAAAGTGCTAGTTTGATCTTAAAAAAGTGTTTAGATTTTTAAGCGATGCCTGTAGTTAAGAAGTCTACATTACTCAACATGTTTCTTTTACTTTATAATTTCTAAACACATTCAATCAATCTAATCTAATACTTATTTTAGCCCAGCGAAGTCCAGCTCAACCGATAAAGCTAATCAATACATTCTGTGTCTAGAGAATGTAATTAAGTGAATATTTTTGTTATTCTAAACACATTCAATCAATCTAATCTAATACTTATTTTAGCCCAGCGAAGTCCAGCTCAACCGATAAAGCTAATCAATACATTCTGTGTCTAGAGAATGTAATTAAGTGAATATTTTTGTTATTCTAAACACATTCAATCAATCTAATCTAATACTTATTTTAGCCCAGCGAAGTCCAGCTCAACCGATAAAGCTAATCAATACATTCTGTGTCTAGAGAATGTAATTAAGTGAATATTTTTAGCTCATACCTCACAGAGATCACTCAGTAATCATCTGGATAAGGTGGGGCTATAAATATAAATGCCTCTTTATATGGACAGCCGTGTCAACTTGTGGGTCAGGACGGATGCCACGGTAAAGACAAGCGGTAGAAGTACTAATGCTAGAATAGATCTTTATTTCATGTATACAAGCACTTAAGAAATGTCGAGACTCTAGGGGCCGTATTAATAAACCGATCTCAATTTCGCTCTCGAGTGCGATATCAGCTGATAGGCTCTCAAGGCGAGGTCAGCATCTTAAGGCGCGTCAGTGAGGTAACGAATTTGTCGATTTGGCTTCCTCCACCCGCGCAACCCGCGCGACCCCCTGTAATATTACGGAAACCGCTCGGATCATGTCAACGCGAGCATCGCGCCAGACACTAAAAAACTATATAATAAATAGAGGTGGCAATGAAAATATATATTTGTAGATTGTTTCACTTATAGGTCTATATAGTAACAGAGTTACTACTAGAAAATTAATACCAATAACAGTGGTACAATCACTACAATGATGAATGATTTTATAAAAAAGGGAAATAAAAAATTTATGCTTCGTCAACGAGCTTCCGAGCTAAAAATGCCCATTACACTTGCCGAGTTGTTAGATGATTTGGTATTAACTAATTATAACTTGCTCTTTTATTTGAAGAATTGCTTGATTCATTTAATATTCACTCATATAAATATATCACGATTATTAGATATTAATACCTAGCATTAAAAAAAGTAAAAACCGACTTCAGAAAACTAAACAGTGTAAATAATTTTCTTAAATTCTTCAATGCACCTAGCTTGGCAGTGGCAACGACTTCAGAAGCTGATAAGTTTTTTAAGAAAATTATATGTATTATACTTTTTAGTTTTTTGAAGTCGGTTTATACTATTTTTTAACGTTTATTTTATATTTCTATTATGAGTGGCTTAAACAATTCATAATCATGCGATTACAGAAATCGCAAGTGACATGCTGTTATTCATTCAAGTGTTCCATTGTATATCTCCGAAGTTCTTCATCAAATCTTCAACAAATTTAAATGCCATCTTGAGAGTACCCTTTGAAATAAAAAAAGAATTTTCAAAATCGGTATGCAATTGGCGGAGTAATAGCGTAAAAAACATACAAAAAAAAAAACATACAGTCGAATTGAGAATTTTCTTTTTTGGAAGTCGATTAAAAATGGGAATAGCAGTGTTGGTGAATAGTAATATATAAAGTATAATCGATAAGAATTAAAATAAATCTAGGTTGGTACATAGTATTTATTATTATATATAGTAAAGGAATAGTATAAAGAAAAACAACAGTAGGACGGCGCCTTTGATCTCGCCGACAACGTCAAGACAGTGTGGCGATAGTGCATGGAGGCTAGGGTTGTTACAAGTAGTGTAATGGTTTTCTACGCTATGTGCCGCGGGTTCGATACGCGCACGGAACAAATATTAGTCTGGGTGTGTGTGCATGTGAGATAATGTCTGTAAACTCTACCCACGATACAGGAGAAATCCTAGTGAGGGATAATGTTATATTAAAAAAAAAAAAAAAATTTTAGATCAACATCGTCATCAACATATTATTACTTACTATTTTAAACGTTGATTATGACAAATTATCAATTCATTAATAGAAGGTAGCTCTGAATTTTGGTCACGTAGTCACGTGGTCACGGTTTATATGAATAGACCTCACCAAAACATGAAGTTTGATTACCAACATGATGGGACTGCGTCCCATAGTTTGGGAGATATAAACTTTCAAAGTTTTAGTCACGTGGTCACATAGATCTCACCAAAACATGAAGTTTGAATACCAACATGATGGGACTCCGTCCCATAGTTTAGAGCTTTCAAACATTCGGTCACGTTCACGTGGTCACATACTGAATTTGAATTTATGTTTATAGAAAACATCAAAAAGATGGTCTCTATATTTTTAGACAAAGTATATTTTAGAAGATGAAACACAATTTGTATTGACTTGACAGATAAAGTGACAGATCAGTAGACTCTATCTATATCTGATTTTACTAAAATAATAATATTTCAAATATGTACTCAAAAAAAATCAAAATATGTTTATAGAAGTACATGCCATACTACTGAGGCAAGTTATATAGGTTGCCCCCTCTACACAATATTGTGTCTAGAGAGCAAAATAAATTCTGAATTTATAAATCGAACGCGATAGCCTCGATCGACACGGGTATCACGTCCGAGAGCCAGCGGCAGACTGCCGCCCGTCGCCCGAACACGACCCTTCAGCTGAAAATTGGCACAGATTTACGTTTAAATTCAAGGAAAAATTGAAAAATGACTTTTTTTTTAATGTTAAACGTTGGACGTATAAATAAAAGAATTATTTATCTATTGCTGCAAATCAGAAATAAATTAAGCTTCAAGTTCCGAAGAAGATGAAGGTTTAAATTCTGATTTAGGTGTTTTATAATCGCCAATTACTATAGTATAATATACTTAAAAAAAAAAAATGAAACGTTGGATTTGAAGTAGAGATCTTGAACTTTAAGACTGTATTTTTTTTTTATTTGTATATGGTATAATTGCGGAGGAGATGGTGATGCAAAACGGCGTTTTGGTCAGGGTACTGCCTTAAGATCGTAGCTATATAATAAACACATATCAACAGCATCTCAAATGATATCGCCCTCAAGTCACGAATCCACTGCACTCAACAATCAGCACCTTAATACATACCTCAAGAGAGTTCTTGAGAGCTGAGTTTCGTTTATTAATACGGACCTTACTCAGCTGATAACGGACGCTTAAGTACCAGCTCAAGTTTTGTTTATTGTATAGTCCAGCATCTTAATTGTTTACTTAAGAGCCTACTCAAAACTGAGATTGGTTTATTAATACGGGCCTAGGTGCGCGGTTCCAAATAGTAGGTCCTATGGAGAAGAATCGGCGCCTTGCTTGCGTAAGAAAAATCTGACAGCCTGCACAGCAACCAACAAACAGTGCATCCCTTTCTCGCTTATAGATTTTTTTATAAGAGGATATGGAATAGCATATTTATCAGCGACAACCACTGTCACAATGACCATACGTAAGTAGCAAGAAACTCCATGGAAACTCTTTTAAAATAGTAATAGTAAGAGCTGCGAGAATAATGTAATTTAATGTGAATAAAAAATAAGAATAGGATAATAATGATTAGCCTCTGAATAAGATTGCCATGGCAGTTACAAGCTGATCACAAGTTGCATAATACACCTATCCGTCACGCTAGCTGTTCTGTTGTGTAGAAAAGGTAGATCTCGAGTACCTAATGGGAGCAAGTAAAGTCAAAGTCAAATAACCGTCAAAAGCCCCCGACTCCAACTAGAAAAAGATTTGTAACTTTTGTACCGCTGAACAGATCTTCATGAAACATTGCTAAGATACCCAATTAAACTATCTTTCGAATAGAAAAAACTGCATTGAAATCGGTCATACCCGAAATCGGGGATACCCGATGGTATCATCTTAGTTATGTTTCATGAAAATCTGTTCAGCCGTTCAAAAGTTACAGCTCTTTTTCTAGTTGGAGTCAGGGGTTTTTGACGGTTAGGCAAATGCTATTTAGCGCGTACAAGCATAAATTATTTGTCTTGAAACTTTCAACAAAACTACTCTTCTGCCGATTCCTGTGCGATCACTCGCCGCCGGCGCCGGCGCCAGTCAGCGGGTCAACTATGTGCACATACCGATGACTGGCTTACATACCTGATCACAACTTCCTCTATTGTGATCAGGTCTTATGTACCTATTCGTCACAGCTATAGGAGAATAGGTTTGTGTGAAGATACGAGTAGGACGCCATTGATAGGACTTAGTCGTAAGGCGCAAAGATGCCATAATATCGAACCAGCTAAGCTTAAGTATCTAGAACAGTGAAATCTAGAGAAAACTTTGTACCCCTTTTTAAGCATATTGGGCGCACGGAGGAGTGTGAGATATGGCATAGTTAAAGTTGATATGGAGAAGGAGTGCACAAAGCTAAAATTACGTTCGAATTTCAACCACTAGGTGAACGCTAGTAATAATAAATAACTCTCTCCGTAGTCGGGTAAAAAGGCTCGCTTTTTAATTACCTAAGTGATAGAAGTTTTCATTTTTCGTTTTTACTTTTTATCTTTACTTGTTGGTTTTCTTTTCTTTTTTTTATCTGTGTGGGTTTGTTTCTTTCTTTGTGTCATGTATGGTAAAGGAGAGTTTGAGTAAAAGAAAGACGAAAATGTCTATGGAATATTGAGGCATATAACTCGTGCAGAACCGATAAAAGACTGTTAACCCTTACAAAGGAGACAATTTTTTTTTGGTCCCATATAATTATAGCGTATCATGTTTTTACCAAAAAATAGACTTCAATTATGATCATTCGTTGTCAGTCAAAATATATATAATTACATAATTATCCACTAGTTCATATAATTACATATTTTAATGTCGTATTTCTGAATATTACGGTTAGACATGTTAAAAGAAAGAAAGAAAACAGTTTTATTCAAAAAAATAAAAAGAAAAAGAAAGAAAAGGAAGGTTAAAGATTATACCATTGAAATCTAGAAAATATATACGTTGAAATGAGTGGGGTGGCCTATTCTCCATACAACAAACAATGGTCTCCTTTCGTCCAACCTTTTTACCCTGAAAGACAAACATTTCAAGAACAAAATTAACCTAAAGAGAACTGTTTACAAAAACACAGTTAAAAAACATCACCATACTGCCATGTTTTCCTCTAATACATCAACAAACAAGGGTTACAGTTTTATTAGCCAATAAAAAGCATCTACGGAATTAACTTTAGTTGCCCCCGAGCCCCGACTGGCCCCGAGCCCACCCGAACGAACCCTCGGCAAACAGTGCAAGGTACAATCGGCTACGATCGGCTACAGTAAAAGAGTACTTACTTTTTTATGAAAAAGGAAAATCGGAAATGTGATTTGGTTAAGAGAATCCTGCGGCCCCAGATATTATTGTTTTGTTTTTATGAAAAGAGTATCCATGGAGTTTCTTGCCGGTATCTTCTACAAGACCAACCCACTTGGAACCGTGCAGCTAGAATCATGACGTTTTGAAAGTGCCTGCTAAGGCCCAGTTGAAATAAAAAACTTTGACTTTGACACTTCGGGGTGTGGACTCCAGCTAAGGCCTCTGAATTTTCATCCCGTGCGTGTGAGTCCTGTGGGCATCCAATGCCACCTGAACAATAATCACACGGAGAAGGCATTTGTTTTGTATGATATCAAATATTATTATGGAAGAAATGAATGGTCGTAAGTGACACGTCAGTTTCGCCACACAACCACATTTTAAAACTGAAAATTGTTCTGATGATTTGCAAGGAAAACGTTACAAAAGACTCGGTCCCATATAGATTTATAATAATTGCATGGTTGTCTCGGATTTCTCGATTAGGAAGGTCGTAAAGTATCGACTTTATTTTGTTTTGTTTTTATCTTCGTACAATAAGGGCCTGACGATGACTATAAAGGGAATGAAGATCCACATCGATGCAAAATTTCATCAGATTTTATATAAAACTTAAGATTACACTTGTGTAATTGAGCATACAAGCGCTGCAGCCGAGCATCGCCCGCATCGTTACAAACTTAGTGACAAACAAACATGTGTTATTAGGTCGAACAGAAACACTCGAAAATAAACTCTATTGCTTACGTTTGAAATGTCTGTTTACTTTAACTAACATTTTTAAGCACAGAGTAAAACTGTTTTAAGTATTTGTTGAATATAGATTTTGAACTGTAATATGAAGAAAATTAAGTTGATAATTGAATTGAAGGCTGAAACTGCGTAATAAGTATTCATTCTTTCATACTTTTCAAAAAAAACATTACTTTTTATTGTAAGCTCTTTTCTTCGAGTTTAAACTTTATCTTGATAAGTATAAGATACAAAATTACATAATTATTAATTCTGAACCGCGTAGTTAAAATTTTCTTTGTGAAAAGTCTAAAGCTATTTGCAGCTCTATTAATATAGGTGTAAAGTTCAAAATAAATGTGTAGGGTTAATCTGAAGCCACGTGCGACAATTATGAAGGGTGTCATAATAGGTTAGGGATGGGTTATTGTATCACCAAAGTATAGCGTGCATTGCTTGTAATCGACGCAAGCGCATGTACTTGATAATGCTCTGTAAAAGTTGGAATTGTATACATATTCATAGTGATGTTCAGACGATAGCCGTGGTCGTATGCCACCTACAGCTACCCTAACAAAACAATACAGTCTAACAGTAGCAGGCAAGCGAACCTAAGCTTTAGGGCAATGTGGCATACATACAGGTACGGCTGTCCTCTGAACATCACTATGAATATGTATTAATATTTTCTTGTTTCATACCTTTTCAGTAGTCGGGGTTTAGTTTTTGAACTAATTTTTTTTGAATAATTTGTTTTTATTTATTTATTTAAAATGCTTCATGTACAATGTACAAAGGCGGTCTTAATGCCGTAGGCATTCTCTACCAGACAACCTTAGGGTGATGCAGAGACAATGAAGGTAGATGCACCAAAAAAAACTTAAATGAGAGGGTAGGTATATTCTATTTAAGAGGTATCATGAGTATATTTAAGGTAAAATCACACGTGATTTTTCATGTACTAAATCATTAAGTCGCTGATGATGGATAAGATAATGATGTGACAAAAACAGTCAGTAAAGTGATTTTAAGTACCTATGTTTAGGATGAAGCACAAAAAATATCTAGACTGGATCTCGGTCAAACATCTGTTGATTGAAGTCTTTCAGCGGGTATCGAACCCACAGTATGATAAATAGGTCACAGGAGAATATCCATATAAATCGCCGTGGCCCATTGTCAGCCACTTGTCCGGTCGTTGACATCAGATTAGATAAGGTACATGTGTGTTCTGACCTAAATTCGGCCATAGATAAACTTGCAGATGTAGCGTTTGATATAAAATGTGACGGAAGATGTTAATGTAGCATAATTTTAAGTAAAATATTGATATTAGGAGTGGCGCCATAGTTGATGAGAATAGATCACTTTATTTCTATGGGTATTTTAGTGTCTATGACAGATGAACTGTTGCATCCGTCATTAAAACCAGGTTATCTTAAAGATTATGAGACGAGGACGGCAAAGACTTCATTTTCAGCATATTTTTAGAATTATTTCTAAAAACATAACCCCTCCACCTCTTCTCATTTCTCGTGGGGATCGAACCCGCGTCTTGTAACGTAGAAACACATCATTAAATGCTAACTCACTGAACCGATCGAGCCGTCATGGCTGATTTTTTAATCGCCAGATAATGTTTTATCTTACGAATAAAGACGCTTGACAGATTTTGTGTAGGAAAGCTTATTCCGTCGGCGTCGGATAAAGTTCTCTGCTGTTTGAAAAATCACCCCTAAGGTGGCATACAAGGATATGGCCCGCCTGATGGCAAGTAGTTACCTTAGCCTATGGACGCTTGGAATGCTAGGGGCATCAGTCGCGCGTTACAAATCCTGTAACAATCTTTTCACTCCAAATCTTTAATAATAATCTACCAAACAGACTCTGCCAGGATCCAAGCTTTGCATGAATGTCAGAGCACACAGAGGAGAAACATAAACAACTAAGCAAATTTTACTGACGTTACTGGTAAATACAGACAGAAAGAAAACTTTAATAGACATCACATTATCTATAATATTATAATAATACGCGAAGAGAAAACTTTGTATCCCTTTTTTAAGCATACTGCGCGCACGAAGGAGTGTGAGATTCGGCATAGTTAAAAGATTATATGGAAAAGAAGTGCAGAAGCATAAAATTACGGTCGAATTTTGACCACTGGGCAAAAACGACACCGAAAAAAAAACTATATAAATAAAAAAAATATAATAAAACTATTTCAAATTTTACAAAGGAGACTCGTGTGGTAAGTACAGGTTACCGAAAAATAAAACAAAAAAGTATCCTTTCTCCTCATAGCGATTCTATAACAAGACCCCATTCATTGAGGGGACACCCAACCCGATATATTGAGCGATTGATAACCGGATGTATACGCTCGCTTGTGAAACGGGACCCACACTGATTTCCTTGTATTTTCCAAATGGAAAAAATAAAGAAATTATATTAGTATTAGGTTACTAAGCGGCGTCAATCAAAGCTCGATCGTAGTTAGTTCGATAACCCCTGAAAATGTCTACACAAAACGTAGTAATAGTAGTGTTTTATCGTGACTTATAGATAATTGTTACAATTGAATTCCAGTAGAGTGCGTACCGACAGATTTGTCTGCAATTAATACATAATTGTTTTTACCATCCACCTGTATTCTCCAGTCATCCCGCGATCATGGCGCTTGCAACAGCGTTGAAATATTGCAAGCTGAAAATCAACAACAAATCACGGGAGATATCCCATGACAATAGATATTTAACAGTATACTGGGTGAAATAAAAATGAATAGGAGGTAATCAGGAACTCAAACCCAACAATTTGCTCCAAGGAAATCGAAATCTCGAAATTTGAAATAGACGATTACCTCTGGTCGTAAAGTTCAAACAAGAATATTACATAAGTTCAAAGGACTGTTTATCGTGTACATATACATTCTTATTCGTAAAATAAAATATTCCAAAAAACAAGTTTTTCCTAAACTGGATAACGAACTTCAAACCTCTTTGTGCACATCTAGTAACACATATTACTAAACGAATCAATCGATTAAAAGCTTATTTAGAATCATAATAACATCTTATATCTAATAATATTTCCTTTTATGTACATTTGTAATATTGATACTTTTTGTTCAAAATTACTCAATACAATCAATCCACTTTTTGCGGCTAATGTCTACAATAACCAGTAGATGACGTCATCAGAACACCTTCCTAGTGTCACGGATATTTCGACTGTCTATCAAAGTGATACTAAGCTTATCGTGTGCCTTTACTTTTAGATTGATTGTATCTGTATACCTACATAAAAGAAGAAACTGACAGACTGATCAACCGACGACATATATAAAAGAAGAAACTGACAGACTGATCAACTGACAACGTATGTACGGCCTAAAATCACTTATACACAGAAAATAATTTTGGCCAACGTGAACACTGTCATTATGCTTAATCAGGTTATGCGGATAGACGTTATGCGAAATGACGAGTATGACAAGTACAATTTATGCGACTACGAAATATGACGTATTAAAATTATTATTCAATTTATTTCATAAATATTTACAATATAAAATACCTTCCATTGGTCCCAAACTAGGCTAGGCCTGTATCTTGGGCACCTTTGGAGGTAGTTGACAATACAATATAATTATTATACATAAAGTTAAATACAAAAATTGTGTTAGAAAATAAGGCTTAGGACAATGTTAGTGGCACTTCACTTTGCACTATATGTCTTTGTGCTGTCCTGTGGCACTTGTCCGCGAAAGCGATGGAACACCACGCCCTGCGGCCAAAAGTCTTCTTCCATGACGAGGGGCAGAAAACAGTTCGGTACTCGCACCACGAACGCCTTGAAGTTGACATTGCGGCGCGACTCCAGCAATTGCACTCTCGGTGTGTACCTTGTCTTTTGGCGCACATACTCTACGATGGTCTCCGCCTCAGTGAAATATAGTATAATTATATGCGAGCCAATATGGAACCCTAGGAGGCCCAACATTTCTTTTGACTAGCGTACCATCGTAAAAGATCCAGTAATTTTCGTTACAAAGTGACAGACAAACAAACAAGTAGATTCCTATCCATCTACGATCAAACTGACAATGGCCTTATGACCTTATTGAAGTAAGCGAGTTTTTGTGCGCAGTGTCATCACCCGATCACATCATCGTGTTTATGGTGAGGCTTTTTGATTTTATTTTATTTAATAGATACCATGATTTTTCTTATCCATGATATCACCATATTATTTAGGGCCTAATCTAATAATCTACGTGTACGGTTCACGTACATAGTAGAGACTGGTGCCAGTCATTATACCAATCACAGATTACAAAAAAAAAATTGAAAAAAAGAATCGACAAAAAAAAAGTATAAAATAATTTTGTTAAAAACTTAAACAGCTTCTGAAGTCGGTGCCACTGCCAAGCTAGGTGCATTGAAGAATTAAAGGCTCAGATTTCAGAATCAGTTATGTTTTTTCAGAAAATTATTTTATACCTTTTACTTTTTTGAGGTTGGTTTATACTTTTTTTAAACAGTATTTTATTTTTCTATTTTGAGTGGCATAAACAATACTTAAACATGCGATCACAGCAACCGCGAGTGATTTGCTGATATCCATTGAACAGTTCCATAGTCTATCTCCGAAGACCTTCAACAGAACTTATAACTGATAACTGAGATTTAACTTAATTTAACTTTTTTTTTTTTTTTTTTTTCAATTGACCAAATAGAAAAAGAAAAGAAAAAGTAAAATAGTTTAATCCTACATTATAAACAATACTTATAACGAATACATACTAAATATAAATTATGATGATTTATAATACATTGTAATTGTTGATCAATTGATTTACAGTTGACAGTGTGTGCGGTGAAACAGCCGCACATGGTCCAGATAATATATTTTTTAATGATATTTGGAAGAATATTCCATACACCAGAACATAAATATTCCACCAAAAAGCTATAAAGTTCGACCTAGACCCGCTTGTATTATATCACAGTAATTCGGCCACGTACCACAATAGTGGGCTGCGTGGGCGACGGTACCGATGCTGCTTATTGTAATAGTAATGTAAGCTTGTTAAGTAATGAAGATATTATCTATAGAATAGATTAGAATAGAATAGATCTTTATTTCATGTAAACCAAATACAGGCACTTATGAAATGTCGAGACTCTAGGTGCACGGTTCCAAATAGTAGATCCTATGGAGAAGAACCGGCAAGAAACTCCATGGTAACTCTTTTCAAATAAATAATAGATTACAATATGTATCAGTACAATGTTGTGGTAAGAACTGCGAGAATAATGCAATTCAATGCGAATACAAATAAGACTGGGATAATAATGAATTTCCTCTGAATAAGATTACCATGGCAGTTACGAGCTGCCCAGTTCCGACAGACGACGACAGAACTATAAGAGCTTCAATGGTAACAAACGTGGCTGCGGTGGATTGAGAAAACCATCTCGGAATGAAAACTAGATTTTTTTAGGAGAATAAAACGATGGTTGGCATTTAAGCTTTTAATGCGAAAAAGCTGGCCTTAGTTTTGATAAATCAACATCAATGGGAGCCAAAACTCATTGGCGTGATGAGGTCAGTGAAGATGATGGAATGTGGATCATCCTAATATCCAAGTGGTGATGAAGGGAACGATGAAGGTAGAAAACCCCCCTAACAAGATGGTTGACTATGGATGGTCAGATAAACTGGCTTAGGAACGGCAAAAATGACGAAAAAAAGAAGTAGCTATTACTCCTGAATAGATAGAAAGGGTTCAGTTCAGGGAATGAAGTAATAGAGAAACCAGGCAGATGTTGACCACCTCGATATGGCAAAAGTCGAACTGACGAAGACCACAAAACCTCAAGATGTTATGTGTTGTGTGGTATTACGAATTTAAATAAATTACTTTATGAAGGTCAAATGCAAATCAAAATTTCTTTTTACACAAAATAGTGTTTCTATCCTCTTTACCTATAAAAAAGTGTGACGAATTCTTCTAGCTTGACATACAAAAAAGAAGTTAAATGTTACGTATACTTAACCTCAAAGCTATTTGTTTTCTTGAAGGACTGACTACCGGTCACGACAGTAACGGTGCAAGGACGGGAGAGTCTTAGTGGTAGCGATAAGCGGATGAAAAGATAGAATAGAATGAAATGGAGAAGTATGGAAGTGATTATCTTCTGCACATGCGGCTTCCCTGGTAACCCACTACTTCCTGTCTTCACAAACTAATTTTAATGACGCTTCCCTTGTATTCTTAATAATAATTGGGTGACTTGAGTGTTAAGTACGTACCTACCTACTAGTATTGTTTAAATTGTAGTGGTAGGTACTTATGATCTTTGCTGTTCTTTTTTTTTTTGTAATATTGTGTAAATTCAGGTCGAATTTTAGCCGGGGCCCCACATATTATTGTAATCTTGATTTATGAAAAGAGTATCCATGGAGTTTCTTGCCGGTATCTTCTCCAGGACCAACCCACTTGGAACCGTGCAACCGAATTACTTGGTTCGGATGGAGCCTGATGAAAGGGTATTTTCCGTGTAGTTGGGTAGCGGTCGGATATTACCCATTACCGCTTGCAGAGTCACCCCATCCCAACAAAGTACAGTTGTACTGCTTGTATTGCTAATGTCCACTCAATTTGCACTCGCCGACACAAACATTTTACACAATATTGTTTTAAACATGGCATTTGACTCAGAAAGTGGTTGTGTTTGATCAATACGTACCGAGTGTTTGTTGTATAATCACTACTTGTTTGTCTTTGTGTGAAATTCTTTACGAGATTCGCACATTTATTTAAATGTTTTCTGAGTGTTGAAAAAATTAACGGTCACAGGATAAGCCAGTTCTGATGGCTTGTTAATTAATATGTCAGCCTCCCTGTCTCTAGGGTCGCTTCTAAGTTCAACATGTCCATATCCAGCCCATTACTATCCCACTGTTGGGCATGGGCCTCTTTTCTGAATGAGAGTTTAGTTGAATTTAGTTCCACGAGGCGTGCCGTAGGCATTGCTGCCGCTGCCACATTGGTTGTATAAAAATAAATTAAAAAATCATAGGTATATTCACTTGCAACCCAATTCTACGATATAAACAACACAGTAAAATATTATTATTATAAGCCTATGCTGTCCCATTCAGGGCAAAGGCCTCCCTTCCTTTCCTCCACTGCTCGCGATCCCGCGCTGTATCGGGCCAGTCTTCCAATTCGTCCCGCAATCTCATTCGTGGTCTGTCGCGACCCCGTCTTACTGTCTCAGCAGTGTGGTGGCTCAGTGGCCTACAGTTCGACCGGCATACGGCAGACAAGTCCTGCGCAGTCCCATTTAATCTGAGCGGCTTTTTGAGCGTAAAATATTAGTGTATAAAATTTTATAATACTTTTCTCTAATACCAAAATTGCATGCAAGCGAGTCAGTAGGTTAAATCAATCACAACAGTCGCACAACTATTGCAACCAGATTGAATGATAGCAGCATAATACAAGGGTCATAGGCCATGTTCAGAGCAGTTGCGACAATGTTAATGACTTACTTACATTGTAAGCTATGCTCAGTTGATAGATGAGTGTCGTTATAAGATATGATATGTGGTTGGATTACGTATGGGTAGCAGTTGCTATTGCTATTGTCATGTGGTTTTGTTAGAGACATGTAAGATGATTCAGAAAAAATTCTGAATGATTTCTGATGTATAAATGACAATTTCTGGTGAGTTTCTTGTGGTTCCACTGTGAGTGATTTCAAATTGTCAAGTTTACTAGCGGTACATAATTTTAGCATTCTGCACTCCTTCTCCATTATAAACTTTAACTATGCCAAATATCACCTTACTCCGTGCGCGCAATATGCTTAAAAGGGGTACAAAGTTTTCTCTTCACGTATTATTATTTTCGGAATAAAGTTTGGTTAATCTCTCCTCAGCCCTACTATATTTGCTATACTATAAATGTTTACCACGTGATATGAGACTAGGTTTTTCACCATTTTAACTGGCAAGAAATTTCGATGGTAGAAATCTCAAATTAATTAAATATTTGCTTGAGAATTCATTTTGTATTAAAAACGTCTAAGACCCCAGCTGTGCTCAAGTAACTAATAATATAATACAATTCTACAATGTCTGCCCTACTAGAGTTCATAGTAAGCCGCCAGCATTGGATTATAATAAGCCATAAGCTGAATTGAAGCTGCACAACAATATTGCTATTTAATTTCTGACTTTTTGAAATCCCATACACACAAAATCGACACGTAATTAAACCCTATGTTTGGATCACCATCAATAGCGGATCACAAACTAAATTCATTACTGCATATTTTGGTACAAGGTCCATTGTTACCTGACCCGTGAGAACTGTTGCAATTATTTCGTTTAAACTATTCTCGTGACAACTATTATCAAGAATTAATGCTTAATGTATTCTTTAGTTCGCATTGTCTGAAGGTAGGGCTTTTAGGTGGTGTATGGAATGTCGTGACTTTTCTTGAGGCAGTGAGATTTACATAAGTCGATGTGAACCGATTTTATTAGATCAATTGCTTGCATTCACAGTCGCGATAACGTACGAAAGGTTACGCGTGCATCTGCGTCAGTGTGTGTGTAGTTAAAGGCGTAGTTTTGTCTGTTTTGAGTGACAAAAATCAGAAAAAAAAAAAAAAAAAATTGCCAAAAGCCAGTCCAGAAATCACTTCTGTCGTAGCTCTAATGCTGGGCAATGCTACGCTCGTAGCCGCGTGCCTACGTTGCATCATTGCGCTGATATAATTGAAAAACGTTACAACCCACAAATATCAAGTGAGCCAAAATTCAAGTCCTTTTTAATTATATTTTTGTCATATTAACTCCATAAAAATCAACTTGTGATATGTTTTTCAGAAATTACGTTCAATTTATGTTACAAAATTAGGAGAATGTGGACAAGAGCTGGGATAAATTACCTCAGGCAGAAGAAGATCATGCGTAAAGTGCTGAATTGACATGAGCGTCATCAGTATCTACGTGCGTAGACGCGCTACAGAAATCGCTACGTGTGGAATTCAGGCGGTGATTTTAAGCGTGGGGTATAATCCCAAGTGTGAAAGGAGGCATATTTTTCGAGATGTCTCTTACATAAAGTGATGCGATCTTGGTAACAGAGATTATCTTCTC
This sequence comes from Allophyes oxyacanthae, assembly GCA_932294325.1. NCBI lineage: Eukaryota > Metazoa > Arthropoda > Insecta > Lepidoptera > Noctuidae > Allophyes > Allophyes oxyacanthae. Next base: position 13,655,012 of record OW028628.1, read on the forward strand.
TTTTTAACCCCCGACAAAAATGAAGAGTGTTATAAGTATGTAGTGTGTATCTGTGTATCTGTCTATGGTATCGTAGCTCCAAATGAACCGATTCCAATGCAGTTTAATTTGAAAGTAAATTTAATCGGGTATCATCTTAGCTATGTTTCATGCTTTGTTCAGCCGTTCAAAAGTTACAGCTCTTTTTCTAGTTGGGAGTCGGGTTTTTGACGGTTAGGTTATTTATAAATAATTGTATAACATCTCCAGATTGGCATCAAGTCGATTTATGTCGTAATAAAAGTTTTTATAAATGTGAAAAGTCGCTAAATTAGGTTTTATGTACGTCTTAATTCTTCCAAACCCCAGGCTACATTACTTTGCGAAAATACGCAAAATTAATAATGATGTTTTGCCTAAAGTCCTATCAATAATGGTTAAGTAAAAGTGGCATTGCGCACTATCGCCGCGGGCGATCATTACGCGAAATGACTGTTTGATTGATCATATACGTTTATCGGGTATATATAAATAATTCATTGTGGTATTGCATTAGAATATTAGAATGTTTATATTATTTTAACTGTATATTTTGCGTAAATATTCGTAGGTTGTGTAGGTATTAAGGTAAAAGGCAATTTTTGGGCAAAATAGAAAGTTTATTTTCCTATAATATGTAAAAATTGCTTTCTTCTTAGAATCACCTTAATATTTTATTTTTTATATTATAAATACGTAAGTTTTTTAGGTTCGTAGACTTCGTACTTCGGGTGGATATCGGTTGCTTTTTACGTACTTAAAATTCGTAGCTTATACGCCATTTGTGCTCTATACGAAATTTTACGGAGAACCGCAATAAATAATAATAATAATTTATTTAGGGCTTCCATGGCCCATATACCTTTCAGACGAACATATATAAAGTAAATTCAAAATTGTTTTAGCAAATAAGGCTTAAAACTCTGTAGGTTGCACTTCACTTTGCACTCTCAGTCTTTGCGCAATGCAGATCGTTTACCAGTGGGTATAGAGCTCCTACATCCGTAAAATTCCGTGTCGTGTATAAGAGGCTTTATGCAGGCCCTACGAAACGACAACATTGAGTAGATCCATAAAAAAAAAACATAAAAGAAAGTAAGTACAAAAACTAAAAGTCGACCACTGAAAAAGTCCGAAACTAGAAAATTTCATAGTGGTGTTCAGAGGGTAGCCGAGGTCGTATGTTGTATGTATGTATGTTTGTTTGTCGGGTAACAAATAAGTTCCTGCTCCATAAGTTGACCAATGTCAGATGCTTTTCTGCAAACCTGATGGAATTTTTGACCGCGCTAAGGAAGTCACATTCATGTGCGACACATTACGACAGGTATTAATGGGCCTGGCAGAGTGCCAGGTACTACATAATAGGCACAGTAAATGGCCAATGACTCTTTGGTCTAAGATAGATGAAAAGGTACCTACGTTTGTTAAGGGTTTCATAAGGGTACCAGGAACTACATATTTATCACGCATAATTTATTAGCGCAAGCCATACAAAATCACAAACCATTTTCATATTATGGAAAATGATTAAAGCGCTCCTCCTCTCTCCTACTTATTTAAACGTTTGCTGTGCCTGACAGGGTCCATAATTTCTATATTTTATACTTACCACCTGTATGACTGTGTACATTATGGATTGCATTAAAAATTTGAGAGAATTGAACATTGAGAAAATCTAATTTTTATTTTGTTTTGGAGTGAATTTTAGTAGGTACTGCGGTTGCATTTGGGAACGGACACTGAATCACTCTGCAAATTTTGTGCACTACATAAAAAATATCCTGTATACATCATGGATTGGATCCCAAAGTGACGATATCTAAGTACGTCAGGCGCACCGAGACGCCATAGTGTATTTTTCTTTTAAAAATGTCGGTTTTACGCAACGACGGATTCTGCGTGCCGATTGGCCCGCTCCGAGGTCTTCACCAATCGGAGTGCCGAACAAGTCAAAGTATTTCATTTCAACTGGGCCTTTGCACGCACTTTTAAAACATCGTGATTCTAGGTGCACGGTTCCAACTTCCAAGTGTGTTGGTGCTCGAGAAGATACCGGCAAGAAACTCCATGGATACTCTTTTCATAATACCAACTTACAATAATAATTCGACCTGAATCTACACAATATTACAAAAATAATAAATAAAATAATTATAGTTAAAAAAAAAACTATAGAACACGCTTTAGTCATCCAAACTGAACGTGTATGCAAAATTTCAGCTCAATCGGAAACCGGGAAGTAGGTCAAATTTAACTTCCAAGATTTTCTAACATAGTTAGTTACAGGTGAAGCTAATAAAAGCGTGTTAAAAAGAACAGCAAAGATCTTTATTAGTACCACTATAAGTTAACCAATACAAGTAGGTAGGTACATACTTAACACTCAAGCCACCCAATTATAAAAACAAGGGAAGCTTGCTACACCAGGGACATCACTCGCGCGTTACCGACCCTACTACTAGCGTTGTATTGGCAGTAGAAGAGACACTTCCCCAAGGAGCACTGGCGACCTTGCTCACCGTTAGGAACACAACACTGCAAAAGAACAGTGTTATTTGGCTACGATATTCTGCAAGGTGGAGTTCAGTCGGGAAGCTCCAATATTATTTTTATAGCTGATTATTATTCAGTATAGCTGCAACAATCACATCAATGACATCGTGTGAACATTACGACAGGTATTAATGGGGCTGGCAGGACGCCAGGTCCGGTATGCGTAATGAGAGCGGCGCTGTGACGTAAGTGTACATTAGGTGGTCGATGACTTAGCTTTTTCTTGTCGGTTTGGGTTGGGATAGGTCGGTAACGATTTCTCGGTGATGAACCAGACGCTAACTTTAAGTTATCGTGAGCTGTGAAGGGTGAAGAACGGGGAGATGCGCGGGGAAACGATTCCTTTCTCACTGCGGAAGGCGAAGGGTTATGCCGGACGATTACCAGCTAAAACACGGTGTTCCTCAGACAACCTATGGGTGCAGGATTCACTATGTGCTGAGCCCTCAGCAGTCCTTGGTCATTGGCGGACCTCGTCCCCCTGCGCGGCATAAGTGCCATGCAATCCTCTAAAGTCGCGCGCAGAACAATATGCGCCACCTTCTCAGCTGTCTATGATCGGGCGACGGACTGCCGGACTTGGGCGATAAGCTTCGCTTAGAACCTCCACAAAGTCAAAGTCAACGTTTTTTTATTTCAACTGGGCCTTTGCAGGCACTTTCAAACCGTCATGATTCTAGGTGCACGGTTCCAAGTGGGTTGGTCCTGGAGAATATACCGGCAAGAAACTCCATGGATACTTTTTTTTTTTTTTTTTTTTTTATTATAATTCACAAAACTGATGTTCAATCTCACATACAAAATAAAAAGCTTAAACATAATACATCTGATTGACATCTACTAGATGTGAATCTAGCAGATTTCAGACTCTTTTCACAAAACAATAATATCTGAGGCCACAGGAGCGGACTCGGCTAAAATTCGACATGAATTTACACAATATTACAAAAAAAAAAGATTTGCAAACTTGTTGACTATAATACCTAATATTATCATTAAGATTAATGATCAATGACCATGCGAGAATTTATGCTGACAAGGCAAAGGGCAGCACTGTAGGCTCATAGCAGTAATGCAGAAAAAAATAATAAAGAAGTTGTTTATTTATAAAAGACCTTGATTTACAACCGGCTTCTCTGAAACAAACTCGGCTCAGGATACATATTAAACCAGTAACGGCATCGTGAACTGGTCAGGACAGGAACGCTCTAGGATTGGCGGACTGCCAGCTCCCAGGCGCTAAGGAGAGCGCTATGTGGCATGCGCATTAGATAAATACTTAGCGGTCAACAGTATGGTGGCATAGATGTTCCCACCATGAAGCAAAGGATAGACAAAGACAGAAGGTGAGTAAGAAAGACAACTTCTTACTGATCTCCTCAACTTATAACGTGGCACTCCATCAAGCCACAGACTGCAGCAAATGGAGATCAAGTATCAGGAAGATCATGGGAAGGGGTTAAGATCCTCAACATTGAGGGACCGACATTGGAGGAGAAGGTACTCATCATTATGAAGAACTTTTACTATTGGAACAACCATGAAACCGCGAAAAAAATTAATTAAAAATGCAAAATAAAGTTATTGTAAATTGCAATTTCAGTCATCAAGTATCGGTCAGTCGAACACACAGGAACGCCGTGAAACAAATGAATGCTTCATCATGTATTCGCATAAGTTGATGTGTCGAGTAATTTAGGTCGAAAATCACTTACACAAGAAAAAAAATCGAGCGATTCGGCGGCTCCAAATTTTTGAAATAAAAAAAGAATGTTTAAATGTTATTAAATAATTAATGTTGTTTATAATACTAATAAATTATTAAAGAAAATATGGCGAACAAAGGCAAATAAAAATAATTGTTGCTTCCATATTTTCGAAATTTATTTCATTTATAATGAACATAATTATTTTAATTTTTTATAATCTTCGAGCTGATATAATAATAATAGTTTCGAGCGTATGGCACTCGTGGGTTGCAGCTGAAAACCAGCGTCAGGTGGCCAGTATCTCTGCCTCCTGACATTATGCTGAGCCGCGGCCCCTTTAGCACAATAACTCAACTTATTTTATATGTTTTATTTGTTTTTCCGTTTATTTTATGTTGTGCTTATAAATTATTTTTCTTTCTTTCTTATATTCTTTCGTACCTTGCGCCGGCGCCTAGAGTTGCCGCTGCAGTTGCATTATTCTAAGGTTAGCCCTGAGCGTATCTCATAATATTTAGATTACGTAAGTTTGTTACATATTAATAACATAACAGCACCATTTCTTCAGCGCAGTCAGTAACCCATCAGCGGGGTTGGCAGACAGCCAGGTGTCTGTAACGAGGTGCGAGTATGCACATTATGCGCGAGCGCAGGGCCAACGACCGCTAGCTATGCAAGTAATGAACTACTGAATGATGGGTGGTGATACATGGGACATTTCTGAAATATAGCTAGTATGTAATAATATCCTTATTCTGTTATACTATTATATAAATAATAAAATGTAATAAATAATATATTGTAGATACCTACAATATAAATATACTAAAAAGCAATTTATTAGAATTAAATACCTATCTACCTGCTGTCTAATGGATTGTTTTTAATATCTATATAAGAATAGAATACCTACTGTCTAGAATATTGATATTCATAATTTAATATAAGTGGAAACTTGTAATTGGCCTTAACTTTACTAAAAACTGTAATCATTCTTTGTTATTAGCTGTAAGTTTTCTTAATAAAATAAATAATTTTTTTATGGCTTAGTGATTAGAACGCTACGTGCCGCGCGGGTTCGAACCCCGCACGGAGCAATTATTTCTATGATCTACAGATAGTTGTGTCGGGTCTGGATGTGTCTGTCTGTGGCTTCGTAGCTCAAAAACGGATGGACCGATTTCAATTCAGTTTCTTTTAATAGAAAGCTAGATTAATGGGGTATCATCTTAGCTATGTTTCATGAAAATCTCTTCAGCCGTTCAAAAGTTACAGCTCTTTTTCTAGTTGGAGTCGGGGTTTTTGATGGTTAGGTTATTTTAAGACTATTTTTATAGGGGAGAAAACAATGTTTTTCGTGTGTTAAACCTAGTCACAGAAGTGAGCACTTTAAACTAAAACGAATTTTATTTAAAACACTCGATAGATAACAGAAAACTATAACAATGGGGAAATCCGTGGGCAAGTGAGTCATGCGTGTGAGTGTATGCGAGTCTTTCAAGGAAATGTTCAGTGAATCCATAAACTTATGAGTTTAGCCGCATTGCGTGCGTTTTCCCTTACCGTGCGATTGGGAGTTATAGAATAGAATAGAATATTAATAGAATAGAATAATATTTATTTGCGTAAAAAACATGGTACAATTAAAGATCTTACAGTTAACATGATCGTGGACTACATGTTTCGCCATGGTCTGGCATACAAATATTTATACACAGCATATTCTTGGACATTATTATTATATTAGCACTAAACTCAAACAATCATATAATATATTAGGTATCCCAATTAGGAAATAACCTATTTTCTAAAAAAAAACCTTAATATCATAGAAGCCCTTCTCCATGAGCCATTAATGATTATTTTTATTATTTATTATTATTATAGTTATTTATGATAAATAACCGTTTAAATAAAATAATGGGTATTTGAAAGAAAGAAAGAAATAATTGTGTATTAGCAGAGGAAATAACACATCCAGTAACAAGAATAACATACACACAGACCATAGTACAGTATGTACGACACATCTAAGAAATCGCATCGGCAAACTTCGTAAACCGATCACTTCCGAACTGAGTGCGACTTCAAGACCACGAATGTTTATTAGTACCTACTGCAGTAAAGAATAATCTTAACATTGGCGCAATAAGTTGTAAAATTTTCTGAGCGAGTGACTGCCATCGAACGTTTGTCAGGTACATCTATGTAACTTCTTAGTGTTGTCGTAGGTACTGCTACAGCGGCCCTATATATTATTGTGAATTCTTTTTTTAAAGTGTATCCATGAAGTTTCTTGCCGGTATCTTCTCCAGGACCAACCCACTTGGAACCATGCACCTAGAATCACGACGTTTTGAAAGTGCCTGCAAAGGCCCAGTTGAAATAAAAAACTTTGTCTTTGACTTGAGGTCAAATTGTGTAGACATTTTTCGGATGCTTTTTAACCGCTGACAAAAAGGAGGGGTGTATAACTTTGTAGTGTGTATCTGTGTATGTGTCTGTGGCATCGTAGCTCCATAACGGATAGACTGATATTAAAGCAAATTAAAAAAAAAAAACTAGTTTAATCGGGTATCATCTTAGCTATGTTTCATGAAAATCTGTTCAGCCGTTCAAAAGTTATTGACGGTTAGGTTATATACATTGTCGATTGCAATGAAAAATGGTAGAAGCTATATTGTAAAAGTACTTGTACTGTTTGATTGCCACGTCACCGCCACCCACCCAATGTTTCAGTTGTATTAGTCACCAAGGCTGCCCTATATAGTTCCACGTCATTTTCATGTAGTAGCTTTTCGTAGAATTTCATCGATTTTCTAGAGCTTTGACCTAGAAAGTCAGTTACGTGTCCTTCTAGTCGCCAGTTGTTTCTAGTCAGAAGTGAACACTAGCCGTGCCTCGGAATTCAAGTAAGTTACCGTGAACTAATTCGTAATACCTCGTAAGATCGATAAAAATTGTTAAACAAAATGCTTTTTTAATACTACCTACTAAGGGGATAATAAACCATACAGCCCGCCTGATGGTGATTTGTCATGACGACAAAAGTCTGTCGCGGTGCTAAGAGTATTTCGGCTGCAAAGTTTCATGATAATCTTAGCAAATGGGTCGATAAAAAAAACTCTGAGAAAACTTAATAAGTACGTACTTCAGAAGCAGTTGATACAAAAGGCACGTCTGATAAAAAATTATTGCCTTCTATAAACTATTTACAATGTTTGTATGATTATCTTGTTCCGTTTTGTTATCGAAATGTCACATTACGTATCATACACAGTACACACCCTGTTTTGATTATCTTTTCTGCTTATTCCCTTGTGTTTTAGTCATGTTAGGTGCTAGTAAGAAATTTTTTTCATCAATACCTATACTTGTAATGGATGACGTCTTTCTTTTGCCTTGTCTCATTCTGTGGGGTCGGCTTTCCTTGTCTGCCTGCTCCATTTATCCACAACGGTAGCGGCTTCTATTTCACTCTCCTTCAGGTCCCTCTGGACTTTCGTTGCCGTCAAAAGGTTATGGACTACTCGGACCATGTGGTCTTCTGCGCGGCAGAGCACAGATGCCCATACTATCAAAGGCGTTGCTCTTTGTCCTCAGCAATGGTTTGTAGCTTCCTCAGATATGTACGTTGCGTACTTTATCCAGTAGTGTGCATTATACACTGCTGGATTTGAGCCCCGAACAGAAAAAATAAAAAGATACTTTCTTTTTTTGAGTAACGTGAGTGACAAAGCGTGCCAAAAGTTCATATTACGCGCTGGTCAAAATAATTGACAAAAAACCCAAACGAATTTATAGTACCTACGGTTGGTGCGGAGTTTATGAAGAAGTTCGCGGTGCGGGAGGGGTGTGACGCGAGATATCAGTCACAGGCCCATGATATGCACCATGAAGCTTAGCTTAGCCAATAGTAGGCGTGTGTCACCCCCCCCCCCCCCCCGCACCGCATAACTACCTCAAATTCAGACACTAACCGTACTATAATATAAGTATAGTTCATGTTACGCTTGCAGGTAAAATAGTTTGCCATGATGACGTGATGAAACTTTAGTCATTCTTCTGTTAGGAATATTCTTTTCAGTACTTAGAAATTATGGTTGACTAGGCTAACAGAAGTTACTCTATTATCTGTGGCTATGACTAAAATATATATACCTGTCAGGTGGTAAATAAGCATACGGCCCGCCTGATGGTAAGTGGTTACCGTAACCTATGGACGCTTGCAATACCAGAGGCAACCTTCGCGACCATAATTACCCATAATAACCTCACCGTTAAAAACCCCCGACTCCAACTAGAAAAAGGCTAACTTTTGATCGGCTCAACTGATTTTCATGAAACATAGCTAAGATGATACCCGATTAAAGTAACCTTCAATTTAAAAAACTGCATTGAAATCGGTTTATCCGTTTTGGACCTACGATGCCACAGACAGATACACAGATACACACTACAAACTTATAACACCGTTCATCATTCCATCATCATCATCATTTTATTTTTTCATTTCCATTTGTCAATTTATTTTATATGTTTTCTTTATTATTGGTTTTATTTATTTTTTGTTGTGCTAATAAATTCTTTTCTTTCTTCCTTTCTTTCACCCCTCTTTTTTGCCGGGGGTTAAAAATTGGATCGTCAATATAGCTTAGGATACCTGATCTAGAAATCCTGATGGTCCACCTACCTTTATAGGTCCATATTAAAATTATTTACCTTTTCAGTAATTTATGAATTTAGCGTGGGATTTCTGAAGGTTAAAAACAATAAGAATATGCCTCAATGAGTCAACAAGGCTTTCGAAGAATTTCACTAGGGCACACATATAATATTATGTGTAATGCTGTTATTTTGGTTATCATTACAACAGGTATGTACAATGTTATAGCTATATTTGGTTATGAAGACATACTAGCTTAGAATGGAAATGTTTCTGATATTTCTAAGTAAATTACTAATGGAATAAACGTAGAGTTGTAACAATAGCAATTTCTAGGTAAAAAACTGATATTTAAATAAATAAATCCAGCCCATTACTGTCTCACTGGGCACGGGCCTCTTCTCAGAATGAGAAGGGTTAAGCCTTGGTCCACCACGCTGGCCTGGTGCGGGTGGACTATATACACCATCGAGAATTTTATGAGGCCCTCTCAGATGTGCAGGTTTCCTCACGATGTTTTCCTTCACCGTTAACGCTAGTGATAATCAAATTGTGATCCGCAAATAAATTCTAAAAGTCAGAGGTGTGGGCCAGGTTGGAACTCAGACCCTCCTGCATGGAAGGCGAGCGTTCAACCGCTAGGCTGTTACTGCTAAACTGTTACAGTTATATAAAAAATAATTAATAAAATTGTACTCTTTATTTTTATTCACTAGGGATAGTTAATCCAGATTTTATTTTCTCCTTTATCTTCGTCACTTCAGCGTATGTCAGTCTCATCATACCATAAACATAATCCATAGATAAAATATCTGGGTTATGAAGTCAAATGGAGTTCTCGCTTCATCTGATTTGGACTTTGAGTACTAGATACTCAAAGGATTTGGATTAAGATGAAATTTTATGGAATGTGTCTATGTCAGTTCTGAGGGGCTAAAAAGGCCGCTTTAGATGAATCACAATATGATTCTTATTACGAATGTCAAAATATCTACATAATTGACAACTCTTAATGTAATCTGCATAAGGTTCATGTTCAGTAATCATCTGTTTGACAGTTATTATGCAGGTCAGTAGATGAATTGCTCAATGTGGCCTTTTTAGGCCCCCTGTTCATAGAAATAATAAGTAGGGCTTTAGATAATAAGTCTATGGTTCAGTTCAAATTCAAAACCTAATTTTAAAAAATCACTTTTTGGTTGAAAACATTGACATAATTTCAAAATATAATAAGTAGTAGCCCAACGGCATTCGAAACAGGGTTCAAGCTAGGCCTCCATAGAGAGGAACCTCCTAACAATACGAGTCGTGTGCAGGCGTATCGCTTTCTGAACCAAGCCCTTGATCCAGCCGCCTAACGAGAAACTGTTACAGGTTAAGCAACCATTATACTTATTAAAATAGTTACCAGTAATGTAGCGCCAATAACTGCTAATTATACAGGAAAAAAATTATGTAGTGCGCATAATTTGAAGGGTGATTCCATAAAGTTATTATTACTAGTGGTAATAATAACTTTATGGGTGATTCAGTCTCTGTTCCTAAATGCAACCGCAGTATTGGGATACACTTTAAAACAAAACGAAAATTCGACTTAGTATGGGGGCACGCATAATTTACTAACACAAGCCATATAAAATCAAATTTTTATTTTGTTTTGCAATGAATTTTAGTAGGGGAGACCGGGGCTTCAATTAACAGAGGTAAGTATTAACAAGCGAATTTCTAAAAAACTATAAACAGCACATTACTGGCGATTTCTGGAATTCGTCCCTGCGACATCGCTGTACAGGTTGAGAATCATCAGCCCCGCTCAGTACGCCACAGGAGCGAGTTATGTGATGTGCGTCTATTTTGGCCACGTAAAGAACTTTTTACACTTTAGGATTTTTTGATTTACGTGTTGAGTATTTGATTTAGCCTTAATATTTTTTATTTTGTAGTAGCTCGTTTTATTCTTAATAATGCTACATAACTTTGCAAACGCTAATATAAACTATTTCGTAATTACAATTCTTTTTATTGAATAAGTATCCATGGGGCTAAAATTAACAAAACATACGGGGCAAGTATTAACATGTTAATTCTTACCCCATATGTGGGGTTAGTATTAACAGTATATACCTATGGATTCTATTTTATGTATATTCACCACGGTACCCAATTATTTATCTATAATGTAATAGCATGAGGACTTACAAGCGAAAAGCTACCCGAGATATGACTTAGCTGGCGGTCTACGAGTCAACTGCTTTTGAAATAATGGAGAAAAACGAAACTACAGGTAAGTAGCCATAGAATTTAAAATCTGTCACGTTACGCTGTTCAGGTTTGTGAAAAAAAGAAAGCAGGAGTTCCAGTAGAAGTAGGCTACAAAAAGACTTCATGAACATTCACTTCTGAACAGAAGAAAAAAATTGCAGATAATTTATTAAACTGCTCCAATGCTTATTTCAGGCTGCTACCTACGGAAGTAAAAGAATTTGCTGTTTTTTTACAAAATCCAAAATTATTTAATTATATATGGAAATTATTAAAGGGTTGTTATAGAAATTTTATATAATTTGACTTATTATTTCTATTCATTTATATCGCTAAAATATTGTTGTATAACAAAGTGTTACAACTATTAAGCGTAATATTAATTGATCCACGAACTAAAAAGTGTGATTATTGAAAACTGACGTTTTCTTTAATAATATAACAGTAAAAGTAGCTGTTAATAAGACATCATTCAGAAATTTGTTGATCTTTGTTCTTCTATAGAGAGATTTTGTTTGGGTTTCTGTTTCTTTATATTTATATCGCTAAAACATTGTTGCAGGGACAAAATGCTATAATTGTTTAAGCCTAATGTTAATTGCATAGCATAATAAAAAAAATATCATTGTTATATTGCGTTTTCTATAATTAGAGAGGGAAATACCAAGAATGTTAATTGTTGCCCCTTTTGTTAATACTTACCTCGGAACCGTTAATTCTAGCCCCGATTGCGGGGTAAGTATTAACTTCTGACTTTTCTGAGTAAAATCCACTTTCTGAAAAATGTGCCAATTTTTTATCAAATTAATCCCAACGATATGGTTGTTGAATAGTTTGGACATCATTTAACACAAAAATCATATCAAAATGTTAAGCCGTTTTGAAGCTACAACTGAAAATATAAATTTTGTTAATTCGCTCCCCGGTCTCCCCTACTGCGGTTGCATTTGGGAACGGATACTGAAAAACTGGAAATTTTGCGCACTACATAAAAAAATATCCTGTATGTACGTGACAAACTGTTAGTTTCTCATACGCTTACGTGGGTTAGCGGTAATCTCGTAAAATAAGCTGAGCGTTTGTCGCGGTAACGATTTTCCCACATTAGTTATGTTTTCTAATCGATGACAATGGTAAAAGCTTGTTGTCAGCATAATAATCACCGGTTATGTGTTAATCCATTGGGACGCGCCTCAGTGTAAGCGATTAGCGAGTTATAAAATTTTGGATCAATCTTAAAAGTAGAATATAAATCATTTACATTATACTCCTCTGTTTCAAATCCCAAATACCATGACCCAAAATCGTCTATTGGATAATGACCCATTTTTTTTTCTCCTCCGTATCGCTTTCAATTGGTAGCGTGCCCAGTAGACTAGCAGCATTGCCACGTTGAATGGCAATGCTTATTCTTTGACCAAAAAATAGGCCAGCACTCAGGTCACGCGTAAGTTTAGCTGGCAATTATATAAATAATTTATAAACAAAAAAATAAATAAAAATCAATTTGTGATCTCTAAAGATTTAAGATACAGGCTACATACTTTTAAATCTGGTTGCTTATATTATACAAAGCTGTAGATCCCATTGATAAAGAACAAGTCCAACGCTGGGGTATAAAGTAAAATCTCCTTGCTTCCTTTCGGAAGTAACGTTTATTTTAACTGTTCCGTTTTGAAGATCGAACCTAATACCTTGCGGTCCGCAGACTTTGTAACCAGCATTAGTCCAAAAAGAGGCCAACCGACTTGCACCCAGTCCAATCAAATCTTATCTTAGCCTTCGCATGGAAAAGGGACAAAAATGTCAATCAATGATGAATGTTTGATGATGAATGATCAATCTTATAAACAAATGTGCAGTTTTCTCAAATTGTAACCTACACCTGTGCGAAGCGTGTTAATTAACACTTAACATTCTGCTTAACCTGCCAGAGATCAGGATCATGATCTTATGCGTGCGTGCATTATAAAATTAAATGTTAATTAATTATAATTATTTGCATCTGTCTGATCTGACGTAAGTCTTTAGTAACTGGCGCTTGACGGCACCCATACTAATTATATAGAGGCACCACTCCTTAGTCCTAAGAATTAATATGATAAACGCAATGTATCATAATATTGATCGTGCAAGCAATAAATCGATAAGCTAAATATAAACATGACAATCATGCGATCAAGTTCCTTCATCCGAAATGGGAAACCAAATTAAGAACGTGTTCTTCTTAGGTTCTCGCGTGTCGACCGCGGAGTGTAGGACGGCCTTCCACTAGATCAGTGGTTCATAACCTTATAGTGATGAGGGACCATTTAACAAAACTGTCTTGCCACGGACCACCAACTGTATAGAGGTAATCATCATTCTCATCATTCTCCTGCCCTTATCCCATTTTATTTCGGGTCGGCGCAATATGTCTTCTTCTTCCATTCATCTCTATTAGACGTCATCTCAGAGTTTACGTTCTTATAAGCCATGTCTTTCACACAATCTAATAGTAAATTTAAATAAATAAACGATTGTTGTCTTAATATTTTGTGGATGGCTTGGCGGACCACTTCGGGTGCTTCCAGGGACGACCAATGGTCCGCGAACCACCGGTTAAGAACCACTGGACCACAGAAATATTTCCAGTTTTCTTTTTAGTGTATCGATGGCAAATTAAATATACCTATTTGGTCCAGTATTCCGCCACGCGGACTACGCTTTCAGTATCGAATATAAGCTCCTCACGCGTGCTAGAGTCAGGGCACGCGCTGCAGGATGAAAGGTGGGCTATGGTCTGTAGGGCACCACGGTGGTAAATTTATATTGACTTGATATTATCAAAGAGAAAAGTCAAAGGTAATTCTCCGCTTTACTCCCCGCTATCAGTCTGAACCTCGCCTTACCTTCGGGAAAGTCATGCCGCGTTATTGTTTTCAATATCGGCGCAGACGGGGAAAAGCGTACGCTGGGAAATGGAAATCGTACGGTTATGTGTTTTAGCAGAACCTAGAAAATACTAGAAAATCATGCTTTGTGTAAGTATTAGCGAGAGTATGGTATAGTGTTGCTGTAAGCGGTATACAGTGGGTGTATGGTTTTATATTTCGTAAGATCGTAAGATTAAAAGGTAAATAAAACTCTATTTAATTTATTTTTTGAATCGATACAAAGGCGATGATAGGTGATGTAGTGGTTGACAATTCATCTCAAATCGGCTGCATACAAAAACGCGAGCGAGCTAGCTTATACGTAATTACGTATATTGTATCAAACAAGTTTTTTTTATCCCAATCAATGAGGGTGGTTTTTATTACGTTCAAAAGATATTTTCCTGTCCTTAACTAAATTATTATGGTAATTTTTTGGGTACTTTAGGGTATGAGTAAAATATTCTCTACTACAAAAGGGTGATTTTTCAGTAGTCATATAAACCTTAAGTTAAGTTATTGCTCTGGTAATTCAATACAAAATCCGTTCCAATTTCAAATTAACTGCTAAATATCTTTTATCTGGCTACGGACCAATCGACCCTAAGGTATTTAGTCGTTACGTTAGGTAACTTCTTTTCTCCATCGGTATTCAGGAATATCTAACTTATTTTCCTTATGGCACTATGAAACAGCACAAGATTTTTTTAAATTTTAATAACATATTCATGGTTGCTCTTATCAGCAACTACATTATAATGCATGGCATGTATGTTCGTGAGCTTATCACAAAGTGTATCAACCTCTTATCTCCGGCGCATTAGGGCAACAGGGCAGGCTGTTCTGACATATTTTATCTATGGGAAGCCGCTGAAAGATAAATAGGTTCGTTTGAGAATATGAAATACTTTATAGTGAGGAATTTATAATTATAATATATCTAAGGCAAAGATTCCATACAACCCGATTCCCATGGGCTCCCCTTTAGGAATTGGTTAGTGCGTAGACCAACATAATATTATATTATTTACTCATCCAACTGACAAAAAAAGGCTTGTTATTCAGTTAGGTTGAGCTCTTCCAGACATTACTATATATAGATTACAAGAGACGGTGTGGATTTTTGTCTTGCAGCATTATTTGCAGCTATTTTTAGAGCGCATTTATGAGACATCTTTCCCTTTTAAAACTGTCACCTTTCGCCACGGTATCTATAATATGCATATCAGTGTATCCTATCTGTCATGAACTCATAGCTTACGGAGCCGAGACGTGGACACTCACTGTACGGCTAGTCCTCACATTAAAAGTCGCTCAGCTAGTTATGGAAACGGCTCTGCTTGGAGCCTCTATGAGGGATTGAATCCAAAATGAGGTGATCAGACAGGGAACCAGAGTAATCGATGTACCCCATAGAATTAGCAAGCTGAAGTGGCAATGGGTCGGCCATATTAACTGTAGAAACGATGACTGTTGGGGTAGACGTGTTACTTGTACACGGTCTTTATAGAAACTACGTAAATTTTTAGATGCGTTTATATAATAATTTATTACTATTTTTATTTATTTATTTATCAAAATAATAAAATATAATAAATGTTAGCCTAGCCGTCGAACGCTTGCCTACCATGCAGGAGGGTCCGAGTTCGAACCCGACCCGCACCTCTGTCTTTTAGAATTTATGTGCGGATTAAATTTGATTATTACTTGGTAAAGGAAAACATCGTGAGGAAACCTGCACATCTGAGAGGGCCTCATAAAGTTCTGGATGGTGTGTGTAGTCCAGCAACCCGCACTGGGCCGGCATGGTGGACTAAGGACTAGACCCTTCTCATTCTGAGAAGAGGCCCGTGCCCAGCAATTACGCTGGAATTTTTATATTTTTTATTCAATGTCACTTTTGGTTAAAATAACAGAAACTTTGACAGTAAGATGATTTTATGTAAGTTCCTATGTCCCTATAAATGCTCCATGTTATTATTTTACTTATTAATTACAGAAATTAATTGTTAACTTTGCCTTGTGGGACATAATTATGTCAACAATTTACTTCCCAGTGTGGACCTTGGACAATACTTAATTACTTACTTGCCTCTTAGGAAGTGCCTATGTCCAGCAGTGAACTGCGATAGGCTTTTGCCGATATACTTGCTGAAAATAGCAAAAAAAACACATTAAAAAACTACCTACCGATCATCCAAGTACCCACTCAGACCAATGTGAAAATCGAAAAAGGAACAATTTAAGATAAATCTTGAAATTGCATTCAAGGTTGCGTTGCTGACTGTACGGTGCGCCCGCACAGCGAAGAACGCGCGCGGCGATGCGTCGGGCGTCAGTCGATCCGCCACCCCTGTGGAAGTCACACGCGTCCGCTCGCGGCCTATCGACGCATCGATAGCACAGCGAAGCTCGCGATCAATTTGATAAAAAACCAGTGTTGTGTTATTTTTTTTTGGCGAAAAGAGGATATTGTTTTAAAAATAGTGGTGTGACGACTTGGACGAGGCGAGGTTTTTTTTTCTGTTAAGGTTTGTTTCTTTTTATCGGATAGTTTTTAACGGGTTTTTTATTGTGCTCTATGATTATTCAATTATTTTATTCCATTTAAAGAATTTATTTAACTATTGTAAGTAGTGTCGGCAAAAAAGACATGGGTTGAATATACTTAGGTAGATTATTTTCATTGAATATTTATTTTTATTATAATATTATGTAAATTAGAATTTAATTATTTTTTATGACTGGAACTATTAAAATAAAGCAACATAATAACATTTTTTTAATAAATACATATTAAAAAGGTTAAACTACTTAGTTTATCTATTTAGATTTTACATATTTTTTGCATTGCAAATTATTCCATATGAAAAAAATACGTAGACAATGTGGCAATGCATATTTTTCATTACAATGGATAAAGCCTAAAGTATTACCATAAAACATAAGATTAAAAATAATTATATAAAGTAATATCAGGTCCGGTTTGTTGCAACTGCAACGCCTTTCAGATAAAAACATCTTTATCAATTTTTTATCAAAAAACAATGACGTCAAATTATCTAAAAACCGATAATCTTACTTGGCTACAATTGGACAGCTTACATATTTATCGATGGCAACTTATCGATACTATTTGAGTACATAGTTACGTACCTGCTATGTCATTATCATCAACTTTCGATAAATGATCACTATTATAATAAGCATTGATCCCTATAGACTGTCATAACGATCCGATGCTGTCATGGGATTTATGTAATTTAAAAAAAAACACGCTATGGCTGTTTTTTAAACGCTTCTCAACGCGACTAATAAATAAAAAATTATTAGTTAACCACATCAATTGCGCAGAATCAATGGGTTATTTCAGAATTTTGTTATCTACTAAAACGATTTTTTTTAACCATATTTATAATATTAAATTAACTCATTTTATAACAATTTAGTTGCATTGAGAGATGATGAAACAACTCAGTATGATGAATTTATTGGATGATAATATGATGATAATACAGCATAGGAGAACGCTGCAGCCCATGTTAATTAAATCTGTTTGTCACGTATTGTGATTTTTGCTAGCAAAAATTGCCCTTTTTAGGCATTAAATAGCTATGATGGACCAAGTACAGGAAATAGCCCATTTTTAACTTAAAAAATCTTACAAATTAATTCAAACTGCTAAGTTATAACAAGATTAAGAACTTAACTATTGCTCTTAAAGGTAAAATTCCATAGTGGACAGAAGCCTACTTGATAAAAAATCAACATGATATTAAAAGTACGGTCAGAAAAAAAAGTTTTATAGTTTTAATAATAACTATTAAAATAAAATAAAACATAACATAATAACTATTATTCAATTATAATAGCATGGTCTCAATTTTAATATTTATTTATTCTTCACATGTTTTAATTTATTTAAGGAAAACAAGATTATAAAAAATATTTATAAGTCCATACCACCTATTTGATATGCAACATGGACTCGTTTATCAATCCGTTTACTACCTTTTACAATTTATATGTTAATATTCTTGTAGATGTAAAAGGCGAATAAAGGATTGTATCTGTTAAATGGTCAACAACACCTATATTAATAACAATAATTATCGCAAAACATCATCCACCTAAATAAAACCAGTAAAGAACATTCGAGGGTTTTTAAAAAGATTAAAAGTTTGTTGATCAATAAATGATCAGCTTTCTTAAGCTTAACCAGCCTTATCATAGTAATATTATAAAGAGAGAAGTCCTGATTGACTGACTGACTGACTGACTGACTGACTGACTGACTGACTGACTGACTGACTGACTTATCATCAACGCACAGCCGAAACCGCTGAAGCTAGAGTCACGAAATTTGGAGGGTAGGTCCCTTTTGTATTGTAGGTAAGCAATAAGAAGGGATTTTTGAAAATTCAGCCCCTAAAGGGGTTAAAAAGGGGGTGAAAGTTTGTATGGGAGTCCCTTCATTTTTGAACTGAGAAAGATGAAAATTGGGATTTAGGCTTTTGGTTACAAATAAAGAAACATGTGTTTCTGCGTTTTTGGAAATTCATCCCCTAAAGGGGCGAAATAGGGGTCAAAATTGTTTTCGAAGTGTAATACGTGAATATTGGGATTGTTTTTGAAGTGAGAAACGTGAAAATTGGTATTTCGGCTTTTGGTTAGAAATAAAGAAACACGTGTTACCACGTTATTGGAAATTCAGCCCCTAAAAGGGCGAAATAGGGGTGAAAATTGTTTTTGAAGTGAGAAACGTGAAACTTGAGATTTAGGCTTTTGGTTAGAAATAAAGAAACACGTACTTCTGCGTTTTTGGAAATATTATATAAAGAAGGAAATGTCACATGGAGATGAGACAAAAAAAATCCTTGAGACGCAGCGTTTTAAAAGAATGCCAAGTTATAAAATTTAAAAATCAATATCTACTCCCAAATGCTTTATTAAAATCTATATAATTGATGTTCTTAAATAAAAGTCGGTGCCCTTTAAGTCAATGGCTGGTCAAGTTCTGATAAAACAGCAGATGTTTAATAATTAAAAAGAAAAGCAACAAGTTCAAGTGGTATGCGTACTAAAATATCTCGAATGTCGCTTCCCTTGGTATTCAAAGGCGAACATTACGGCTCACAAATGTTATTTTAAGAGTATGGCTGTCTACGTGCTGAGAATGTTACGTTTTAAGAACCGTTGACATGTTCCAGGTTTTGACTAAATAAAAATCATTTCTTTTTTGCTTGGGTACAGAGATTTTGGCTGTTGATTGAAATCAGTTTTATATTTGAGTTTACATTAGTCGTTTTATTAAGTCTTCAACCATCTAAAGATCTTGAACCATCAAAGTACTACTAGTATACAAAGTACTTTAAAATTTGTACACCACGTATGTGGTAGGACATAGTGGACTTTCAATAAAACCTAAGACCTCTGTAAATTTACCTATGTTTCACAAATAAAGGATTATGATTATGATTATGAAAGTATATTCAGGACCTATTTTCAGAGTTTGGATTAGTTTTAGAACTTGTTCTTTTGCCTATGACTTCACAAGTTTTTATGTTTATTTTTAAATTTTATTTGCAAGAACGTGTGTAGGTTGGTGGTTGAGATGTTTTTTTTTATTTTTTATTCCTAAACCAAGTTAACTAACGTCTAACTACGCAAATTCGCAACCAAAATTAGATTCGGAGTCTAATAACTGTTAATTACATGAAACTTAAATGTATATCGTTTGGTCTCTAAAGAGGATTTTGTCTATTTTAATAACTTTGGTATTTGACCGATGAGTTTAACAGTTATGTGCCAAAATGCTCCATTATCCTGATTGGCCCAAGGTTTACTATAAGTATCGTCAATTTACAATATTTGCAGTCAATGTTACGTTATCAATATTCACAGTAATCGCCAAAAACCTAGGAGCAATTAACAAATCGAAAATTCTAAAAACTACAGTTTTACTGATTTAAAAATAAAATCCTTCACCTACACATAACCTATGTATGAGTATAGCAATTACGAAATTACTGAACCAAAAAATGTACGATTTCCGGTTTTTTAGACAAAATTAATGATTTTATTCGTAGAAATTATGGACCGTTATGAAATACGCGTTTGGGCAAATATTTATTTATACGTGTCCGCAATTTTAACTTATATTACGCGAGACGACGCGGACGTTAAAAAAAGTATGTTGTATTTAGATGATGTATTTTTTTGTTGTACTTACAAGAAACCTCCTGTGTAATACAATAAATATAAAGCGATATCTGGGGAAGCTTTTATTTAGTTGTGAACATTTATAATTTCTTGCTGATAGTTTAATAATAACTAGTGGTCGCCCGGTGGTCGAAGATCAACCGTAATTTTAGCTTCTCCATATAAATTTTAACTATGCCAAATCTCACACTCCTCCGTGCACGCAATATACTTAAAAAGGCGTACAAAGTTTTCTCTTCACGTATTATTATATAGATTAATAATAATAGTACCTGATAGTTTTCTTCCAAATTTCTTTTACTTTACTTTACTGAGTGTGACATTTTATCTTAAAGTGAAAAATACTGTTTAAGTAGTCACATTATTTACAACGTTTCCACTTTATCGATTTAATACTCGGTATCAAAACGATAACTCCTTTATCTTTGGCTACGGTAGAAAGCCATTGTTATTTGTACATTACTATTGATTATTTTCACTGCATAATGTTTGGAATTTTATCAGTATATGACTTTTTAAATTGAAGTCTGTCCATTTTCTTTGCTGTATAGTTTCAGACGTATGTTTTAATGTAGAAAATGGTACACAACCGAATTATTCTGGAATTGGTATCCTATTACAATTATTTCTTGTGTCACGTTTAACGAAATACAGGACCCAAGGACCTTTGGCTAAATGTTACGAAATTGTTAGATGACTTAGAATACCACGCTTAGAACCCAAGGCTTAGCAAAATAGAATACAATAGTATATAACTTAATTACATGCAAACCAGATTCAGGGACGTATGAAATTTTCAGAATATGAAATTTTGAGAATATGAAGGAGAACCGGCAAGAAACTCCAAGGATAGTCTTAGAAAATAATGGTTATTACAATCTTGATTAATACAATGTTATGGTAAGAGTTGTGACAATAATGTAATTTAATGTGAATAATAAACATGAATAGGATGATAATGATTTGCCTCTGAATAAGATTGCCATGGCAGTAGAAATGTCTAAATGAAAAGATGCAATATCGAAGGTGAAGACTAGAATTAGAATTAATTGAGCACAACCTATTCGTCTAAGTTGACTAATATTTACTGAGAATTTAGGAATAAAACCTTTAGATAAGGAAATGAATAATAAATCAGTTATATTTTCTCTTAGAAACAGTGAATCACTTATAATTAACTCAAATTCCCCACTGTAGCACTGTGTCAATTAACACAGTCGTTAATAAAAGCATTTAGATTGATCTGTGGTTTCATTCGTAGACTGAAATTCGTTTCAAGAAGTTGTAGATTCAATCTGTCGCGGGTAAAAATACTAATTCTCCAGTCTTTAGTAGATTCCAGCCATTCTTTGTCAGCTGGGATTCGCTTTGCCACACACTACCACTTGTTACGACGAGCGTCTTCTTTCACTTATTCCTCAAGTTTGCGATAGTTCCGCTTAAGATCACATATTAAAGCAATCTTCTTAAGACGGTGAAGTTTGCAAATATTTTGTAAAAAGGGCTGAAAAATAATCAGAGCTCCATTTTCTTAAAATTATACCTTTCGTCTTTTCCACACACCATTCTCATTCGCATAACTCTTGCTTTTCTCCAAATGACAAATGAGTGTCAAACTTGGTAAAATTATAAGTCGATAAGACTTGTTGCTATCGATTTATCATGTATCCGAGGTCGTATCACTTCCGTACTTCAAGGCGACGTCATACATTGCCCTAGCGAGTGTTAACAGTAACGGTAAATAAGGAAGTTTCCATCATCAGCCCATCGATGTACCCACTCCTAAGATTTAGGGCTCCTCTCTGAGGCTGAGATCTAAAGAGAAAGAAAAGAAAGAAAACTCATTTATTTGCCACAAAAACAAGACACACTAGAATGACAGACACAGGTAATAAGAAGAGGACAGGTGCATAGACAGAGAAGACATTATTTTAGGATGGCAACAGTGTAAAATTGAGTAGAAAAAATAATAATTTAAAAGAATAAAAAATATGTGGGTATATTGCACCGACTGCGCATCACCTATTCAGTGTGTGTCCCGAGCTGTAGCAAATGGGTGTCCAGCTCAGCATGTGCCAGGCTAAGAGCGTACTTAGACTTTACTTTGGAATTACTTTCTTTATGTATTGACTTTTAGACTTTACTTATTGACTTTGTAGTTCTTAGCGTATGCTCATAGCATAATCTTAGCGCATAATATTATGATTATAAATTCCAAATAAGCTAAGCAATTAAATTAGCAAAGTTTAAGTAAAATCTGAGCAAAGTCAAAGTGCGCAAAATAGAATAGAATAGATCTTTATTTCATATAAACCAGATACAGGCACTTACGAAATTTCGAGACTCTAGGTGCACTGTTCCAAATAGTAGGTCCTATTGAGAAGAACCGGCAAGAAACTCTCCATGGAAACTCTTTTAAAATTATTACAACCTTGATCAGTACAATGCTTAGTTGTGGTAAGAGCTAATAGATCTCAGCCTGAGCGAGACTGGGCAGTTCAGATTAGTTAATGTTTCAAATATCCAAATTATTGACTCTAGGTAGGACACGCAAGTTTCCCCACAGTTTGTGCTTTTTAGAGGAAGTCAAGGGTATCTTGATGTCCTCTAAATATCGTCTGGTCGTCCGATGGTGGAATGGGCTTAGGGGGGACACTCACCGAAATGCATCCGATAAAAAGCTGATAGGCTTGCAATTCTGCATCGATGTTCAAGGCTTTGAAACCTTGCCTTGACCAATATATTGTTGCTAATGAGCCTCTTGGCGTTTTTCTATCATCTCCAGTGTCTCCAACTGGAATTGAGCTGAGCCGTCCCAAAGATGAGAGCAGTATTCCATACATGATTGAACTTTGTCACTCTATCAGTCCCACTACCTCTATATCACGCATCTCCTTCATAATTATCTATTCTCTGTAGCGATAAAATTATAGTAAGGTCAACGTTTATAATCAGTGGTCGTTTATGAACTAATTTGAGGGTCAGAAAGATATTTGTATATATATTATTAAGACCACTTCTAACTCATACGCATACAAAATGTGCGTTGAGTGGTGAACTCAAAATAAATACTGCTGCGACGCGGGTGATGTGCTGTAAACAGATTAGCCTACTAACTGAGAAGCGACAGCAGAACAATCCGCGTTACGGTGTTTTTTTTATATTTAAAACTAAAAACCAACAGTAAAACTAAGCAGTACCTTTGTACTTTGTTCTCCTATTTTTAATGTTTGCTGTGTCTTTTCTTGTGTGTACATAAATGATTAAATAAATAAATAAATAAATAAAATCTTATAAATAAATTCTTGCGGCTTCTTAAATTTACATTCCAAATAATTCCCACAGTGTTCTGAAAAGCACTACGAAGTAATGTTTTTAAATCATAAATTATTATTGTTGTAAACGAATAATGGTTGACCGATTAAAATAATATATTACGCACAATAATAGTAACAAAATAGCAGATAATAATAATTTATCACGTTCTCTAAAAGATAACTTTAATCAGATAAAAACCAATTTGAACATCATAAAAGGACCTGCTACAAAAATACAAATAAAACACATTACCCTCCTTTGCGTCGCACAGTCGGGTAAATATTTTGAAAACAAGCTAAATTATATTTCAGAAAACTTAATAAATGATTCCAAGATCTGTAAACAAATACAACAAGAACACCAAATAACTAAAAGAAAGAAAAATTTTAAAATATTAATTATTATGTGCGTTTTTTGCCGATCGTACTCTGCGGCGACAACGGAAGTCAACAGAGCGTGCGCTTGCGCAACCGCAGCGGATCTGCCATTGTCTTGTCGCTGCTGACCCTACTGCCACGACGTTCGGTACACACGTGTGGTGTGCACAGCTCATTATGTTGATTATGCATTGTTTTGATTTGAACTTGATTGTATTTTTGGCCTTATTTTTGAAATTGTGGGTGCTTTTACAAGCTTTGTATTTAAAAATTGTGTATTTAAATTAGGTAGGAAGGTGATGGTTTCTTTTCTTTGATAATGTAGTACAAGAGGTGCAGTCAAAAGAAGATAGACCATATTTAAAGTGACTTAAAAAAAAACATATAAATAAATAGGAGAGAGAGGGATGAGTTACTTAAATAAATATTTAATATCACTATACTCGTATATATCCGGCTCAACTGTACTTGTGACTGAAATTGAGCGAATAAACCACGGAGAAAATAATGTTTTTTTTAAGTAAAGGATTCGCATAGTATTTAGTTGTGTCAGGCCGCCTGATGACGTGTGATGAAAAATTGGCAACTCTAACTTCCAAAACATCTAATTTATAACCTATTAGTATAATATTACGTCTATGAACCTAATCGTCAAAAGCCCCCGACTCCAACTAGAAAAAGGGCTGTAGCTTTTGAACGGCTAAACAGATTTTCATGAAACATAGCTAAGATGATACCCGATTAAATGAGCTTTCAATTAAAAAAACTATATTAAAATCGATCCATCCGTTTTGGAGCTACGATGCCACAAACAGATACACAGAAATACACATATACACAGATACATACTACAATCTTATAACACCCCTCTTTATTGTCAGGGATTGAAAACAACGTATATTATGTAAATTATTATTTTCCCCCACAATATTTTTACTTATAAGAAATAGCATTACGTTACGTGTAATGACGTTCAATAAATTCCTTTTAGTGTCATTACAGAGCCTAGGTCACAGTCTCACGGTCCTACATCTAGGTTAACTATATAAGATTACCTAAACACCTAAATATTTCGCATTTTTGTAAGATTAATCTTTAAATCTCCTGGGAGATTGAAGATTAATGTATTAAATTAAAGATTAAAACTGTCTACAGTTTGATTTTTAGGTCGAGATAAACTGGTTTCACGTATTTCGATTATTAATATCAGCCTATGCTGTCCCACTTCTGTGCAAAGGCCTCCATTTTCTCGCCTTTTCCTTCCAGCCTTCAAGGAATATATTCATTTCGCCCCACCATCACTTTCGTGGTCTGCCGCAACCGTCTTTATGTCTAAAGACACCAGTTTTGTACTATGTGGGCCCAGAATTCTTCCGGCACGCGGCAGACATATCCTGCCCAATCCTATTTTAGCTGGGAAGCCTTTTGATCAACGTCAGCTATCTGCTTTTTGAAGCGCAGTGTTTTTGATTATGAAGTTATAAAATATCCAGTATTTTTATGTTCCTTGGGACATAATCATCACTGTCAGCATCAAATTGATGATCAACAGGCTGCAGCCACTAGATAGGCTCGCTTTTTTTCTGGGATATTCTTGTTCTACGACAAAATAATAGCTGTTTGGATGCAATCGCCGTTTATCAGTACTAGGGTTCATTTTTAACGCCATTTGGCGTCTAACCACGCTTCACTATATTGGCCTGTAAAAAAAATCGAAACTTCAGTCTTCTTATATTAGGTAGGTATGTATGCAAGAAGGCTCCAATGAACAGTATTAATGTAATATTTTCCATAATACGCTTAGCAAATTGATTGCTGATCTCCCTACAATGTAAAGACCATATTCGACGAACTTATGACTTCAAGCTGTTTGCAAATCATTATTATCCTATTCTTATTTTTTATTTACATTAAATTACATTATTCTCTCAGCTCTTACCACAACATTGTACTAATCAACATTGTGATAAGTTTCTTGCCGGTTCTTCTCCATAGGACCTACTATTTGGAACCGCGCACCTAGAGTCCCGACATTTTCATATGTGCCTGTATTTGGTTTACATGGAATAAAGATCTATTCTATTCTATTCTATGCTGCGACACTTAGATAGGCTTCAGGTTCCAGTAACTCTTAGCACGTCTCATCATCACACATAATAGTTACTTGTACATATCTCACGTCTCATTAAACTCAATTATACGAACGCGATAGATCTGTCTGCGTGAAACCCGTGCCTGTAATTATCAGACCGTTGACAATCTGATGCGTTAGTAATCGATTAAACGATCATAATCGATTATATTGAATCGATTATTTAACAACACGGTTGGCGCAGTGTCTAAGCGATCGGTTTTCTGCGCTACGTGATACAGGTTCGATCCCCGCACGGAACAAATTATGTGTAAGGCCTACTGAGATATTTGTTCCGGTTTGTGTGCATGTGACATGTATGTTTGTAAACTGTACCCTCGATACAGGAGAAATAGAAGTTAGTAAGAAGGGCAATCTTTAGGATTACGCATTACGAATACGACTCAATATAGTCTCTATAGCACATCCATAGACCACACACACACCCACCACACATTGGCAACCACATTGGCACACTCGATCAACACGATAATAGCCAACTTTATCGCCTATTACTCTACTCGGGAGTGGAACCCGCGAAAGCGCGCACTGAGCCGCGGCGGGCGACCGAGCGTGTGGGTAAATGAACTGTGTCATCAGTAAACAATGGTGATGTATGGGCCATAGTGTGAATGGTGGTTTTACAGGCAGTGGTGGTATATGGGCCATTATGTAAATGGTGTATGTTACTGACAATTTATGTGTGAAAGAATGGAGGATGTGATCAGATGTGATCAGTTAAAATATCCTTTGTTGTATGTTCGTTTGTTGTGTTGATGTATGTAATAGTGTGATAAGGTAATAAATAACTGTTACGTTTGTTGCTGTAAAAATAATGGTAGGTGACTAGTGTTGCCAGATCCATTTAAAAAAATATCGGGACTTCAATGAAGAAAAAGCGGGACTGTGACGGAAAATCGGGACGTAGAAAAGATGCTCGTATCAAATGGTTACAATCCTTTCATTCAAAATCAGTCGCTCACCTCGTGCGCTTCTTTCTTCGCTAACCGATTCTTTTTAGCTGACTGCGCGACGCAAAGGAACGTAATGTGTTTATCAGCTTATGTGTGTTTGTTCCTTTGTGGCGCTCTAGAGATCAAACGCGTAGGCAGATTTTGATGATTCTTACGGCAATCGATTTGTTTTAATCTTGCGAGTATCACTAAAGACATGACAGATCAAAATTCAATATGGCGACAACTAGACGCCATATTGTGAAAAAGAAAAAAATGACAGTCGACGTACTATGTTATGTAGAGTATTATTGAATAGGAATTTGAATACTCTGATAGCCATCAACATTCATACTCACAACTCTTCTTATAACATGATTCTCATCTCTCCGCATTACATGTCCATACCACGACAATCGGTTACTTTGCAGCTTTTCTGTAACTGGTGCCACTTTCATACTTCCTCTAATATACTCATTCCTGATTCTGTCCAATCTTGTTACACCACACTTCCCTCTCAAAAGTGGTTCTTATTGAAGAGTACAATATCCCTTTAAAGGGATGGGGTCTAGAAAGGGACCTTATAAATATGTAGGTAGGTATACCGAATTATGCTTTTGTGCTTTTGTGCCACGCACGGCGATCAACTCCAAGATTATAGGTTCCGCTGTCTATCGATCACTAGAGAATAAATCTCTGTAGGTAATTTGTTTCTCACATTATAAAACTTATTAACGACTTAAGAAGCTTAGTTTTTAGTGCTTCGATTAGCATTTAAATTAATTAGTTTCCTATTAATAATAATAAAACATTATCAACGATACTTCCAACTGTATTTCAAATCATATTAAGTATTACTAATAGTTGTTGCTCGAGGTTTCTCACGCGGTTTATTTTTAACCCCCGACAAAAAAGAGGTATGTTATAAGTTTGTAGTGTGTATCTGTGGATCTGTCTGTGGCATCGTAGCTTCAAAACGGATGTACCGATTTCAATGCAGCTTGTATCGAGTATCATCTTAGCTATGTTTCACGAAAATCTGTTCAGCCGTTCAAAAGTTACAGCTCTTTTTCTAGTTGAAGTCGGGTGTTTTTGACGGTTAGGTAAGTTTTTATCAAAATAAAATATAGTATAGGGACTTAGAACGCAACATAGAAATTGGGGGTGTGGGGATTGAATATGTCCATGAATACATATACCTCGGCCAAATAGTCTCCTTCCAGGCGAGACAAGATAAAGAAGTTGCTCGACGCACCGAAAATGCCTGGAAGAGCTATTGGTCGATGAAAGAACTACTGAAAGGACCTCTACCTCTTTCACTTAAAAGAAAACTCATGGACATGTGCATTCTCCCCACCCTCACCTATGGAGCGCAGACATGGTCACTAACGCTCCGTCAGAAGTCCGCACTCGGGGTTTGCCAACGAGCTATGGAACGAAGCATCCTGGGAGTCAAACTTACGGACCGCATAAGAAACTCGATGCTTCGTTCCAAAACACAAATTGCTGACGTAGGCCAAACAGCTGCCAAATTGAAGTGGAATTGGGCTGGCCACATCTGCCGCATGTCGGAGGAGCCATGGGCTAAAGTAACCACAGAGTGGGTCCCGAACGGCAGGAAACGACAGCGCGGCAGGCCCAAAAGGAGATGGCGGGATGAGCTGGACATTTTCATAAAGGATTGGCCCCAGATCGCAACTGACCGTGAGAAATGGAAAGAGGGAAGGGAGGCCTTTGCCCTGCAGTGGGACATTACGGGCTCATAATAATAATAATAAATAATAATAGGGACTTGATACAGGGAACAACCGAATGCTTATTTTATTTTGATAAACACGTGTACATAGGTACTCGTACACTAATATTTTGTCAAAACCATTAATAAGTATGTTATGTTATAGAGGTAGGCTTACCAAGCTCAATTGCAAATGCATCAAAAAAATCCAATATACCTAACGCTACGTACTGGCACCCAACATTATGCTGAGCTGCTGGCCCGTTTGGCACAACTACTGATTTTATTTTATTTTTATTTTCTGTGTTTTTAGCATTTATGTGCCAATAAACTTTATTTCTTTCTTTCTTTTAACATTTTGCCTGACCTAAGAATAGAACCCGAGACGTCACGCTCAGCACCCGCACTTGCGACCACTTCACCAATGAGACACCTTCCAATTCCACCTTTCCAATCTATCAACACGATTATCGTGACAATATCAAATCATATTCAGCGTATGCGCATCTTTAACGATAATATAATTAGGACTATTTGTATGCAATTTGCATTGTCTATGTTTTGCTGAGATCTGTTGGAAAGTGTATGACGAGTGGCGAGACTGGTTGCAGCGTTTGCTGTTCTTTTCTAAAACGATTTTATTAGCTTCACTTGTAACTAACTAACAAGGTATGTAAAAAAAATTTGGAAGTTAAATTTGACCCCCTTCCCGGTTTACGATTGAGCTGATATTTTGCATACACGTTTAGTTTGGATGACAAAAGCGGTTTCATTCGTTTTTTTTTAAACTATAATATTTATTTTATTTTTTGTAATTTTGTGTAAATTCATTTCGAATTTTAGCCGGAGCAGCTCCCCAGATATTATTATAAATTTGATTTATGAAAAGAGTATCCATGGAGTTACTTGCCGGTATCTCCTCCAGGACCAACCCACTTGGAACCATTATCAACGATACTTCACAGATACACACTACAAATTTAAAACACCCCTGTTTTTTGTCGGAAGTTAATAATAAAATCACATTTGCAATATAATTCATATCATGATATTTCTGCAAAAAAAAGTATAATGTTTAATCCCGCGAAAAAATTATAAGTCTTTTCAATTAAAGCTACAATGAAAAATTTACTTGCCAAAGCATAATCACCCTTTTTGCCCGCCCGTCTAGACTAGACCAACAAAAAGTTAACTCATTGCAATTCAGATTCAGTTGTCAGGATCAAATAGTGTCGCCCGGCTAATTACGGGCAATTGCCTGTTGCCTGTCAAATCAGTTGCCGACAGGACAAGGATGAAATATTTGACGTTTGAATTAACTGGACATTTGGAGCATTTGTCATAGTTATATTATCGTTACAGCGCAATCTGGAATTGGGTTGGTAATAAATGGCTACTTTGTAGTCTCGGCTTGGTTATCAATCATGCTATCATTTGAAAAGTGTTAAATGATTTTTTTGGGTTATGAAAGAAAGAAAGAAAAAAGAAAGAAACAACATTTTTATTCAGCACAGACATAAATTGAAAACATGAGAGAGAGAAGATTAAAGAAAAAAGAAAAAAAAAACGAATTCTTCAAAAGTTGACAAATAAGAAATAAAAAATATTGATGAAGACGCTAACAAAATACGACGAAAGAATAAATGATAAAAACACATAAAATAATATAACAAAAAACAAAAAAGGATTAAAATAAATTAAATATATTTTCCATCTAACTAACCACAACTTCTCCTTGTTTACAGACCAGTAATGTCCATCTAATCCACTCGATCCACAATGGCGAGCGCAGGCGCAGTCCTCTTGGAGGCGAGGCCGTTCAGGCCCTTCAAGTCCTCAGAGGAGTACCTGTATGCGATGAAGGAGGACCTGGCCGAGTGGCTCACGGTTCTCTACCCTGAACTCAGGATCAATGCTGACAATTTCTTGGATAGGCTGGATACTGGCGTCGCTCTATGCAGGGTAAGTTTCAAATTACATAGCATTATGCGCGTGCGCAGACTGAAAGAAAGAAAGTAAAAAAGAAAGAAAAAAGTATATTTAATAGACACAGCACCAAAAACGATACAACTTTTTGGTGCTGTTTGGTGGTTGTGTAGTTGCGAGTGGGTGCAACTGCCATAACTGCGACTGCGGGAAACATTATTTCTGTGTGTTTTTAGGATTTGTGTATTTACAGTTTTATCACTAAATACGACATATTATTGAATTGATACTTTATCATACAGGCTTATTAAAAAATAGTTTCCATTGGATTAGCAAAAAGAAGATACGACATAGTGCCTATTTATAATAGATACTTTATCAATAGGCTTATTAAAAAATAGTTCCAATAGATTAGCGATAAGAAAAAGTCCCATTGCTATTCTATCTGAAAGAAATTCACGCAAGTAACGTTTGTTTTATAAACTGTCTCTAATAACCTAACCGTCAAAAACCCTCGACTCCAACTGGAAAAAGAGCTGTAACTTTTGAACGGGTGCACAGATTTTCATGAAACATACGAGTAGCTAAGATGATACCCGATTAAACTAGCTTTCAATTTAAAAAACTGCATTGAAATCGGTTCATCCGTTTTGGAGATACGATGCCACAGACAGATACACACTACCTCTTTTTTGCAGGGGGTTAAAAAGTAAAAACTCGACGCTAACGCGTTACTTGTATCTTTGACATGGCATTCTCACTACTATTATAAATGCTAAAGTCCCTCTGTCTGTTTGATACGTTTTTACGAGGAAACGGCCGAACCGAGTTTGATGAAATTTGTCAAAGAAATAGTATGCATCATGAGGAAGGATAAAGTTTTTTTTTTATTTCGCGGACGTAGTCTCGGCCGCAGGCGCAGGTAGTAGCGAATAAGGGCTAGTGGATTATGAAAATTTAATTTTGTTTTTACGTATAAGTACGTATTTAGTACAGTTATCTATTCTGTAGCAAGCTAAATATACCTATAGTCATGTTATTGAAAATATATTAGGATTTTACCTGTTTGTAGCCATTTTCAGTAATGTCATACATATCGTAATATTTATTTGTGTGTATGGAATCATATTAATATTTAAAGTTCAGAGTTCCTTTACGTCACTGGCATTACTATGTGACTTTAACCGTATAAATACACCTTAGTGGTTATGCGGTCACCAAATCACATGTCCTGCGAGGTGACCATCCATAAAGTACGTCACACGTTATGGGGGGGAGGGGGTCGACGAAGTGTGACATTATGTGACAAGGGGCGGGAGGGGCCTAAGGTTCGTGACGTCCCATTTCAAAATCATATTAAAAAATAATTTAAATGGAAATAAAACTAATTTCGGAACTGCTGTTTTAATTTAATAATTTCTAGATGTAAAATTGCAAAATATGTGACGTCACACTATCAACTGTGACAAGGACGAGGGAGGGGTAAAAAAGTCACGAAATTAGTGTGACATACTTTATGGATGACCCCTTAGGTATCTACTACATCTCTAAACACACAAACCTACACCCAATAATAGTGTTCTAATGTTAGTTGAAATTCAATTTATCCAGTCCTATATAGATAAGCAATACAGGAACGGTTCACGATTTTGCGTTTCATCCTTGCGCAGGAGTCATGCTAATCTCGAACATTTATAATATTAGACCCGATATAGGATTCAAACCCTTAGCTCCGAAGAGCGCCACTATGCTTTTTTGGTAGAATAAAAGAAAATGAACATTTAAATACGCTACTGGACAAAAGTTTTTTTTTTTTTTAAATATTTATTTGAAATTATCAAAATGAGCTAATACTGAAATTTTTGCGTCATTAAGTACAACTTCCTGAATGTTATCGTAGCAAAGAGGCCATACATTACTATCAACGATAAATACTTTAGATTACTAACAATGCGAACTAGTATGATATCTCAATGTACAACATACCTACCGCAAA
This sequence comes from Allophyes oxyacanthae, assembly GCA_932294325.1. Taxonomy (NCBI): domain Eukaryota; kingdom Metazoa; phylum Arthropoda; class Insecta; order Lepidoptera; family Noctuidae; genus Allophyes; species Allophyes oxyacanthae. Next base: position 13,687,796 of record OW028628.1, read on the forward strand.
TGGTATAACCCATAATTTGTACTATACATCGTGTATCAAAAAACCGTGGTCATATTTAAGTGTGTGGATCAGACCATCAAACTGAACAACTTTCTCTATGGGACCAACATCGTAATCGTGAAAAAATAATCATACTCCCATAGTAAAAGTTGTTCATAATGATAAGTACAATACGGAGGCTATTGTACTCATCATTATGAACAACTTTTCCCTCGTTCTACCACTCGCCCTGTATAAGTTCACAATAAACTTTCGTAAGTTCACTGACCGTACGGGACGTGATACTGTAGTAAAGGATATCAACTTATCACTGCAAAAAACTAGTTTGTCAGAATATTTCGCAGGTTTTTTACTTTATAAATACTTATTTTTAGTACATTTCCCGAAGTTTTGAGCTTATTCTCACGGTCGATCGAGACGTTAATGTCCGAACTGTCTATTTGAGCTCTTGTGGCATACTTACTCAATACTCAATACTGTAACAGTGTTTCGCTTTAATGAAACAATTATGCTAATAATAATTATGCGAAAAAACTTTATGCCAAACAGTTTATACCAAACCATATTATGACAATCAAAGTTATGCGAATTAAGAGGTTATCAATGGGTTCCAAAAGGCTGACCTCAGTACATCAGCATATAAGACGGCCATGTTGTAACATGTTCATCTTATGCATTCGATTACTAAAGCATAAACATGTTTTGAAACAACTGTAACTCGATTGGAATGGGTAGGTAAATACGAACCTTATCAAACACTCGATTGATAACAGTGATAGACTGACCGACTAACTGATCTTGAGTGTGGTATCAATAATTTTATATCATATTCATAAGTGTGTTTCATCATCCGTATCAGCCCTTGAACATCCACTGCTGTGTATGAGCCTGTGGGTGGCGACTGTCGGAACTGCACCCCTACCGCGTAACTAAAATTGTATGAACATCGACATCGGTATTAAACTTCAATACGATAGTGAGAGCCTAAACTTTGAGCTAACTTGTAAAAAAATTACCTATCATATAGTTGGGACACTTATCTTCATGATCGGTAAAAAAAATACAAGTTAGCTCAAAGTTTAGGCTCTCACGATCGTATTGAAGTTTAATACCGATGTCGATGTTCATACAATTTTAGTTACGCGGTAGACCCGCTGGTCAGCTTGTAACTGCCATGGCATTCTTATTCAGAGGCAAATCATTATTATCCTAGTCTTATTTTTATTCACATTAAATTACATTATTCTCGCAGTTCTTACCACAACATTGTACTGATCAAGATTGTAATCTATTATTTTAAAAGAGTTACCATGGAGTTTCTTGCCCGTTCTTCTCCATAGGACCTACTATTTGGAACCGTTCACCTAGAGACTCAACATTTCATAAGTGCCTGTATCTGGTTTACATAAAATAAACATCTATTCTATTCCCTAATTATCACTTCAATGAATGGACGTGAAAATTGCTTTGGTCAACGAATGCTGATCGCAGTAGGTATATGTTGTCCTATAGCAGCACACAGGAGAATGCTGCTGCCTATTTTCTTCAGTTTGTCCTGGAGTACCTCCCTCTATGTTCCTCGGCTATCCCTCTAGAGGGAGGACTCACAAAAACAACGCTGAAATTAGCTTAGTTGCAATAACAACATGACCCCACGGGAAAAACAGGTTTATTAGTAACTTTAACTTACATATCATTCTTGTTATACCTAATATGAATCTTGATCTTAGTAAAAAATACATTCAAGAGTAGGTACAGGATTTACTTATTTGTCACAAAAGCTTTGTCTATGTCTCATGAGAGTTGGAGAATGAATGACGAAAAAAACATGAAAAGTGATGATCCAGCGCAACGTTCTAAATTCAAATTCAAATTTTAGAAGCATGTAGTGGCCAGGGATGAGGTAAATTGCCAGTACTAAGTAATGAAATGATCAAGGAGGACTTGGTCATAAGTTGAACCTTTGGTTGCCTTTTCGACACCCAGAGAATTAGATGGGATAGCCAACAATACAGCTGAACTATAAACATAGTTTAGTATAACCCCCATTCTATTGTGAGTGTCGGAAATGATCACCATGTCGGGAAATAGTAGGGGACTTTTTCCTCTTATAAAATAGGGTGACGGTGGCATGAGATCCATAGAAATTGTTCTTGGACAAATGAATGAAATAGGTGTCCTTGGCATGGCAATAAGGTAACCTGCTCATTATGAAAATAATTATATCTATTCATGTAATAACTAATAATTTACCGTCAATCAAGATTATTAATATTTCAACATTGTCACTAAACTGAATGTCGGATTAACGAGAGATTTAGTAATGGTTACCTTAATTAATTATATTTATTTTGAAACTGTATACTGATTTATAGCGGGGACGCGTCGTGGCTGTCAAGCGAACATACAACTCAGTCACAAGTCAGATTTCTGAAAAAGTGAGCCTTTTTTAGCCTAAAGTCTATCGGTCAGTTTCTTCATCGAAAGTAACAGTATATGTGAGACTTATCGTTACAATAATGTTGAACGCATTGTCGATATTAAAGTATGTCAAATCAGATTCCGAAGAGCTAGTGATGTTTCAGATGATGATGTAGAACAGACTCAGTAGTTAAATTTTACTTTAGCTGTTACTGTTGAAGAAGTAACTGCCCGTAACTGGAGCCATGGTAATAAAAAGGACAGCTCAGATAAAGTTTCGCCCTTCAAATTTAAGTACCTATGTATAAGAATTGATCGTGCGCTGGTTATTGAGACCATAATGCTAACCAATTGTCACAGCAAAGTTTATTAACAAATAATTAATTAGCAGATTGTATCAGCACACAAACAAAAGAAACTTAACAATTAGTATTAAGGAATAAATTAATTATTAATTTTATCTAGTTAATATAATATTGCTAATTCAAGGTTAGGTTACAAAACCTAAATTGAATAACAAATTAGTCACGACTTAAGATAAATTATAATTACTACCTAAGTATAATGTTTAAAGTTAATTAATTTATATTTAAAACATTATCAGTAACAAAAGTTTCCATTACAAATTTTCCGCTCCTACGGCCCCAGATATTGTAAATTTTGTTTTATGAAAAGAGTATCCATGGAGTTTCTTGCCGGTATCTTCTCCAGGACCAACCCACTTGGAACCGTGCGCCTAGAATCACGACGTTTTGAAAGTGCCTGCAAAGGCCCAGTTGAAACAAAAAACTTTGACTTTAGAAACGGAGAATTATCAAATAATAACGTACAAATATTGACGATGATTTTGGGAGCCCCAAAAATAGGTTTCTAACTAAAGTAATTGCCAAAAACCTGTGATTATTTAAAATCTCGTGTTAACTATTAGGATTGTTTGACCAACATTGACACTCAATTGAACAACCAATCAAAAACTATCTGAACTGAAACTGATATCAGTTGACATGAGATTTGACGGCTGGTTAGATTTGATCAGCCTTTTAGAACCGGGTGTTAGTACAGATTGAACCAGTTTTGATTTAAGCTTTAACCTTGCCCTACCGATTTTGAATAGCGATAAATATCATATTAATTCCATGACAATCGATATAAGCCCACCATAAAACATTTTATTTCAGTAGGAAAAGAAGAATACCATTCGATTCCAATACCTGGTTCGCTTTAGATAACCTATCGCTTTGATAAATGTATGAGTACAATAACAGTGCTAAAAATAGAAATAACGATGTAATATTTATAAATAATCACTCAACTTCGTCGTATTGTAATTTAATTATAATCATAAAATAATTATCTATTGTCTTTGTCTCCTTGTGATGTTCGAAGGAATTGTTTTCTTCCCTTCTTTTTTGTCTTTTACGCCTAATGACTTATTCGTCTTCAATGTCCTCATTAGGGTTATATCTTATATTGTTAGGTTATCAAGAAAATATCACTTTATGCGAAACAACCGCCTTTTATGCAATTACCACTCAATTCTTTTGGTTGTTTCTTTCTGATACTGTGCAAAAAAGCTTTTCTATTCCAAATTCTACTATTCTTCTTCTTCATCAGCCTAGCGTTTTTATATTCTACCTGTGCCCGCGAGTTTGTCAGCGAGGATTTCGGATTCTGCAATATTTGAATAATGAATAAATAGCCTATATCTTTCCGCATGATGCACACTATTTTCTTGTCAAACTTCATTAAGATCGTCTGCTGTTTGGTCGTGAAAAGTAATAAGTAAAAAGAGTTACTTTCGCCTTTATGATATTGGTATAGAATCTATATCTATAAGATGGTTAGGGTTAGCGCTTATTAGATTCCTGTTTTACGTGGACTTAGCTACAGCAACACTTGTCTTCGTTCGCATAAAGAAGTTTATACTATTACCAACTTTTTGGAACAGTGCACTCAGAGCCTCAAACGTTTAAAAGTGAAATGCCTTATAATTTGTTTATTCCATTTTATTGGACTAATACGAAGAAAAGACGACAGAAAAAATGAATGGATGCTATTCATTCAGCTTACGACAAATAGGTATCCCATGAAGGAAGTGCTGGCTGATCTATTCTTATCTGAGAACCAAACTATAAAAATTATATATAATGCCATAAATATTACAATATCAGCTTAACTTTACACTCAAAACTATAATTTAGTTTGAGACATATTTATTGAATGAATGATAAATAATAAAATACTGCGAAACTACAGTCATAATAATATAGTGACTAAGGACAGTGTAACTATTATCCTGTTTATTCAAATGTTACTCATTTGTTGTACATTCCCAATAAATATTTAGAACACTTTTATGTTCATCCTCATCATTTACCGTATTCCATTCCAATTCAAACATTTTTCAGTTATTAACATATTACACACATTTTATTACAAACAAAATTTCGTGATTGATCAGGATCCGCGGGTTCACCGTGAATCTAAAATGGTAATGGACATGAACTCTGGTAATAAAGCTCATTACGATCGTGAGAGACTAAACTTTGAGATACCTTGTAAAAAGATTACCGATCATAAAGTTGGGACTTCTGAAAATGTTTTCAATTGTTCATTACCATTTTACTTACACGGTAGACCCGTAAAATGTACCTAATAGCAGTAAGGTTAGTAATAACTAATCTGCTACTACATGTAACTAGGCAGCAGCCACGTCAATCAATCGGGCTCAATCAATTGCGTAGGGTAATAAACCATTAGGATAAAAAAGGTTGTGTACCTATGCCAAACTGTTAAAATTTCACATAAAGAAAATTTATAAGTAGGTAGGTATGACATTACACGTCTCCATTTACTCTGATAAAGTCGGTTTCTAGTGAACTATTAGATGTTACTGAATATCAGAATTATAACGAATCGATTACCGTCTAACTCCCGTAGCGTGGGACATCATATAAGCTATTTGAAAAATTATTTTTTAAATCCTCCATTCTAACTTTGTTCTTACATTTCTTACTTATCGTGTAAGTTATTAAAAACAGAAGTGATATTTTCAAACGCTTCCATACCAACCTTGAGTGGTCAAGTGTTGTAACATCTCATTAGCAAGTTGTACATCTGGCAGTCTTTGTCGCAATGTGACCCTCGGGCACTCCTCTATTCAATACGGAATGTCGCAAAAATTTATGAAAATATGACAATTTTTTTACCGTAAGTACTATTTACGAGCGTTTAATTACACCACTAGCTTGATCATTAGGATTTTATACAAGCTTAATTTTTAGTCGAATACATTTTGGGTAGTTGAAATTTTTTGATGGTTGATCATCATCAACATTTCAGCCTTTATTCATTCACTTCTGAGAACACATCATCTCTTTTCTTTAACACCATTGAATTTGGTAAAGGAACTTTCCATATCGATACCTTCTCAGCCAGCTTTTGAGTGTTTTTTGACAAACGGGCTTCTGGTATAACTATAATAATTTGGTCATCCCGTTCCAGTACCGTTTTAGACCATCCTCCATCATCTCTGCCTATGTTAATAACTGTGTTACAACGCGAACGATCAACCAAACTAACCTGACGTGTCGTTTTAACACTTGCGTCATTTTCACATCAAAACAATTTACGATCGTTGCATGTGTAATTTCGCGTAGTGAGAAAAATAGTAACAACGTTTTATATATCGTCTCCATCGAAGCACAAGCGTTGGTATATAAAAACACGTCATATTATCATGAATGTAAGCCTTTAGAGCAAGCACTAACTGCAACTCAATTTGAACTGCCTTGTTAATTCCTTCGAAGTCACCGTTTTAATCCACTTCATATACGGAAACTTGAATAAATTCATAATTTAGTAGTAGGACCTTAGTTTCATTGAGTAAAGCGAAAAGTAAAACAGTCCGCTCATTATATTGAAATTTCTCTTAATCAATGAATAAAAGGCCACATACATGGTAAAGTATTAATGATGCTATAAAGAAGAGAATTATGAATGAAGTGCTCCACAAACGCCTCTTGTATTAGCCAAATGATTCACACGCTCACTGCTCGAGTTTCAACGGAATCAGACTAACTGTTAGTCATGTACAAGTCACTTCTCCAGATATAAACGTTTCCGGTACACTAAGTGTAGTAACATGTGTTTGATAAGTTTAGTTTTAAATGGGTTAGTGAGAATGAATTATATTTTTTTAGAATTGGTATGACTGTTGTGGTTCCGTAATTCTGCGGAGAAACAGGCGAAATTTAACAACAGTTGATTGTATGAAAACGTATTATTACGAGTGATGCCAAGGAGATCATCAAATCTTCCATTCATGGCACTAGAAACCTTTTTGCTTCACATTGAGCGATAAACACATAGAATTCAATAATACCAGTGTAGATTCATGATTTTTAATGGATGATGCTGACAATCCATCGACACCTTGCTGCCTTAATTCTATTTCAACTTTGGATCAGCGCAATGTGTCTCCTTCATCCATCTCATCTCTATCTGCTGTGGTTTCAGAGTTCACGCCCTTTTTAATAATGTCATCTTTCACACAATCCACATCTTTTCTTTGGTTACCGTCTTCTCTTATAGCCATCTATATTATGGTCATTAATTTCTTCACTTAAGATGTCCCTCCACGTAACATGTTCCTCATTCCTCCATATCACGTAAGGTCATGTTCAAATAAATTTCTTCAACTTCTATACTTATGATACTCAGCAATGACCTTAACCGAAGACCATACGACCTTTAGCGATATATCATTAAACTAAAAATAAGCCTACTCTGCTTTTAATGATAAATTAATGGCTCCTTCTAAGAACATTTTTACGTAAATGACGTCATATTTCGACCTGATTTGAGCCAATTTTACGATCTTCAGTCGTAGTAGATAATTTGTTAAAAGCATAAATTTTGTTTAATGTATTCTTAAGTAAAGTTTAATTGAAAACCTGCAAGTCTGGTGCGTTTAGCATTATACTGGTATTAAGCGGCGAAGTAAAAGGGTGATTAGCATAATCAATATTTATAAGATCCACCTCGGATACCATGTTCTATGAATTAAAGCTAAACAGCGAATAAGCTGTTTCTTCGATTTTTGTACATATTGGTTCGAATACTTTAGCATCCACATAAAATATAAACTGATCGTAATTTCAAAGAATATCTGAAATCTGGTCTTCTCAGAAGTTTATTTGATTTAGAGATTTATTAATGACTTTTAATCTATACCAGCTTTGAGGTTGAATTGCTTCATGTAGAGCTAGAAACTAGCTATTATTATCATGTTACTGCTAAGCTAGACCAAGTATTTTAGCAAAGCGGACATAACAAATAAAACAAATAAATTTATAAGAGTAGGACGAGGAGATCAAACCATTTATGCTTCATAATGAAGATTCATAGACCTCACGTGAAGGACAGAAGAAATTGTGGGATGTGACAATACAAATATGACCATACGTCACAAAAAAAAGATAAAAGTTAGCAAAAGAATGATAAACAAAAGGAATGGCACCATACACAGATATATTAAGCACTAATAACATCAATACAATCTATTGACATTACGAACGAGGTCAACTCGTAAAATCCTAATCATTATTCCACAATAGCTTAAACAAAATATTTATCTTCAGTTAGATCTTAGTTCAAACTGATAGCCAAATCTTAAGATAACTGTAAGTTTTATCGAGGTTTATTTTCGAGGTGAAAGGAGTTGGGATTCGAAAGGAGATTGGCCACAAAAGGAGAGAAGAGTTGTTGGAGAACGAATCAATGATTGGCAAGAACTTTTGTACTTAGGCTTAGATCTACAGTGCGTACTTAAACTTTACTAAGCTTATTTATATGCATAACTTATACTTTGGAATTTATAGTTATAACACGTTGTAATTGTTCTGAGCATACGCTAATATAATAATAATAAATCTTTTATTTCGAACAAACATCAGTCCATAGAATTATATTTACACACATTAAGAAAATTTATTTAATTGAGACGAGCACGGCTGCTGGCTTTTGCACAGACAGCCAAGACAAGCTAAGACTGACGAAGTTAATGAACAAAGTAGGAAAGTACCTCATTCCAAATCAAAGTCTGAGCAAATTCTAAGTACGCTCTTCAGATCTCAGCTTTAGTTACTGTTAGCCTGTTGCATCCCACAGCGGGGAAAAGGACACCATCTAAGATTTAAAAAAATAAAGTAACACTAAGGCTATCGGTCTATCGGTAATGTCAGTTTATAGAACATTTACTTCGTAAACTAACACGATGGTGATTCACATAGTTTAACAATGAATTTTAAACGGTTTGTTACCGTGGAATATTTTGTATACTGTGTTCCTAGTGGCGTGTGGTCCTTGAGTTAAAATGGGCGACTGTTAACATAACTATAATTCAATCCGTGACTTTAGTAAGTGTAAGAGGCGGTTTAGGTCATCATCTCGCTAAGTTAGGGAGATGTTTGAACGAAAGAAAGAAACAACAATTGTTTTTACCTACCTGTTACCTGAGAGGGCCTCATAAAGTCCTTGACGGTGAGTCCGCCAACCCGCACAAGTCTAGCGTGTTGGACTAAGGCCTAACGCTTCTCGTAGAAGAGGCCTGTACTCAGCAGTGGGACGGTATGGGCTGGATTTATTTATTATTAGCTAAGGTCTCTTGAAGCGGTGAAAAGAATTGAGCCTATTTTTTTTAATATAATTTCAATACCATAATATTAATTTGACATTGACTTACTCAAAATCGGATATAGGTGTAACCATAATTATCACTCCAGGCAGTCAAGTGCAAATCCGTCTCAAACTCAGGTGGTATATAATTATGTACTCTCTCAGAAACAACAGACAACTATCGACAATAAACATTAGTATCGATCGCTAAAACGTTGTATCGGCACATCGTCCTTGTCGATAGTCATCGGCAGTAATTACGTCGATCGCGGGCGGAGGCGCCGGCGCAGGTGGCTTACGGATGTCACATAACAGGTAGTTGTTAGAAGGACCAACAAAAATACACCGTGTGCAAAATATTTATAGTGACTAACTTTGAAAAAAAATGCTATTTTATTAGGCGTGATGTCCCTGGTGTTGCAAGCGTCCATAGGTTAAGGTAACCGATTACCATCAGGCGGGCCGAATGCTTGGTTGCCACATTATTGGTATTAAAAAAATCAAATATGAAATAGAAAAGTACTATAGGGTGTCGACGGTAATTTTAGTCGCCAAAAATCTAAGAATAATTATTAATATAGGTAATTTACGTATTTTTCTATTTCTTTTTCGATTTATTTGTTTTTATATCACTATCCTGTCACAGGTCTGCTAGCAGAAATTTCTTTGGTACCTACTGCTTATTTCTAAAGAAATTTCTAAGTACAAATACTTAGGATCAATCTATACCTCTTTTTTTTTCATGCGTAATGTGTGCTCATAAATAATTTTAAAGATTTTTTTTTCCTAGTTTCATTTGCGATCAGTATTTATGACTATGAGCAATTTTTTTTTTTAATTATTTTTTTTCCCTTTTTATTTCGGGTGAAGTACACTACTGCACTGTCATTTTAAAGATAAAAATACTATTAAAATGGAGGCTCTATTAACAAAGAAAAAATATAGCTTAAACTAGATAAAGCAGCGACTCAGTGTGAGCATTCTGTTTCTTTGTTGGTTAGTGGCTAAGCTATTAAGTTATTTACATACCAACTTTATTGTTTGATTGCGTTTAACTGTTACATTAGTTTATCTTGATTTGAGAAGGAAAAACTTAGTTGTTTATCCTGCGGCTTTTACGGCTGTAAAAACATGTCAGAAATATCCAAGCCCGTTAAAAAATATTGATCGGGCTCTTTTAACAGTACCATTGGCACAGGCGATTGACTTTCTGTGCTAAGTTTTGCTGGTTCGATTCCTGTACGGAACAAATATTTGTATGACCTACGGATAGTTGTTTTGACATCTATGTTTGTAAACTGTACTCGCGATATAGGAGAAAAAAAATATATAAAAAAAAATCTTTATAAAAAATCCACCAATTTTTTTCCACGTCTCAGTTATTTTATGGTTTTACCTACTGTGCAAGCAAGTAGCGTGTTAAAAACACTTCCTAAATAGCATACAGTAGTTTTACGGTAAACTTTTGGCTGTTTTGGCAGGAAACTAAGTAACTATGCATAATTTACTTGTTTTAGTATAATTATCTTGTCCGTGCACCTACCATACTTTTTTCTCTGCATCACCCTTAGGTTGACTGGTAGAAAATGCCTACGGCATTAAGTCCGCCTCTGTACTTAGTGCATAAAGTATAAATAAACTTATAAAATGCTGAAACTTTTAAGGAAATAACCCTTTTCCAAACTACATTTGTCAGAAAATTCCTCAGAGATATTTTTAAACAATATAATGTTTATTATTTCATATACAACACTAAATTCACATCAAATGATAAATATAGTAGCTACACCAACAAAAAATACCCAAACATCAGTGCTAATGCCACGCAAAAATATTTGAAAACGATACCAAACAATGGGGTGACATGCCTCAGGAATTCTTTAAACAAGTTTTACATAATTACGATTCTGTTCGCGTCTCGATCACAATATTCGATGTATCGGTACGAATTCTGCTGTCTCCCTGAACAGACGTGGTCTGAATGTTTATGAAGTTCTGTGTGAAACTGGTCGTAAAATGATTCAGAGGTGGGTAAAATAACAAATTTTGGGTGAAATCACCTGAGTAGGTACATCATTCTGTTGGTATTATACGTCTTTATTTTAGCGTTTTAATGATCTTCCACGGTCTTCATTGCTTAAAATCCTTTTTGGTACGGGCATGCTCAACGACAATTTTTTTTTTTCTTTTTTTTTATATTACCTTTAATTTTTTTATTATCCTCTATTTTTCTTTTTGCGTTTCGTTTAGTGTGAATCTACCGCCGCCGTCATTATACCGTACAGAATAAAATTACTTTTTCATCCCACCATCTCGGAAAGAGTATTTTTAATCTTCAATATCTGAGTGGAAAAGCCGTTTTTATTCTCTAGAGGATAAAGTAAATTGAATTTAGAACATCGTGTGCACTAAGTTTGTGAATTAAACTTTTTTTTTTGCATTTAGTCATTTCCTCGCTGAGGTGGAATGAAAAGTTACGTGTTGCACTCGAGTGCAAAGATTTTTCACCTCGTGCTCTTTTGATTCCCTCGCTAACGCTCAGGATTCTAATTTTGAATCACTCGCTGCGCTCGTGATTCAATTTTAGAATCCTTCGCTTGCTCGGTCATCAAAATTGAACACGCGGTTAAAAAGCAACTTTGCACTCTTGTATAACAAATAACTATTTCATCTCACTAGCTCGGAAAGGCTTCCTTTATTCTTCAAAATCTGAGCGCAAAAATCTATTTTATCCGCTAGCGTGGAAAAGTTATTCGAAATTCGAACGTGACGACCTGAGCCCCAAGTCTGTTGTAATAACGAGAGCATTTTGCCATGAGTGAGGGGTTGGCGCCCTGGACAAGTGTAGAGTGGTGAAGAAGAACAACTTAAATATAATTAGGCATCTAACATTTTCCTCGCTTTAGTGAGATGAAAATGATGAGCTTTGGGATACCATCAAACGAAGGAAAGTTGCATATCTGGGACACGTATTTAGACACGATAGATACGGCCTTCTGCAACTTATTATGATGGGCGAAGTAGCCGGCAAGAGACACGTTGGTCGCAGGAAGAAGTCGTGGCTGAGGAACCTTCGGGAGTGGACTGGAGTCTCGAGTGCTGCACAACTGTTTCGCCTCGCAAGAGACAGAAAGAAATATGCAGAGCTGACTGCCAACCTTCGCTAGTCGGAGAGGCACTGTAAGAAGAAGAAGAAGTGAGATGAAAAGTTGTGTGCTTCGCACGGCTGTAAAGGATGCAGGTGACTAAATAGCTCCCCTGTATAGTATATTTGGCATCCTTAGATGACACCCAAGCTTCAAGGAAAATCTGAAATGACCTCTTCTCAGGCCAGGACCACAAATATATCTAATAGGCATAGAGTGTGTCAACTTCGCCCACGTATGTCGTAAAAGCCTAGTCAGGTAAATAGGTTACAGCCACAGGTGGTCTACACGATAATTTTGTTTACGATCAAATACCACAATTTTGCTAGGAGTGGCTTCACAGCAATAGGTCAACAATTACAATCCTTAATATTTCTTATTTTTTATTCACATTTAATTACATTATTCTCCTATCACAACATTGTACTGATCAAGATTGTAATCTATTATTTTAATAGAGTTTCCATGGAGTTTCTTACCGGTGTTATTTATGGGTTATTTTATTTTAATTTTTATTGTCATATTTTATTGTTATTATTTTACTGTTAATTTATCGTGTGTGTATATTCAAATACAATTGTAAATTGTTTGTGAATAAATTAATGAATGAATGAATGTTCTTCTCCATAGGACCTAACTATTTGGAACCCTACCCTACGCTACCCTAATAAAACAATACAGTTGTAGCGACATCTATCGCCACATAGAATAACTACTATCAGATAACGAAGCCTGCATCGCGCAAGGAAAAAGATATTCGTATCTAGCACATATACAACTGTCCGACAACAACCGTCGGGCTTCGGCTGGCCAGGCAATATCACCTCGCCTGGTCGGAGGATCCTCCCTTTTCAATGGAGGAACACCATACCTCGTTCCTCCACACAGTCAAACAGTAGTAAGCGATCATAAGCTTTAGGGCAAAATGGCATACGACCACGGCTGTCCTCTGAACATCACTATGAATTTATTATTTATTCATATTTTCTTGCTTCATACTTTTTCAGTAGTCGGGTTTTAGTTTTTGAACTTATTTTTTTTTAAATTTTGCCTTAATTTATGCAGGCTATAATTGCAGCAATTTTTCAACTCAAAGGTTCAACCTTTAAAAGAACACGAGTAGCTAATTGCCAGTATAAATATTGAATTAATCAATCCATGCTATCTCGATCGATTTAATTATTATCGATCGACATAATTTAATTGACATTTTAATGGGAAAACATGCATAAGTTCTTCACTTCCCAACTGTGTAGTTTAATAGCCAAAATTGGTGATTAATTCGCTGTTAAGGGCGATTTACACGTTGCCGGATCGCAGGTGTCCGCGAGCAATTACGGAAAGTAAAAGTTATGTGATCGCTTCCTACTCTTAATCGATGTATTTGTGTAATTATTTTCCCAGATTTGAAATGTATGTAATGTTATGTAACTTAACTTTTTATTTTCTGAGATATGAAATCATAGCAGAGTATAGTTTGTTAGAAATAAATCTGTTAATCTTTTACGCTGGCCTTTTGAAAGGTCCAAACTTGTCGCGTTTAGCACAACGCGACATTATATAGCCGTATTCTGGCAAATACCCTTCCTTCCTCAGTCGTTCTCCTCATTGCTAAGCATCGTTAGCCGTAATACCATTTCTAGGTCTTATAAAAAACATTCCAAAAATACCTTTCCTTTCGACAAGGCTGTAACATAACTTGCATTGCGATAAATCTTTTTGTCCGATAAGCCTTGCTATGCTAAAAATAAGACGTGTTCGTGATCGTATGTTTGTAAAATATGTGCAGTTATAGTAATTATCGAGAAACGGAAGAAAATTATAAATATTTGTGGTATTTTTATTGCATTGTTCGTCGGACGTGGAAGCAGGGAAAACTATGTATGTTGTATTAATAATAAAATACTGAAATGATTTCATTTACTAATTAGGTGAAATAGTTTCGCATATAACTTATATTTATTTTAAAAAGGCAACTGAAAGAATGCCTCTGTTCACCTAAATCGAAAATCGAGAAAAAAAGAAACATTGAGCTAGGTTTTTTTTTCCCTTTCTTATAAGTATAAATGATTCTGATTTCTGATTTCGAAATCCCTAATTGGACTTGGAGATGTCGACATTTCGTTTGTCGCACTAGCGTGTATTCGAACTTCCATTATGAGCACTACACATTATTCGGACTATCGATATTCGTAATTCCTTATCGTAATTTACCTTTGATTATTGCTAGTTGTCTGTACCTATATCTATATATAGAGAAAACTTTATACCCCTTTTTAAGCATATTGCGCACATGGAGGAGTGTGAGATTTGGCATAGTTAAAGTTTATGTGGAGAAGGAGTGTAGGAAGCTATAATTTATAATTATATTATATTACGGTCGAATTTCGACCACCGGGCGACCACCATAAAAGTTTACCAAAATATTAAATGTTCCTAAATACCCCGTGTCACAACTGCATCCGTGCAGGTGTGAACCGACCTTAACTGCACATTACCACCATGGGTAGTGTGACATTTAATCGCAAAGGAGTGTCACTCGTCTTTGAACTTTACTTTTTCGTAAACCAATTGTAATTGGACTTAACTGTTTTGAATAAGGTTCGCCAATTGACCTTAACTTGTCAGCCATAAGGAGCGAGATAATAACTGTTACAGTTACTAAAAGATTGAAGAGATAAGCGTCTAATATTGTTTGTTATAATATTACCTACTAATATTGAGCCGGGGTTTTAAATTGAAAAGAACAATGCCGTAATTCAATGCGACGAAAAAACGCAAGCCGGCACGATTTTACGTTTGTATTTTAGATCAAAACAATTATTGTTGTTTCATAAATAGTTTCATTTAAAATATTATGTCGAACCGTATTCAAGACTTCTCCCGGGTCGAAATGTCACGTTTACCAAGTTCCTCGTACGGATACAAAACTGACTGATATTAAGTTCTCCCAATATTACTAAAAAGTATAAGCTTGCTTTTGTATATTGTGTTGATAAAATTATAACTTAAACTACACATTAATTTAAAAACGTCATAAGATCATTATACTTTTCAATGATCACCATTTTGGATGTAAAATATTCAATTTAAACGTAGCCTTGGCAATTATAACGAATGCACCTATTAATGATGTAAGAAAATTCACTTCATATTCATATTTTTTGCGGTACCAATTATGAATGAAATTAAAAATAATTTTAATGCAATTAAACGGGAGTTGTGGGCAATAATCGTTTTAATAAAGTGTTGTCAATCCAAAAAATGATGTTTATAGAGATGTGTATTGGCTATGACTCATGGTGGTGCTGCCAGGTTAGGTAAATAGTTTTATATTTCTACTTTAAATCACACTAATATTATAAAAGGGAAATTACTGTCTCTCCGTCTATTCGTAACTTTTTCACGACTAAACGGCTGAAGCGATCTTGATGAAATTTGACAAGGAACTAGTGTACATCATGAGGAAGGATAAAGGCTATGTTTTCTTTTTTAAAACTTGGCTATCCCTATTTTCCGTTGATGAAGCTAGTATTAAATAAATCTTTTATCTCCTTTTACTGGTTAATAATAATTTTGAGGATTTGATTGGTCAAATAAAAAATTCACCAAATTGATTTAGCGATGTTATTTTTTTTTATTACAAAAGGCATTAGTATCTTGGCCACACTTAATTGTTTTAAAGCACGCTTGTCGCTTGGTAGTCAAAAATCTCTGATTGCAATACCAAGTAGACACGCCGCCGCCGTTGCATTTAATATTGTCAGTTTTGACACATAAACTTGCTCTCACCTCTCAAGGAAATACAAGCGCGAATATTTATATATTTCTTCACTCAATTAGTGAATTCCTGGACAGAATTAAAATATCACGACTGGCAACACTAGCCTGACAGATGTGACAGATCGCCATATTGGTGCACCATTCACAATTAGAGGTACAATAAAATGTTTTTAACAGCATAATTAATTCCTTATATCGAAGTCATTAGGGCCTATAATTGTAATTACTTGGTCTGAAGACTGATGAAGGACATGTCAAGTGATGAATGGATCTCAATTGTATGGGTTTTTTGTTCACTTACCTATAGATATGGGCTTTATTAGCTTCACCTGTAACTAACTATGTAAGAAAATCTTGGAAGTTAAATTTGACCCACTTCCCGGTTTCCGATTGAGCTAATATTTTGCATACACGTTTAGTTTGGATGACAAAAGCGTTTTTTTTAAACTATAATAATTATTTATATAACCATTGACACGAGTTATAATATTTGAACAAGACAATGTATTTATTAGACAAATTATCGTTTCGAAAAAAAAAATTGAATAAATTGAATTTTTTATGTTTGTGCACTGTGTTGTCTGATGTCTAGTCCAAATAAATGATTTTTCTTTCTTTCTTTTCTTTCTTTCTTTCTAAATTATGTTATTTTATTTGACACCAGCTTCCGCCAGCGGCTTCGCCCGCGTGATATATTTATAAATTATAGCCTATGTTACTCACTGATAATGAAGCATACTGCTGGTGAAAGAATTTTTCAAATCCGTCCAGTAGTTTTTGAGTTTATCCATTACAAACAAACATACAAAAAATCAAATCTTTTCTCTTTAAAATACTATCTACTATTTAATCTAGTAATAGTATAGATGAAGAAGACTTGAGGAGGGACTTTCCGTGCACCTTGCTACTTTTTATTGATTGTTTAATGAGATAATAATATCTTCGGTGAAGTAGGTATAGTATTTGAATTATTTTGAATATCGTCGTACAGCTTAGTCAAGACAAGTTGCTATTGTCTGTGAGAACCAGATTTACTTGTTTGATATTATTCATATTACGACAGAAGCTCACATACCTGTGATAAGTCATATTTAAATTTATTATTCTAGTTAGAAGGTTAGATTTAAATCTGCAAGCAGTTGTAAAAATAATCTAGGAACTGACGACATTGATCCTGGTCAACAATCATACTAATTACGGGGAAAAGGTGGTGTAATTCGGACGATAGTGCACAAATAATAAAATTTAAATTTCATTGAAAAAAAAATTTGTAATTAATATGATTGTGAACTAGGGTATCGAACTGTAGAGGTCGGTAGGGGCGGCCAAATTTGAATAGTCTACCGGTAGCAAATGTGTAAATTCGCCAATGCCTCATTAGAGTTGGCAAGGTTTGTAATTGTATCGTGAGATGAAAGTTCTTTTATTGTAACTCGGGGAGGCTTTTTCCATGCAAACAGCTACGTTATCCAGTTTTTTAATTTAATTAATTACACAAACATTAACATAACAATCTAAACCACGGAATTCAATTCAGTTTCTGGTTTATACGTCCGTGGTGGTGGTCCTTGTAACTCTGGGAGGCTCTTTGTATGCACCCTAAGCTAGCTTCTGGGACTGTACAGTAAGCATTTTTTAGTCTGGCCCATTTCTTTTTAACAAATAGTCCCCAACCAACGCAAAAGGTTCCTCAAATATTTGTATTTAAATCACTTTGCATACAATGACTAGCAAAACCTGCCACTATCTCAAATCTAAGGCCAAAAGCTTGCCTAAATTATAATGCGACACACCAAAATAGTACCCCATTATATTATTCAATCCTTAACAACCTCCCACACTTAAAATTCTTCTCTATATCAAGGGTATAAAGTTCAAAATTCAATGAGAAAGTTTTAATTTTTTGCCAAACATGGCTAGCTCCTTCCTTACTACAGTCCAGTATATCCTGACCTATATACTGCGAATGTTTTTCTTACATTTGTGATACGAAGGCAGGTCCAGTTATGTTAGGTAGTTAGTTCAGCCAGGATGTGCTAGCGACGCGATATGAATGCTGGTCAAAGATTATTAAAAAGGATTAGACGGTCTATAAATAGAGTTTGTGGCTGCCTGGCCCGTTATTGATGACCAGTGAATCATAATAAATCTACGTTTGTTTTGTTTCATTGAGTCAGCAATACTGAAGTAGCTATTTTATGAGGGCCACATCACAATTCGGTACGAATTGTGATGTGATTGTAATATTGTCTTACCTACCTATTTTTATACCTGCGATTTCTCGGTCAGCTACTAAATTCCGATTTAGTAAAATTTTCAGCTAGCTAGAATTTTTTACACGCTGAAGCCGGATTTGCAGCGGAGCGGGCTCCGTACGGACTCCATAAAACTCGCAACGGTAACTTTCATAGGAGTGCTTGCACCAACAAAGAGTCCAGCGGAGAGGACTGAACGTGTAGAAAAATAACGAACTCGTTCTTAATTTTTCTTTTGCAGTGCAATTGTCAAAACTCTTTCTTAATGGAAGGAAAAACTATTTTAGCTAGTTTGGGTTCGGTCCGTCCAGCTTTTACTTCAAAATTCAAATCTTTATTTTCCATAGATTTAAATTTTGAAGTAGGTAATGGCTTGCTCATTACCCTTTCGCAGTGGAAGCTCGGCTTTAGTATTGCAAGTTTCATTATGAATTGACCACAGAGTACGAACTATTTATTCCAACGTGGTCTATGGCCTATGACGTCCAACACTGACATAACACGCACATATAAGTACAACTTATGGTACAACTTAATATAATTATTATTATGTCTGTCATTATGTCCCTCGTCATACATACTTGTATGGCTCCTACTTTATAAGTCAAGTTATCATTAAGTTGTGTGACGTTAACTTTTTCCATATTAATCCAATGATTAATATGGAAAAAGTTAACGAAGATAAAACCAAAATAAACTAAAACGAACTAAACTAAACTAACTAAAGAACTAGATAGAAAATAAAAAACACTATCCTTTTACATAAAAAAAGTTATAATTTTTAAACCATTTTAAATTATAACTATCCTTGTCATTTGTATGACAATTAATAGAGATGTTTATAAATTATATGGAGCCTGAAACATTTTTCAGATCAGTTACTCAGCTAGACTTTCAGAAGTGGATTTATTTACGTCAACTGAATATTTTTTTACTTTTCTTGTACCAGTAGGTCAAAATGACAGCATTCGTAAATATGGGTGCAATCAGTATACCGACAGCATTTTACGAACGGTGCGGTTAGGCGTGCAAGGTTGCATTATAATTTCTTAATTTTTTTATTTTTTTTGTTTTACTATTGTTATTTTTTATGTTTTATTTGTTGTTTTATTTTTTGTACCTTTTACTTTTATTCGTTCCTGGCGAGTCCAGAATAAAAATATTTTCTTTCTTTTCTTTTTTCTTTTAAAATAATACTGAAATTCGATTAATGCGGTGCGTGAGACGCTTTTGGCGAGTGTAGGTACACGTTCATCTTTAACAAACTGTTTCCTAGCAAAGTTTTCCATGGTTAATGTATATTATCTAACATTTTCCTATCTTAACAACGGGTGGCACTTAAGTAATGACACAAGTACATCATGTCGAGGAAATAAGCGAATGTTTTCACACGGGAATCGATGCGCGTGACGGTTAGACAACCCACTGTTTGTTTATGTCAGGAAGTTGCTAATTGATTTGTTATAAAAACGGTTAAACAGGGTGATTGGTAATTGGACCAATTTATGAAGGAGGTTATACTTGAGTCAATTTGCAGCAAAGATCAGACCAGAATATCAAAGAACATATTATTTACCTATTTATTTATACTCTTTAATATTAATATTTAATAATAAAAAACTTTTTTTTTTTTTAAATTTAATTCTTTTATTCTTTTTTATTAGGTAAATAATACAGGATTGAGAATCACATAAGCTAATGTACAATGGGCGGCAGTGGCGAAGGGTGACAGTTTTAAAAGGGGAAGCCGTCCCAAAAATGCCCTCTAAAAATTGCTGCAATTAATGCTGCTAGACAAAAATCCATACTGTCTCTTGTAATCAATGTATAGTCATGTCTGGAAGAGCACGACCTAACTGAATAACAAGCCTTTTTTTGTCAGTTGGATGAGTAAATAATATAATATTACGTTGGTATATGCACTATAACCAATTCCTAAAGGGAAGCCGATGGGAATCGGGTTGTATGGACTCTTCGCCACTGATGGGCGGTCTTATCGCTCACAGCGCTCCTGTAAAGATTACACATTAGCACTTTAGCCATTTTGTTTTTCCACGGTATAAGTACTCGTATAGGTAAAAACGCCAATTGTCGTCTGTCCCGACAAGCGATCAGGAAGTGACATGCGTAGTGTTGTCACTGTTGACAGTTACATGCACCTCATTATAACTACGACCATTAATAGATCTGTGAAGTGTTAACCGCTACCTTTGCCTCTGCTTAACCCGTTATTTTTTCTGTGAGAATATTTTCTCTTGTTGTTTTCCCTTAGAAAAATCGATGTGTGGAAAGATTAGCTAGTCGGCAAGGCTCGTATTCGCAGCGTAATCGGAATCGATTTCATTTTGACAGTTCAACAAAACCTATCGTACCGTATCTTTATTTTTTAAGAATTTTATAATTTTTCTTTCGATTGTTACATTATTACATCATGTTATGCATATCATTTTAAAGATAAATTTAATATAGATTAGTCGTTGACTGAATAAAATGAGTCTTTATTATATGCAGAGATTACGGATCATTTTACATTTTTGGCATAAATACTTTAATTATGGTTGGTTTGTGTGTTGAAACGTTTTTGCTTATCACGATCCACTTATTTTGTGACTCGGGGAGATTTTTCCGTGAAATTTTCACGATGCAATGCTCTATGATGTAGTGTCTAGAGTTGAAACTGCCAGGAAAGTTTCCTTTTCTGAGGAAAGTTTCCTGAAACCTTCCAAAACTTCCGAAACTTTGGAAGTTTTCCGGAATATTTCCGGTAAAATTCCGGAAAACTTTCAAAGATTCGGAATCTTTCCGAAGTTTTCAACTCTAGTCGTGTCGTATACGAATCAACTATCTATCTATCTGTGGTTTAAATGACCCAGAAGTTGTAGTAGAAATATTTGTCTGTACCTATACTGATTTATCACCAATTGAGCTGTTTATACTGGCTATTGCCATTAATTCCCTTCCGAAAGTTCATTGTTGCGATTTATGAAGGTCCTATGTTCAGCAGTTCAGCGAAATTGCATGTTATTGGTAAGAAACCACAAGAAAGAATACGTTCAAAAACTCTACTCATCATTAATCCCAGAAATGTATAAAAAAAGTAGGGTAAAAACACCGGTTGTCGTTCATCACTCAAGCTAAATTATATAAAAACGTAAGGTAAAAACGCCAATTGTCGTCCGTCTTGCGATCAGGAAGCGAGTGACAGGTACTCGACACCTGTACACGCCGCCTCATTACGGCTATTACCATAAAAGAGAGATGATTGTCCAAGCAATTTAATACTGTATTGATTTATAATTGACCATAAACGAATGTTTACGTTTTTGTCCATGCGGTTTTACACCAATTAGTGTTAAAAATATTGTTAAAGTAAAAGTTTAATTATAGAGGAAGTGATAAGAACCAAAAAATTTTTTTTTTTGTTGCAATGTAGCGACGCAAGCATTTATTATTCTATTGTCATATTGAGGATAAACTCCAAACTATGACTATGATAAGAAATATGCCAAAATCTTCCATTCCTTACTACTTCATACTGCAATAGATTACATACAACGAAATTACGAGTAATTTAGCTCATATTCACAGGCAATGAAGCGCAGTTTTACCGATATTATTGAATAGATTTACCAATATTTTTGCTAGGCAATTTATGGGTTTTTCACTTAACATAATTAAGAATAGAATAGAATAGAAAACATTTATTCGAATGACATACATCGTCAGTACAAAAATAAAATAAAATTGAAACAGAGATCACAAAGAAACAAAAATAATAATCAGAAATAATAACA
Source organism: Allophyes oxyacanthae (assembly GCA_932294325.1). Taxonomy (NCBI): domain Eukaryota; kingdom Metazoa; phylum Arthropoda; class Insecta; order Lepidoptera; family Noctuidae; genus Allophyes; species Allophyes oxyacanthae. The sequence continues at coordinate 13,709,873 of OW028628.1, forward strand.
AACACGGATAAAAAATATACAGTTGATTTTACTGCACTGACGAGCACGCTTATATCGAATTAGGTGCCCAATTAGGTGCAAATATACAAAAGAAATCCATTGCTGACAAAGGACTTTTCGAATTTACGAAACCTTTGCAGTGATTTGTCCTGTGGGCATATAACTGGGTCACCGACCTTATCCTCCTATCCATATATATTATTTTTATATTTAAATATAAATATTATATCTTATCCTTAGTTTTCCTTTAGTCGCCATTTATAGCATCCACGAAAAGATATGATGCTTGCCACTTATTGAGGGTTACTGAATCAAAATGCATGCGCATACGCATACTCCCCTATGGACAAAGATTTATTTATTCCATTTGCGTCCAAAGCTAATGTAATAAGAAAGTAGGATAGCTGTCGCAATAATCGTTCGCGCAAACTCATTGTTATCAGAGACAATACGCCATAATCTTAAGATGGCGTTCTTAACCGCTTAGCGCCTAAGGCCACAAACCCATGATCACTTTCTTTCTTGAAAGTTTATCCACTTTTGGTGTATCCGCTCTTAATTGAACATTTGAGTGTAAAATGGGCGCTAGGTAATAAAATTACATTCGGTTTATAGCTGGTATTGGACCAGTGATTGTGAAATTGGGTCTTGCAGGTAGCTTGTGAACTGTCAATAGATCCGTAGTATTTTGATTGGAAAAATATTCATTTTATAATAATTATGTGCTTACCAATAACGTAACAGTCTGAACACAACACGTCCGCTACTGAACATGGATGTATTTCCTAGATTGCGACAATGAACGATCGTAAAGTAGGACAAACTAAGCTCAAAGGCTACTTTGAAGCTAAAATAAGCAGCTGATTCATTTATACAGGCAGAATTTGGCGAAGGTTAGCAAAAAATGGGAGATTCTTTTCCAAAAACAACTAGAGTGCTTGAAGCGTTAAAGGAGTAATCCTCACACAGTGGGCTGAGCACGAATGCTTTTGACGTATCTTAACTCGTAAGCAAATTATGAATAGGAAGGATTGAAGGCTTGCCTTCCATGCAGGAGGGTCTGAGTTCGGACCCGGCCCGCACCTTCGACTTTCCGCATTTATGTGAGGAGCAGAACTTGATTATCACTTGCGTTAACGGTGAAGGAAAACATCGTGACGAAATCTGCACACTTGAGGGCCTCATAAAGATTTCTATGGTGTGTGTAACCCGTATCAGGTTAGCGTGGTAGACTAAGGCCTAACCCTTCTCATTCTGAGAAAAGGCCCCTGCTCAGAAGCGGGACAGTCTTGGGCTGGATTTATAACCTTGTCAGATTTTGTTAGTAGAAACTGTAGTCGTTAATAATAATGTTTGGGGTCCATCTTACCTAGCGGTATGGAATATAAATTACCATTCTAAGTTGTCAGTCTCAAATAGTTTGTACCAGTCAATCGTCACGTACCTACTCCGTATGAATGACGCAATCCATTGTCAATATACAACTTGGGATGCCTGTTTTTTCCTGTAATGACAGACAGGTCTATGGTGTTACTGATAAGCGTATATGGGTGGGAAATCCAATGATGTCAAACTAAATGTCAATCTATTGATTTGGTCTTATAACCGTTAAGAAGTAGGTACTTGTATCTTCACAAAAAAAACGGTTGAAAACCCGCAAAAAAAATTCTAAGTCATGTTCAATATGTTTTAAACCTTTGTTTTTGTAGACCACAATATTGTGAGCGTAGTTTGGTGATCTGCATTTTACGTCTGCGAAGTTACGTCCACTTTCCAGTAGTGGATATTGACGAATTAAGTAGGTATTAGCCAACTTAAGATAGAGAGGTTCTGAATCATAAAAAAATGCCAAGATAGTGAAACAAATCCTTGGAGGCTTTTGCATGTTTTTGAAGTTAAATCGACGTGTCAATAGAAGTAATGCATTTAAACACAATATTAAGAAACTTTTCATATTAGGTACTTGACATTTTAAAATCAGTATCATTTTAATAGAAAGGATAAAAACGGTCGTCAGTTAAATGATTTGTGTCTATTATAAGAATTTTGTACTTTGAAATGCAGCTATATTATTATAAGACCACAGTTTACAGTACATAAACAAATAATTACGGATCTAGACAAAGACGAAGTACTCATTACAATCATACATCGAATAAAACTGAAAGTTTTGTTGGGTATTCACGTAGACATAATATACTACAAGTACCAAGAAGTAGGTACCTACTTATTATTTCTATGGGTATTCATCACCAACTTTTTTGACAAATTGTAGTATTATCATTTGAGGTAGAACCTATTATCTATCATCATCTGCGAACCGTACATGTACAATACAAGTATGCCAAACCCTTCACAGCGTGACGATGACGTAATAAAAAAAATACTATTGCGACATTATGTTTCTTCCAAAAATTACCATATTGCGTAATTAAAAGATCAATTAAGAGAACTAAATAACTTTAAAACCATTACGTGTGATTGTAACAGTTATTAGAAAGAACATTCTGTGACTTGGTTTTCTCAGAGATTCAAATCTACGAATCATGCGGTTAGGGTGGATGTACCAATTGGCGGATGAAAACATTGTTTTTTGAATTTATTAAATATAGTCGATATTTAGTAAACTAAATAAATAAAACTTTTAAAAGTAGGTAGGTATTTCTTTGTTTATAATAATATTGTTTCATAAGTATTTTTGGTGATGATTAAGAAATGAGTGTGAATTCATACTTGCATGGCGTAAGTAAAAATATTTTTGTGGTTACATACCAGATTTGAAATGTTCGCACACCAAATTACTAAGCAGTCAAAATACTCGTTGAGCAATGTTGCCACAAGAAATTACCAAATAATAAATTATTTCAGCAGCTGTTATAAGAAATTCCCTAGTCATATTTCATATTAACCCTATACTTGTCCAACATTCAGTCAGTATTATAAAATAATATTCTCATCACATGATTGACGTCATATGATCACGTTAGCCACAAACAATGAGGTTACATTGAGTGGCAAGCGCCCAATGCTACTTCACACGAGTACCCTACGGCACTTGACACACGATTAAGTGTCTCTCCTATACCATAAGGACCCTGATAATATTGTGATATGACAGTCTGGATTATCTAGAATCTGGAGGAGTTGAGTAAAGGGAAGAGGTCTCAGGGCTGTTCCCTAAAATCTGTCTATGAGGCACATCTACATCTGGGGGCTTAATATGAGCTCTTAACGCAGGGCTGAAATTGAACTGCCCAGAATTTTCCAGAAAAGGCTGAGCTTTCATTTTACGAAAACCCTATACAGTGCGAGGTCAGCTTATACTGGAAATGTCTGGGCAGTTCACAGTAAGCCCCCTATTCCTGACAATTTGGGAGATCAGGGAGATCAACATATTTGTCAAATACTTTTCTTTTAAAATAAATTGTGAAATGTATGTATCAGACTCGTGATTTTGATGATAGGACTAGGTTTCATAACTCCAGAAGCATGCCACATTTTACTGGGAAATTTCAAAACCTTCATTTTTCTGTCATTACAGAAAATTATGTTGTCTTTTAATCGATAGAAAATTCGTAGCTTCACCTGCCATTTCTTCAACAGTAGCTCTCAATTATTACATGAGTCAGTGAATTCCGCCATTGTTTTAACTTCTCACATATATTACGAAATTAATTGTTTCAAATGGGCACTTTAATTTGATTTTACTGTAACTGTGGCATGACGGACTGTATCAGCTTGTCCATCATCTAGTGACATAATAAGGTTACTCTGTACAAAATTCTTGGCAATTTTGAGTAATTATTGCGGTGAAATAATTGTAGATTTCATGGTTTTATTGTTAGTCTTTTGTATTAAGAATGAGCAACGATGTGAAAATAAATCTCTTTTATTATGATGGATTGCAAAAAAATTACAATTAATGTAGGACATGCGAATCCACAATTGGTTAAGAAGCAGTTTGTTTAAAGATAATAACAATTATTGTTCAATCAAAAGACAAATTGTTAGTTGTTGTTATATTAACAGTAACGCCTTCCCTAAGTGGATTTTTATGTCCGTCTTACACGCGATGATAAGCAGTTTCTACATCATGTTTTTATTTTATTATTGCAGCTTCAACAGACTTTTATTGGTTGCTTGAAACTGAGTTCAAAGATCCAAAACCATAGATGGTCATAGGTTAAATTGTCATCTTCAGATATAATTTTAACCTTTATCTCACACTCCACTTTTCCAATTTGCTTATAACCAACTGACTCATTCTATTTTTTTACTCCCTAATTCACATACAACTTGAAATAAGACCAAGTATTAACTGGTCTATTTTGGTGGACCATGATGGGCGATAAATTTCCACCCACATAGTCCTGAGTACGATGCTCCAATCAATATATTTTTATTGTTATAATCAAGTCGTTAGAAACATAATAATATATTATACGACTTGTAAGCTTAGACTTTAGCATTTAAGGATCTCTTAAAATGATGAGAGAATATGACATTGGAAGACCTTCGCTCCTTTTAGAATGTCAATTGTTTTTGAGATCATAAAGCGAGCAAATATAGACGATGCCATTTAGCTTTGATTTTTATTAAGTATGCACGGCGAATTGCTTACTTGACAATGAACGTCAAATGTCATAATATATTTTGGAATACAATTTCCATACTTAATTTGTAATATATGAATTTAAAAACGCGACATCCCAGAAACTAAATTAGGATTCAGACTTATTACTGAAACTAAACTTAATGAAAAAAAAAAAGTTTAATTTGGTTTTTAATCAAATTTATGTACATTATGTACACGTAGCCACGTTTGTAATAACGAAAACAAAACGTGATTTCTTTCCAATAAACAAAATTATCTATTGATAAAATCAAGTGTCAATTTTCCACCTGTCTTGATAACGCATCGATTAAATCACAGGAGTGACATCAAAATGTCGTCGACTTGCGCATGCGACGCATTCCCCGAGCGCTACACATGCCATTTCACCAGCCGAGCGCGCGAATCCTCGGCGGAAACACACGAACGCTATGTGATCGGAATTACGAATGCTTCCTTCGTTCTATATTTGTATTCGAATTTCGGATTTGTAGGACGATTATGAGTGTTTTCACCTTCCTGTTTCTGGTTCTAGTTATCTCTAGCTATGTGATGTTGGTTTTAAGTTATTATTAGATTGTTTCTAATAGTAATTTTACTTTCTTTTGAAGTTCTCTGCGTTTTGATATTAGCTTTGATTAGAGGAAATGTTTTAAATTATGCTCATTAGCAAATGCACGCTTATTTCCTTCACACAATTATTTATTAATGTGGATGGCTATCAGAGTAGGGGCAGACCAAAGAAAAGATGGATGGACTGTGTGAAACATGACATGAATGTGAAGGAAGTGAATCTGGAAATGACGTCTGGTAGAGATGAATGGAAGAAAAAGACATATTGCGCCAACCACGGATAAAATGGGATAAGGGCAGGAGAATGATGAATTATTTATTAAAGCTAGTCAGATGGTAATGTTGTTATCCTGTGATTATGGCCAGAAGTAGCAACAGCTGTAGTTCAACATCCATTCTTAATACCTCTGGCATCCTTATCAGGAAGATGATACTCTTTTCTTAAATACAGATAACATATATTATGTATATATTACTAATGTTTTTATACTTTTTGTTACAGGTAAGTTCAATTCTTCAATTCAAAATAAAGATGGATCCATATTTTTTATTAAAGTAAGTAAATTTTATATTTAACGAGCCTCCTGCAGTGAATGGGAGGAGGGTGTGGCCACCAAAATACATTTATTAAAATTTTCCGACATTTTGAGCCATTGCCTTTTTCCATTTCAACCTAATTTGAGCTCATTATCATTATTTGCGGTTTTTCACCAAACGGCCCCGAACTTACCGTAGCCAATCCATTACACCGTTATTAAGATTTTGTATGAAATGACAAGAATTTGATACGAGGCCAAAGGAAGGCGGGCTATTAAGAAATAATACCAAAAATGGCTTAACCTCACAAACAAAATATGCATCCGTTCTTTTTGTAATTATTGTCGGGAAAAATAATTAATTTTGTAAGGACAGCTATTGTGATTGTCACCTCACGTAAACGGTTAACTTGAATTTTTTGATGATAATACACAATAAAATTAGTTTAACCTCACATATTATGCATCCGTTCTTTATATTTCATAATATTTATCGTCAAGAAATTAATTATTTTTATGCAAAGGACGGCCAATTGTGTATGTCGCCTCACGCGGATAACAAACTTCAAACTTTTGAGAATATAAAAAAATCTGTTATATATTTTTTTTTTATTTTTTTATTTGCCCCTCTCTAGGATTTCTCCTGTATCGAGGGTACAGTTTACAAACATACATGTCACATGCACACACCACCCAGACCCGAAACAACTATCTGCAACTAACTCCCTGTTTCTCAAATGGTGGTCACCATGACGGGGTCGAAAGGCTAGCCTCATAGCTCTATGGTGGGCAAATTGGACTGGCTGTACAGGGTGCGCCGGAGGCTCTATCTAAGCACCCCATGATGAACTAAATCAACCTGAAACTTCAGAAGTCTTTAGCATTTCATATAATAAATATTGTTGTGTAGTAAATAATAATAAACAATATGAACTGCTGCAGACCGCGACCGTCCTTGACCGTGTGCCGTGACTAACTATCGGTTAGCTAAGCTTTGTCTATAATTAATTGATTAAGCGTCAAGTCTTACACTTGAGCTGAGGTAAAAATAAACTGTGTAACGTATATTTAATACGTTAATACCGATCATGAAGATAGGAGTCCCAACTATATGATAGGTAATTTTTTTACAAGTTAGCTCAAAGTTTAGGCTCTCACGATCGTATTGAAGTTTAATACCAGTATCGATGTTCATTACAATTTTAGTTACGCGGTGGACTCGCTGAACTATATTTTGAACATTTACAATTACCAGTTTTATACCCTCATACCTACGGTAGCCAACGATTAAAAGATTGGATATTTTTACCTCACTCAAACAGAACTGAATAAAAACACACAAAAAATTATAGCAAAAATAATTCACTCATATTAAAAAGATCGATCTTCTATTTATTGAGTATTTTATCTTAACATCCTTGACGGCAAAGAATTCGCAGTGCATTTCAATACATCGACAGTTGCCCCAGGCCCTCAGGGGTCAATAAAACTCTTGATATTTTTATTTATATTGCAACTAGTTTTATGCCCCGACTATAGTCGTATGAAAAAACATCGAAACTTGTTGATTCATGTAAACTGGACAAACTGTTTTGTGTGAAAATTACGAGAAAAAAACGATACAATTTTTCCCCATTTTAGAAAAGAAAAAAGAAAGTTATTTTTATTTTTGCACAAAGGACACAAAGTTAGGAAAATTAATTAATGAACTGTACCAAAGTTGAAATTGTTTTTAGTATTCTTAGAAAATATTCGATTCCCGTCCAAAAATATGTTGCAATAGACTTTAATTTACGCTATACTTTCCTGTTTCGTTTCATCGAAATTAGTTCTGCGGTTACGTTGAAATTGACCAACGAACGGTCATACATATTTTGATTTATTGTTGGTTTATTCTCATGTGTGAATAATGCAACAGTTGTGTCTATACTGGCTATTAAAAGGTTATAGCCTAAAGGTGTAAATATACGGTGGGAGGGAAGGACTTTTTCGTAATAATACTTTCAACATTATATATTATCTAAAATATAAAAAGCTATGTAATTATTTTTAAAGATTCTTTGTTAGGTCTCAACTGGAAAACACGTTTACCTAGTTCAGAAAGGAGAAAGAAAGAAAGAAAATACATTTATTCAGTATTAGTTCAGGCATGTGTATCTATAAATCTAAGTAAGACTTTGTATTTGTTAGTTTAATTTTGCTACGAAGCAATTTATTGAATAGATTATTTGATACATTTGATAAAAAATACCAAATAATTTATCATAATTTCCTTTATTCATTTTTCATACATATTATTTATATTTTTAAATATTTTTACAAAACTATATTAAAAAACATTTAAAAATATGAAAAAATAGTATCCCACCGGTATCTAGAATATAATCATATAATTATTATTATATTTAGATATCAAATATTATAACTATTTGATAAATATTTTAAATAAACAATTCAATTTCAATTATTAGTGTACCTACCTTATATTGTGATTTGATTTGTTCGTATTATGTAAGAGGTAAACACCAAAACAACTAAATCGAATTTGAAAATTCTTTCACGATTTTCTTTAGGCTTCTTTGAAAAACATGTTTTCAAATACCTTCCTATATCCCGATTTAATCCAAAAAATTGGAAGAAGAAATTTAAATTACAGTAATTTAATAACTACAACGTATGTAATAATTGTACAGTCATTCACAAAATTCACACGATTTTTAATTAAATATCTTACATAACAAACCGCGGGAAAATATTTGAAACGATTTAAAAATCGAATAGAACGCCTGAAGCGACTTTCATGGGCAACGGACAAACATCTCTAATACCGATTATCGATTATAACGAGCCGAGTCGAATCGATGTTAGAATCGATGCAATTGGATAATAATTCATCACTTTCGCTTAGTGCAATTGTGAATCTTTTTACATGTTATGTATCTTGTTAGTTTTAATTGTACTTAGAAAGTTATATGAATCCCAAGTGAGGTAAGCAGAGTTTTAATTACAGATAAAAACTCACTAAAACCGTGTTTGTTCTAGATAATAAACGTAATTACGTAAGCGTTATAGTGCCTTCATTAATCCTTTATGACAGTTTATGGACTTCAAATTTTGTCAATAATATGATAGGTACATTATTTCTGACAGAGATAGACGAACTCAACAATAATTTATTTGCACCCGATTGACAGAGGCTCAAATAAACTAGAACTCTTCAATTTAAAAAATTGTTATTTTTTAATTTTATTGTTAATTACGTCATTTGGCACTCTGTGGATGAGGTATGCAGAGCAATGTCCTAAATAATCGATTAGTAATCAAATTAATTAAAGTATGAGTAATTAAGAAATCTTACATTATAATAACAAATCGTTTAATCGAATTAACCGCTGTGCGTGCCAGTACACACGTGACAGAAGTTCTCACAGTTAGAAAGTTTATTAATAATTTTGTGCATGCATGTACCCGTGTCATGAATTTACTTTCATTTTTATTACATTAGATACGAGTTCAGAATTCGATTATTTGGGAAAAAAATTGAACTACTTTAATTATATGATGGTCATAAACACTAATTATGTTTTTTAAATCGATTAATTTTATTACCTACCGAATTGATACTAATTAATCCATAATAATTTAAAGTTGGGAAAATGATATAAAAAGGAATTCTGTTACCCTTTATAAAAAAATAATACCTTTCTATAATGTAATTATATTGTTGCTAACAAAATGGATTTAATTCTCTGATAAAGAATAAAGTGAAAATAAAGTGGTTAAAAATCACCAATCACCAATCATTACCAATAGAATATAAAAATTGGATTGAAATTCCTTCTAATAAGATTAATTGTTTTTTATTTGGAAATAAATTTTATTATTCAACATAACCTACTTAAGATTAATACGTAGGTACTATATTTACAAATAAGTTTTGAAATATCAAGGTCATCATTTCAACACAGTATTATTATTTTTATGAAGATTTTTGAAATACAATCTAGTTTTCAAAATATTGCCTAGCTAGCCAGAATTATGAAACGCAGTTTTGTCGGTAATTAACTTTTAAAACACTTTTATTATCAGTTCTTTTAATTAACTAATTAAGTGAATGCAGCAATCACGAGTTGTTTTGAAATTGAAATCTCTTCAAATTAGGTCTAGGCCAGTGACCACCATTTAATACTAAATTAATTTAAAAAAAATCAAAAAACCCGACTGCAAGAAAACGAACTAAAAAGATGAAAAGAAAACTGAGTATCCTTTATTAAAAATCATAACATGCAGTCGGAGGCATGTTTTACGGCGTTCGTTACATCTTAGATGCCTCCGTTAACTGTTGTCAGGAAACTCACAATATTTTTTAGATATTTTTTATATCCTTTCCCCTAACTAGGGTTGCTCCTTTATCGAGGGTACAGTTTACAAACATACATCTCACATACACACACGCCCAGACCCGAAACAACTATCTGTAGATCATACAAATATTTGTTCCGTGCGGAGATCGATCCCGCGGCACGTAGCGCAGTAAGCTAATCGCTTAGCCACTGCGCCAACTGTGTCGTCAATTTTATTACTTCATAATGGTATCGGGCCATAATAATCTAAAGTGACAGTCTTATTAACCCTTCGTCTACAATCCCAAAGACAACCAGTTTATGTCTATAAACAGCTACTTAATTCTAAACAGCAGTATTTAAATTAAAGTCAGTAAGCAGACAACTTTGACGGGCAGAAATAGGCTCGAAATGTAACGTAATTGGTTATTAGATATCAATTTATATGTGATAATAATCCACCATTATGGAAGGCGCCGCACCGCGTCGGTAGCGACAGGGTGACCATGTTTCACTTTGTCATTGATTCTTAGCGACATCTAGTACTACATGAAATAACTACGTAGCAAGCTAACGACAATGGGCTTATACAATACCAATGCGACCAATCACATTACGAAGCCTTCACCACGGAATTACAAAAATCATCGTAATTAAATTAAACAACTGTCCGACATCAACCGTTAGGCTTCGACCCGCTATGCACATAACACTTCATATGGTCGGAGGATCCTCCCTCTTCAGAGAAGGAGTACCTTACCTCGTTCTTTCATAAGTGTATGTAGCGACATCTATCGCCACATAGAAAAACTACTTAGCAAGGCAACAAAGCTAACTACAGTCGCGCGTAAATATATGAATTCGACCAATCAGATTACGAGGCCTGCATCGCACAAGGAAAAAGAATATCGCATTTAACATAATTATATACAACTGTCCGATATCAAACGTCGGGCTTCGGCCCACCAGGTACATAACACCTCATTAAAAACATTGTTTAAAAAAGAAATAATGTCGTAAAAATATCATCTGGAGGTCTAAAAAGGCCACATTGAGCAATTCATCTAATGATCTGCATAGTAACTGTCAAACAGGTGATTACTGAATTTGAACCTTATGCGGATGACAATAAGAGTCTTCAATTAAGTAGATATTTTGACATTCGTAATATGAATCATATTGTGATTCATCTAAAACGGCCTTTTAGCCCCCCAGTTCCGGATGGGACAAGTTAGGATCTATTATATACTTTATTGTACACCTGAATATAACAATATTGTAAGTACGGAGATAACAATATTAAAGTACAATGGGCGGCCTTATCGCATAAAGCGATTAACACATAGGGATCAATAAATTCACTTTCCGCGTCCACCTGCCTGTCTGTTGGTATATCCGCTAACTCCTTCTAAACCACGCAACGGATTTTGATGCGATTTTCACCATCATTTAAAGCATTTCTTCCGGAAGGTTTATATGTATAATACTTTTATATTTAGTGTATGGATAGTAGAGAAATTGCATCCGTGCGAAGCTGGGGACGGGTCCCTAGCTTATAATAAACCTGACAACCGTAATTACCCTAAAGCAGTGAACGTTATTTGCGTTCACTGCCGTAAAGCACTAAAGCAAAGCAAAAAAAGAAAAATAAAAATAGCGAAAAAAATGCGCAAAATGCGCGAGTTGTAAAGCGTTTGACGACACGGTTGGCGCAGTGGCTAAGCGATTAGCGTTCTGCGCTACGTGCCGCGGGTTCGATCCCCGCACGGAACAAATGAAAAAATTTACGGGCCCTTTCTATAGAAGTTCACTCAAATGCGCGCGCGCACGTTGTTTTCATATTTATGACTTACCGGTAATTATAGTCGAGTTCGAGGAAACCTCGGTAAAGGGGTACAGTTGTCATGTTTATTTTATTTTTTACCTTAAAAATGGTTGTCCTAAGTTGTCCCGACCTAAACGACTCAGTTGCACTCCCTACTGTCAAGTAAAACTGTATCAAGTATCCGCCCACCGCCGCCCGCCCACGCGCAGCCTTCGATGGCCGTTCATATTTACTTCATTTTTTACTTCTAATTTGGTTGTTAGTCGCAGAACGTTAAGGGATATTATGTTACCACCAGTGGGTAGGCAGTCCTCACGGGCTGTCAGACGTCGGAAAGTATGACAACCGGTCTTACCTTGCGATTTCTGTATTTCACAAACTTGGTAAAAGGCATATTGACGTTCTATGGATATCTACAATGTTTTATAGATTTAAGTTATGCTAGTGGTCGCCCTGTGGTCGAAATTCGACCGTAATTTTATCTTTCTGCACTCCTTCTCCATATAAACTTTAACTATGCCAAATATCACACTCCTCCGTGCGCGCCAAAGTTTTCTCTTCATTGATATATAGATAACTAGAGGTCGCGCGCTGCGCGGGCCGCGAGCGGCCCGCGAGGTGGTTTTAGGTGGAGGTTGTACCTTGCAACCCCCCCTCTAGCTCTAACGGTTTCGGAACGGTGAGCGTCTGAATTTTGTATGGCGGCCATGTTTTTTTGTATAGTAGCCATGATTTTTCACCAGCTCGTCAATCGACCCAAGGTCCTAGACATTTTTAGTTCTGGCAGTATGGGCTTGCGATTTCTCGTTTTCGAGATCCGTAGGGCTGTTCCAGTCCGGGTTCGACTTTCAGGTCATTTCTCACTGGGCCTCCCTCTGTATGATTCCCACACATGACATTTACCCCCCATGACTCCTTCTGGGAGAACAATTGTTCCAAAAGATGCGTTTGTATGGCGGCCATATTGAAAAATCGCGGAAAAAAAAAAGTCGGTCCCGGATTATAAATCGGTGCCCCCGAAAACCTCAGGACGCCAATTTTCAGCCAGATCGGACCATATTTTTTGTTGGCCGCCATTTTGAATCCGCCATCTTGGATTTTTATCACGACCACCGAAAAGCCCCTCTCGTCCTCTATGATATTTGGTCGAGCACCCCCACTCTATCTCTAACGGTTTCGAAACGGTGAGGGTTTAAAATGCTTAGAGGTCGCGCGCTGCGCGGGCCGCGAGCGGCCCGCGAGGGTTTTTTAGGTGAGGTTTGTAACATCACTCAAAATAAATATGATTTTTGATTTTGTATGGTGGCCATGTTTTTTTGTATGGAAGCCATCTTTTTTTCACCGGCTCGTCCATCGGCCCAGGGTCCTTGACATTTTTAGTTCCGGCGGTATAGGTTTGCGACTTCTCATTTTCGAGATCCGTAGGGCAATTCCAGTCAGCGTTCCACTTTCAGGTCATTTCGGACTTTTCCTAAACTCACAGAGCACCCTTCTATACGACTCGCATACATGACTTTTACCCCCCGCGGCTCCTTCCGGGAGAACAATTGCTCCAAAAGATGCGTTTGTATGACGGCCATATTGAAAAATGGCGGAAAAATAAATTCGGCCCCGGATTATGAATCGGTGCCCCCGATAACCCCCGGATGCCAATTTTCAGCCGGCTCGGACCATTTTTTTTTATGGCCGCCATTTTGAGTCCGCCATCTTGGATTTTTATGACCCCCACCGAAAAGCCCCCGTCGTCCTCTATGACATTTGGTCGAACACCCCCCCGCTATCTCCAACGGTTTCGAAACGGTGAGCGTTTCAATTTTGTATGGCCGCCCTCTTTTTTTGTATGGAAGCCATCTTTTTTTCACCGGTTCGTCAATCGACCCAGGGTCCTCGACATTTTTAGTTCCGGCACTATGGGTGTGCGACTTGCCATTTTCGAGATCCGTAGGGCAGTTCCGGTCAGCGTTCCACTTTCAGGTCATTTCGGATTTTTCCCGGACTCACTGGACCTCAAGGTTTATGACTTTATGTATGACTTGTACCCCCCACGGCTCCATCTGGGAGAACAATTCTGTCAATGAGTCAGTGGTAATCGAGCTTTATATATTAGTGACTAGAGGTCGCGCGCTGCGCGGGCCGCGAGCGGCCCGCGAGGTGGTTTTAGGTGGAGGTTGTAACATGACGTAAAATAAATATGATATTTGGTTTTGTATGGCAGCCATGTTTTTTGTATGGAAACCATTTTTTTTTTCCACCAGCTCGTCAATTGGCCCAGGGTCCTCGACATTTTTAGTTACGGCAATATGGGTGTGCGACTTGCCGTTTTCGAAATCCCTATGGCTGTTCCGGTCAGGGTCCCTTTCAGGTCATTTCTCACTGGATCTCCCTCTATACGACTGTCATACATGACTTTTACCCCCGCGGCTCCTTCTCGGAGATTAATTGTTCCAAAAAAAGCGTTTGTATGGCGGCCATATTGAAAAATGACGGAAAAGAAAAGTCGATCTCGGTTTATGAATCGGTGCCCCCGAAAACCCCAGGATACCAATTTTCAGCCAGATCGGACCATTTATTTTTTTGGTGGCCATTTTGAATCCACCATCTTGGATTTTTATCACGACTACCAGAAAGCTCCACTCATCCTTTATGATATTTGGTTGAGCACCCCCCCTCTATCTCTAACGGTTTCGGAACGGTGAGGGTTTCGAAAAAGTAGAGGTCGCGCAGTGCGTGGCCCGCAAGCGGCCCGCGGGTGGTGGTTTTGGTGGAGCTCTTTAATTAACTTAAAAAAAAAACTTAACTTAACTTTGACTTTGACTTTGACTTTAATTTTCGTTTTCTTCCCAGCAAACCCATTCATTTGATACCCATAACATAATGGTAGATAAGAAAATTTTGTCTACCATCTTGGTTGAAGCGTCCGCCATATTGAATTAAGTGTGACGTTATATTACTTTTCGTAGTCTTCTCAGCAAACCCTTTCAATTGATACCCATATCATGGTAGTGCATAATACATTGTAGTCCGCCATATTGGATTTAGAATGACGTCAGTTATCTAACTATGTATTGTCATCCTAACTAAACGTGTGTGCAGAAGTTCAACTCAATCGGAAACCGCGAAGTGGGTCAAATTTAACTTCCAAGATTTTCTTACATAATTAGTTAGTTAGTTTTTTTTTTTTTTTTTTTTTTAGTTACAGGTGAAGCTAATAAAAGCGTTAAAAAAAAAGGTGGAAAAAAAAGTCGATCCTGGATAATGAATCGGTGCCCCCAAAAACCCAAAGACGCCAATTTTCAGCCCGATCGGAATATATTGTTTTGGCCGCCATTTTGAATCGGCCATCTTGGATTTTTATGAACACAACCGGAAAGCCCCTTTCATCCTCTATGACATTGGTTCGAGCAACCCCCCGCTATCTCTAACATTTTCGGAGTGGAGGGCATTTCTATTTTGTATGGCGGCCATGTTTTTTGTATGGAAGCCATCTTTTTTTCACTGGATCGTCAACCGGCCCAGGGTCCTTGACATTTTTAGTTCAGGCACTACATGTCTGCGACTTCTCATTTTCGAGATCCGTGGGGCAGTTCTGGTCAGCGTTCCACTTTCAGGTCATTTCGGACTTTTCCTGAACTCACAGGACCCCCCTCTATACGACTCCGATACAACACTTTTACCCCCCATTGCTCCTTCTGGGAGAACAATTGGGTGAAAATCCAAAATGAACACTTGTATGGCGGCCATCTTGAAAAATGGCGGAAAGAAAAATTTGATCCCGGATTATGAATCGGTGCCCCTGGAAACCCCCGGATGCCAATTTTCAGCCGGCTCGGACCATTTTTTTTTTGACCGCCATTTTGAATCCGCCATCTTGGATTTTTATGACCCCCACTGGAAAGCCGCCATCGTCCTCTATGACATTTGGTCGAGCACCCCCCCGCTATCTCCAGCGGTTTCGGAACGGTGAGCGTTTCAATTTTGTATGGCCGCCATCTTTTTTTGTATGGAAGCCATCTTTTTTTCATCGGCTCGTCAATCGACCTAGGGTCCTGGACATTTTTAGTTCCAGCACTATGGGTGTGCGACTTGTAATTTTCGAGATCCGTAGGGCAGTTCCGGTCAGCGTTCCACTTTCAGGTCATTTCGGATTTTTCCCGGACTCACTGGACCTCAAGGTTTATGACCCTGTGTATGACTTGTACCCCCCACGGCTCCTTCTGGGAGAACAATTCTGTCAATCAGTCAGTGGTAATCGAGCTTTATATATTAGTGACTAGAGGTCGCGCGCTGCGCGGGCCGCGAGCGGCCCGCGAGGTGGTTTTAGGTGGAGGTTGTACCTTGCAACCTCCCCTCTATCTCTAACGGTTTCGGAACGGTGAGCGTTTGAATTTTGTATGGCGGCCATGTTTTTTTGTATAGTAGCCATGATTTTTCTCCAGTTCGTCAATCGACCCAAGGTCCTAGACATTTTTAGTTCTGGCAGTATGGGCTTGCGACTTCTCGTTTTCGAGATCCGTAAGGCTGTTCCAGTCAGGGTTTGACTTTCAGGTCATTTCTCACTGGGCCTCCCTCTGTACGACTCCCACACATGACTTGTACCCCCCATGACTCCTTCTGGGAGAACAATTGCTCCAAAAGATGCGTTTGTATGGCGGCCATATTGAAAAATGGCGGAAAAAAAAAGTCGGTCCCGGATTATAAATCGGTGCCCTCGAAAACCTCAGGACGCCAATTTTCAGCCAGATCGGACCATATTTTTTGTTGGCCGCCATTTTGAATCCGCCATCTTGGATTTTTATCACGTCCACCGAAAAGCCCCTCTCGTCCTCTATGATATTTGGTCGAGCACCCCCACTCTCTCTCTAACGGTTTCGAAACGGTGAGGGTTTAAATAGCGTAGAGGTCGCGCGGTGCGCGGGCCGCGAGCGGCCCGCGGAGGTAGTGGTGGAGCTCTTAAATTAACTTAAAAATATAAAAACACGATTTTGAAAGTGCCTGCATAGGCTCAGTTGTAATAAAAATCTTTGACTTCGGTCTCGGCTTCTGCTTCGTTCTCGTCTTCGGCCTCGTCTTTGGCTTCGACCTCTTCGTTTTCTTCCCAGCAGACCCCTTCATTTGATACCCATATCATGGTAGATAAGAAAAAATTGTCTACCATCTTGGGGCGTCCGCCATATTGAATTAAGTATGACGTTATATTAGTTTTCGTAGTCTTCTCAGCAAACCCTTTCATTTGATACCCATATCATGGTAGTGCATAATACATAAGTAGTCCGCCATATTGGATTTAGAATGACGTCAGTTATCTAACTATGCATTGTCATCTTAGGTAAACGCGTGTGCAAAATCTCACCTCAATCGGAAACCGCGAAGTGGGTTAAATTTAACTTCGGAGATTTTCTTACATAGTTACAGGTGAAGCTAATAAAAGCGTGTTAAGAAGCGTTTGTATGGCGGCCATGATTTTTGTATGGAAGCCCCCTATATACGACTCCCATACATCACTTTTACCCCCACGACTCCTTCTGGGAGAACAATTGGGTGAAAATCCAAAATGAACACTTGTATGGCGGCCATATTGAAAAACGTTGGAAAAGAAAGTCGATTCCGGTTTATGAATTGGTGCCCCCTAAAACCCCCGGACGCCAATTTTCAGCCAGATCGTACCATATTATTTTTTGGCCTCAATTTTGAATCCGCCATCTTGGATTTTTATCACTACCACTGCAAAGCCACCCCCTCGTTCTCTATGATATTTGGTCGAGCACCCCCCCTCTATCTCTAACGGTTTCGGAACGGCGAGGGTTTCGAAAAAGTAGAGGCCGCGCAGTGCGCGGGCCGTAAGCGGCCCGCGGGTGGCGGTTTTGGAGCTCT
Source organism: Allophyes oxyacanthae (assembly GCA_932294325.1). Lineage (NCBI taxonomy): Eukaryota > Metazoa > Arthropoda > Insecta > Lepidoptera > Noctuidae > Allophyes > Allophyes oxyacanthae. Next base: position 13,727,633 of record OW028628.1, read on the forward strand.
TAAATTAACTTAAAAAAAAAAAAAAACACGCTTTTGAAAGTGCCTGCAAAGGCTCAGTTGTAATAAAAAACTTTGACTTAGACTTTGGCTTCGGCTTCGGCTCCAGTTTCGGCCTCGGCTTTGGCCTCGGTTTCGGCTTTGATATCGACTTCGACTTTGACTTTGACTTCGACTTCGACTTCGACTTCGACTTCGACTTCGACTTCGACTTCGACTTCGACTTCGACTTCGACGACTTCAACTTCGACTTCGACTTCGACTTCGACTTCGACTTCGACTTCGACTTCGACTTCGACTTCGACTTCGACTTCGACTTCGACTTTGACTTCGACATCGACTTTGACTTTATTTTTCGTTTTCTTCCCAGCAGACCCTTTCATTTGATACCCATATCATGATGGTAGATAAGAAAATTTTGCCTACCATCTTGGGGCGTCCGCCATATTGAATTAAGTGTGACGTTATTTTAGTTTCGTACTCTTCTCAGCAAACCCTTTCATTTGATACCCATATGACGGTAGTGCATAATACATAAGTAGTCCGCCAGTCCGCCATATTGGATTTAGAATGACGTCAGTTATCTAACTATGCATTGTCATCCTAACTAAACGTGTGTGCAAAAGTTCAACTCAATCGGAAACCGCGAAGTGGGTCAAATTTAACTTCCAAGATTTTCTTACATAGTTAGTTAGTTAGTTACAGGTGAAGCTAATAAAAGCGTTAAAAAAAAAGGTGGAAATAAATTTCGATCCTGGATAATGAATCGGTGCCTTCAAAAACTCAAAGACGCCAATTTTCAGCCCGATCGGAATATATTGTTTTGGCCGCCATTTTGAATCGGCCATCTTGGATTTTTATGACCACAACCGGAAAGCCCCTTTCATCCTCTATGACATTGGTTCGAGCAACCTCCCGCTATCTCTAACATTTTCGGCGTGGAGGGCATTTCTATTTTGTATGGCGGCCATGTTTTTTGTATGGAAGCCATCTTTTATTTACCAACTCGTCAATCGGCCCGAGATCCTACAAATTTTTAGTTCCGGCACTATGGGTCTGCGCTTTGCCGTTTTTGAGATCCGTAGGGCAGTTCTGGTCAAGGTTCCACTTTAAGGTCTTATCGGATTTTTCCTGAAATCACTGGACCCCCTTCTATACGACTCCGAATCATCACTTTTACCCCCCACGGCTCCTTCTGGGAGAACAATCGCTCCAAAAGAAGCGTGTGTATGGCGGCCATATTGAAAAATGGCGGAGAAAAAAAGTAGATCCCAGATTATGAATCGGTGCCCCCGAAAACCACCAGCCGCCAATTTTCAGTCGAGCACGACTTCCTGTTTTCGAGATCCGTGGGGCAGTTCCGGTCAGCGTTCCACTTTCAGGTCATTTCGGACTTTTCCTAAACTCACAGGACCCCCCTCTATACGACTCCCATACATCACTTTTACCCCCGGCGGCTGCTTCTGGGAGAACAATTGGGTGTAAATCCAAAATGAACACTTGTATGGCGGCCATATTTTTTTGTATGGAAGCCATCTTTTTTTCACCGGCTCGACGATCTGACCAGGCTCCTCAACATTTTTAGTTCAGGCAGTATGGGTGTGCGACTTCTCATTTTCGAGATCCGTGGGGCAGTTCCGGTCAGCGGTCTACCTTTAGGTCATTTCAGATTTTTCATGAACTCCCTGGCCCTCCCTCTATACGTCTCCCATACATGACTTTTGACCCCCGCAGCTCCTTCTGGGAAAACAATTGCTCCAAACGATGCGTTTGTATGGCGGCCATCTTCAAAAATGGCGGAATAAAAAAATTGATCCCGGATTATGAATTGGTGCCCCCGAAAACCCCCGGATGCCAATTTTCAGCCGGCTCGGACCATTTCTTTTTTTGGCCGCCATTTTGAATCCGCCATCTTGGATTTTTATGACCACATCCGGAAAGCCCCCTCCATCCTCTATGAAATTGGTTCGAGCACCCCCCCGCTATCTCTAACGGTTTCGTAACGGTGAGCGTTCGAATTTTGTATGGCCGCCATGTTTTTTTGTATGGAAGCCATCTTTTTTTCACCGGCTCGTGAAACGGCCCAGGGTCCTCGACCTTTTTAGTTCCAGCACTGTAGGTCTGCGACTTGCCGTTTTCGAGATCCGTAGGGCAATTTCGGTCAGCCCTTCACTTTCAGGTCATTTCGGACTTTTCCTAAACTCATAGGACCCCCCTCTATACGACTTCTATACATCACTTTTACCCCCCACGGCTTCTTCTGGGAGAACAATTGGGTGAAAATCCAAAATGAACACTTGTATGGCGGCCATCTTGAAAAATGGCGGAAAGAAAAATTTAATCCCGGATCATGAATCGGTGCCCCCGAAAACCCCCGGATGCCAATTTTCAGCCGGCTCGGACCATTTTTTTTTTCGGCTGCCATTTTGAATCCGCCATCTTGGATTTTTATGACCCCCACCGGAAAGCCCCCGTCGTCCTCTATGACATTTGGTCGAACACCCCCCCACTATCTCCAACGGTTTCGGAACGGTGAGCGTTTCCATTTTGTATGGCCGCCATCTTTTTTTGTATGGAAGCCATCTTTTTTTCACCGGCTCGTACACCGGCCCAGAGTCCTTAACATTTTTAGTTCCGGCGGTCTGGGTGTCTGACTTGCCATTTTCGAGATCCGTAGGGCAGTTCCGGTCAGCGTTCCACTTTCAGGTCATTTCGGATTTTTCCCGGACTCACTGGACCTCAAGGTTTATGACTTCATGTATGACTTGTACCCCCCACGGCTCCTTCTGGGAGAACAATTATGTCAATCAGTGAGTCAGTGAGTCAGTGGTAATCGAGCTTTATATATTAGTGACTAGAGGTCGCGTGGGTGCGCGGGCCGCATGCGGCCCGCGGGGCATTGTAGGTGGTGCTTGTAACATAACTTAAAAAAAATATGATTTTTGATTTTGTATGGCAGCCATGTTTTTTTGTATGGAAACCATCTTTTTTTCACCGGCTCGTCAAACGGCCCAGGGTCCTCGACATTTTTAGTTCCGGCAGTGTGGGTGTTCGACTTTTCATTTTCGAGATCCGTAGGGCAGTTCCGGTCAGTGTTCCACTTTCAGGTCATTTCGGACTTTTCTTAAGCTCACAGGACCCCCCTTTATACGACTCCCATACATCGCTTTTACCCCCGACGGCTCCTTCTGGGAGAACAATTGGGTGAAAATCCAAAATGAACACTTGTATGGCGGCCATATTGGAAAATGGCGGAAAAAAAAATTTGATCCCGGATTATGAATCGGTGCCCCCGAAAACCCCCGGATGCCAATTTTCAGCCGGCTCGGACCATATTTTTTTTTGGCCGCCATTTTGAATCCGCCATCTTGGATTTTAATGACCCCCACCGGAAAGCCCCCGTCGTCCTCTATGACATTTGGTCGAGCACCCCCCCGCTATCTCCAACGGTTTCGGAACGGTGAGCGTTTCAATTTTGTATGGCCGCCATCTTTTTTTGTATGGACGCCATCTTTTTTTCACCGGCTCGTCAAACGGCCCAGGGTCCTTGACATTTTTAGTTCCGGCGGTATAGGTTTGCGACTTTTTATTTTCGAGATCCGTAGGGCAGTTCCGGTCAGGGTTCCACTTTCAGGTCATTTCGGATTTTTCCCGGACTCACTGGACCTCAAGGTTTATGTCTCCCATACATGACTTTAACCCCCCACGGCTCCTTCTGGGAGAACAATTCTGTCAATCAGTGAGTCAGTGGTAATCGAGCTTTATATAAGTAAACTAGAGGTCGCGCGCTGCGCGGGCCGCGAGCGGCCCGCGTGGTGGTTTTAGGTGGAGGTTGTAACATGACGTAAAATAAATATGATATTTGGTTTTGTATGGCAGCCATGTTTTTTTGTATGGAAGCCATCTTTTTTTCACCGGCTCGTCAAACGGCCCAGGGTCCTTGACATTTTTAGTTCCGACGATATAGGTTTGCGACTCCCTCTATATTATATATTATTTATATTATATATATTGGATCTCCCTCTATATGACTGTCATACGTGACTTTTACCCCCGCGGCTCCTTCTGGGAGAACAATTGTTCCAAAAAAAGCGTTTGTATGGCGGCCATATTGAAAAATGGCGGAAAAGAAAAGTTTATACCGGATTATGAATCGGTGCCCCCGAAAACCCCAGGATACCAATTTTCAGCCAGATCGGACCATTTTTTTTTGGTGGCCATTTTTAATCCACCATCTTGGATTTTTATCACGACTACCAGAAAGCTCCACTCATCCTCTATGATATTTGGTCGAGCACCCCCCCTCTATCTCTAACGGTTTCGGAACGGTGAGGGTTTCGAAAAAGTAGAGGTCGCGCAGTGCGCGGCCCGCAAGCGGCCCGTGAGTGGTGGTTTTGGTGGAGCTCTTAAATTAACTTAAAAAAAATAAAAACATGCTTTTGAAAGTGCCTGCAAAGGCTCAGTTGTAATAAAAAACTTCGACTTCGGCTTCGGCTTCGGCTTCGGCTTCGGCTTCGACTTCGACTTCGGCTTCGGCTTCGACTTCGACTTCGACTTCGACTTTGACTTTGACTTTGACTTTAATTTTCGTTTTCTTCCCAGCAGACCCATTCATTTGATACCCATATCATAATGGTAGATAAGAAAATTTTGTCTACCATCTTGGTTGGAGCGTCCGCCATATTGAATTAAGTGTGACGTTATATTACTTTTCGTAGTCTTCTCAGCAAACCCTTTCATTTGATACCCATATCATGGTAGTGCATAATACATATGTAGTCCGCCATATTGGATTTAGAATGACGTCAGTTATCTAACTATGCATTGTCATCCTACCTAAACGTGTGTGCAAAAGTTCAACTCAATCGGAAACCGCAAAGTGGGTCAAATTTTACTTCCAAGATTTTCTTACATAGTTAGTTAGTTAGTTACAGGTGAAACTAATAAAAGCGTTAAAAAAAAAGGTTGAAATAAATTTCGATCCTGGATAATGAATCGGTGCCCTCAAAAACCCAAAGACGCCAATTTTCAGCCCGATCGGAATATATTGTTTTGGCCGCCATTTTGAATCGGCCATCTTGGATTTTAATGAACACAAGCGGAAAGCCCCTTTCATCCTCTATGATATTGGTTCGAGCAACCCCCCGCCATCTCTAACATTTTCGGAGTGGAGGGCATTTCTATTTTGTATGGCGGCCATGTTTTTTGTATGGAAGCCATCTTTTTTTTACCAACTCGTCAATCGGCCCGAGATCCTACAAATTTTTAGTTCCGGCACTATGGGTCTGCGCTTTGCCGTTTTTGAGATCCGTAGGGCAGTTCTAGTCAAGGTTCCACTTTAAGGTCTTATCGGATTTTTCCTGAAATCACTGGACCCCCTTCTATACGACTTCGAATCATCGCTTTTACCCCCCATGACTCCTTCTGGGAGAACAATCGCTCCAAAAGAAGCGTGTGTATGGCGGCCATATTGAAAAATGGCGGAGAAAAAAAGTCGATACCAGATTATGAATTGGTGCCCCCGAAAACCACCAGCCGCCAATTTTCAGTCGAGTACGACTTGCTGTTTTCGGGATCCGTAGGGTGATACCGGTCAAGGTTCTACTTTCAGGTCATTTCAGATTTTTCCTAAACTCACTGGACGCTTCCCTATACGACTCCCGTACATGACTTTTACCCCCCGCGGCTCCTTCCGGGAGAACAATTGCTCCAAAAGATGCGTTTGTATGGCGGCCATATTGAAAAATGGCGGAAAGAAAATTTTGATCCTGGATTATGAATCGGTGCCCCCGAAAACCACCAGCCGCCAATTTTCAGTCGAGTACGACTTGCTGTTTTTGAGATCCGTAGGGTGGTACCGGTCAGGGTTCTACTTTCAGGTCATTTCAGATTTTTCCTAAACTCACTGGACGCTTCCCTATACGACTCTCATACGTAACTTTTACCCCCCACGGCTCCTTCTGGGAGAACAATTGAGTGAAAAACCAAAATGAACACTTGTATGGCGGCCATGTTTTTTTGTATGGAAGCCATCTTTTTATCACCGGCTCGACGATCTGACCAGGCTCCTCAACATATTTACTTCGGGCAGTACGGGTGTGCGACTTCTCATTTTTGAGATCCGTAGGGCAGTTCCGGTCATCGTTCCACTTTCAGGTCATTTCAGATTTTCGCTGAACTCATTGGACCGCCTTCTATGCGACTCCCATACATGACTTTTACCCCCCGCGGCTCCTTCCGGGAGAACAATTGCTCCAAAAGATGCGTTTGTATGGCGGCCATATTGAAAAATGGCGGAAAAATAAATTCGGCCCCGGATTATGAATCGGTGTCCCCGAAAACCCCCGGACGCCAATTTTCAGCCGGATCGAGACAATTTTTTTTCGGCCGCCATTTTGAATCCGCCATCTTGGATTTTTATGACAACCACCGGAAAGCCCCCTCCATTCTCTATGAAATTGGTTCGAGCACCCCCCCGCTATCTCTAACGGTTTCGAAACGGTTAGGGTTTAAAAAGTTTAGAGTTTGCGCGGTGCGCGGGCCGCGGGCGGCCCGCGGAGGTTGTGGTGGTACTCTTAAATTAACTTAAAAAAAAAAACACGATTTGGAAAGTGCTTTGACTTTGACTTTGACTTTGACATCGACTTTTACTTTGAATTCGAATTTCACTTTGACTTTATTTTTCGTTTTCTTCCCAGCAGACCCTTTCATTTGATACCCATATCAGGTTGGTAGATAAGAAAATCTTGTCTACCATCTTGGGGCGTCCGCCATTTTGAATTAAGTGTGACGTTATTTTAGTTTCGTACTCTTCTCAGCAAACCCTTTCATTTGATACCCATATCATGGTAGTGCATAATACATAAGTAGTCCGCCATATTGGATTTAGAATGACGTCAGTTATCTAACTATGCATTGTCATCCTATCTAAACGTGTGAGCAAAATGTCACCTCAATCGGAAACCGCGAAGTGGGTCAAAAACTTCCAAAATTTTCTTACATAGTTACAGGTGAAGTTAATAAAAGCGTGTTAAGAGGCGTTTGTATGGCAGCCATGTTTTTTTGTATGAAAGCCATCTTTTTTTTACCAGCTCGTCTATCGACCCAAGGTCCTACACATTTTTAGTTCGGGCAGTACGGGTGTGCGACTTCTCATTTTGGAGATCCGTGGGGCAGTTCCGGTCAGCGTTCCACTTTCAGGTCATTTCGGACTTTTTCTGAACTCATAGGACCCCCTTCTATACGACTCCTATACATCAGTTTTACCCCCGAAGGCTCCTTCTGGGAGAACAATTGAGTGAAAATCCAAAATGAACACTTGTATGGAATAGTGTAATAAATTTATTGTAATAAAAAACTTTGACTTTAACTTCGACATAGACATCGACTTTGACTTTATTTTTCGTTTTCTTCCCAGCAGACCCTTTCATTTGATATATATCATGATGGTAGATAAAAAAAAATTGTCTACCATCTTGGGGCGTCCGCCATATTGAATTAAGTGTGACGTTATTTTAGTTTCGTAGTCTTCTCAGCAAACCCTTTCATTTGATACCCATATCATGGTAGTGCATAATACATAAGTAGTCCGCCATATTGGATTTAGAATGACGTCAGTTATCTAACTGCATTGTCATCCTAACGTGTGCAAAATCTCATCTCAATCGGAAACCGCGAAATGGGTCAAATGTAACTTCCAAGATTTTACAGGTGAAGCTAATAAAAGCGTGTTAAGTATCGTTTATATGGCGGCCATGTTTTTTTGTATGAAAGCCATTTTTTTTACCAGCTCGTCAATCGACCCAAGATCCTACATATTTTTAGTTCGGGCAGTATGGGTGTGCGACTTCTCATTTTCGAGATCCGTGGGGCAGTTCCAGTAAGCGTTCCACTTTCATGTCTTTTCGGACTTTTTCTAAACTCAATGGGCACCCCTCTATACGACTCCCATTAATGACCTTTACCCCCGACGGCTCCTTCTGTGAGAATAATTGTGCGAAAATCCAAAATGAACACTTGTATGGCGGCCATGTATTTTTTTTGGAAGCCATCTTTTTTTTACCAGCTCATCAATCGACCCAGGGTCCTCGACATTTTTAGTTGGGGCGGTATAGCATTGCGACTTGTAATTTTCGAGATCCGTAGGGCAGTTCCGGTCAGCGTTCCACTTTCAGGTCATTTCGGACTTTTCCTGAACTTATAGGACCCCCTTCTATACGAATTCTATACATGAGTTTTACCACCGAAGGCTCCTTCTGGGAGAACAATTGAGTGAAAATCCAAAATGAACACTTGTATGGCGGCCATCTTTTTTTGTATGGAAGCCATCTTTTTTTCACCGGCTCGTCAATCGTCCCAAGGTACTCGAGATTTTTAGTTCCGGCAGTATGGGTGTGCGACTTCTCATTTTCGAGATCCGTAGGGCAGTTCCGGTCAGCGTTCCACTTTCAGGTCATTTCGGACTTTCCTGAACTCATAGGACCCCCTTCTATACGACTCCCAAACATGACGTTTACCCCCGACGGCTCCGTCTGGGAGAACAATTGAGTGAAAAACCAAAATGAACACTTTTGTATGGCCGCCATCTTTTTTTGTATGGAAGCCATCTTTTCTTCACCGCCTCGTCGATCGACCCAGGGTCCTCGACATTTTTAGTTCCGGCAGTATGGGTGTGCGACTTGTAACTTTCGAGTTCCGTAGGGCAGTTCCGGTCAGCGTTCCACTTTCAGGTCATTTCGGACTTTTCCTGAACTTATAGGACCCCCTTCTATACGAATTCTATACATGCGTTTTACCACCGAAGGCTCCTTCTGGGAGAACAATTGAGTGAAAATCCAAAATGAACACTTGTATGGCGGCCATCTATTTTTATATGGAAGCCATCTTTTTTTCACCGGCTCGTCAATCGTCCCAAGGTACTCGAGATTTTTAGTTCCGGCAGTATGGGTGTGCGACTTCTCATTTTCGAGATCCGTAGGGCAGTTCCGGTCAGCGTTCCACTTTCAGGTCATTTCGGACTTTCCTGAACTCATAGGACCCCCTTCTATACGACTCCCAAACATGACGTTTACCCCCGACGGCTCCTTCTGGGAGAACAATTGAGTGAAAAACCAAAATGAACACTTTTGTATGGCCGCCATCTTTTTTTGTATGGAAGCCATCTTTTCTTCACCGGCTCGTCGATCGACCCAGGGTCCTCGACATTTTAGTTCCGGCAGTATGGGTGTGCGACTTGTAACTTTCGAGTTCCGTAGGGCAGTTCCGGTCAGCGTTCCACTTTCAGGTCATTTCGGACTTTTCCTAAACTCAATGGAAACCCCTCTATACGACTCCCATACATGACTTTTACCCCCGACGGCTCCTTCTGGGAGAACAATTGTGTGAAAATCCAAAATGAACACCTGTATGGCAGCCATGTTTTTTTGTATGGACGCCATCTTTTTTTCACCGGCTCGTCAAACGGCCCAGGGGCCTCGACATTTTTAGTTCTAGCACTATAGGTCTGCGACTTTTCATTTTCGAGATCCGTAGGGCAGTTCCGGTCAGCGTTCCACTTTCAGGTCATTTCGGACTTTTCCTAAACTCACAAGACCCCCTTCTATACGACTCCCATACATCACTTTTACCTCCCGCGGCTCCTTCCAGGAGAACAATTGCTCCAAAAAATGCGTTTGTATGGCGGCCATATTGAAAAATGGCGGAAAAAAAAAGTCGGTCCCGGATTATGAATCGGTGCCCCCGAAAACCCCCGGACGCCAATTTTCAGCCGGCTCGGAGCAACTTATTTTTCGGCTGCCATTTTGGATCCGCCATCTTGGATTTTTATGACCACCACCGGAAAGCCCCCTCCATCCTCTATGAAAATGGTTCAAGCACCCCCCCGCTATCTCCAACGGTTTCGGAACGGTGAGCGTTTCAATTTTGTATGGCCGCCATTTTTTTTGTATGGAAGCCATCTTTTTTTCACCGGATCGTCAACTGGCCCAGGGTCCTTAACATTTTTAGTTCCAGCACTGTAGGTCTGCGACTTGCCATTTTCGAGATCCATAGGGCAGTTCCGGTCAGCGTTCCACTTTCAGGTCATTTCGGACTTTTCCTATACTCACAGGACCCCCCTCTATACGACTCCCATACATCACTTTTACCCCCCATGGATCCTTCTGGGAGAACAATTGGGTGAAAATCCAAAATGAAAACTTGTATGGCGGCCATATTTAAAAATGGCGGAAAAAAAAAATTGATCCTGGATTATGAATCGGTGCCCCCGAAAGCCCCCGGATGCCAATTTTCAGCCGGCTCGGACCATATTTTTTTTTGGCCGCCATTTTGAATCCGCCATCTTGGATTTTTATGACCCCCACCGGATAGCCCCCGTCGTCCTCTATGACATTTGGTCGAACACCCCCCCGCTATCCCCAACGGTTTCGGAACGGTGAGCGTTTCAATTTTGTATGGCCGCCATCTTTTTTTGTATGGAAGCCATCTTTTTTTCACCGGATCGTCCATTGGCCCAGGGTCCTCGACATTTTTAGTTCCGGCGGTATAGGTTTGCGACTTTTCATTTTCGAGATCCGTAGGGCAGTTCCGGTCAGCGTTCCACTTTCAGGTCATTTCGGATTTTTCCCGGACTCACTGGACCTCAAGGGTTATGACTGTATGTATGACTTGTACCCCCCACGGCTCCTTCTGGGAGAACAATTATGTCAATGAGTGAGTCAGTGGTAATCGAGCTTTATATATTAGAGATGTAAAAGCCCAAACCCGTCAAGCACATATTCATTGTAAATCGACTTGTAGCGTGTGTACGGACGATTATCACTTCGACAATGTACTAAATTATATACTACTCCTACAGCGTCAAGTAAGTTGTAACCTTCTCACTTGGAATAACTTTTACAACTTATTAAATCAATTGACTGACTTACGTACTGTTTCAGTTCGCGGGCATAGCTAGTCTTCTATTCAAATTTGGCATAAATGTATTTAATTTTATGTATTAAATGTTAAGTGTTTTAATTTTAAATGTGCCAATAAACGCAATTTTCTTTCTTTCTTTAAAATAGTAATTAAAGATATAACAATTGTTATGTAACAAATATAACATTATTTTTCTAAAGGTCTTGATTTATTTGTGTGTGAGCTATCACACATGGAATCCACACTATACCCAAGAATAATTTACTATCATTGTTATTATTTATAATCACACATTTTCAAACAATGTAAGACAAAGCTGTTTATTTACGGTTTAACTTCTAACAATTAACAGCTGTATTTAAAGGACAAACAAACAAAGATGTTTACTACACTATGACTGCACTATAGTGACTAACGACCTTTACTAATCGATTAAGGATCGATTCAGACAATTATTGAGATACTGATCTTTGTTTACATCGATTAGTTTTGTTACTGAATGCGGGAGCCGATGTGTATTGATAATATTTTTTTCTTCTATTATTCCTTTTGCTTTTCCCAGGCTATGCAGTCCAATCGGTCGTTATTCTTTTCTAAAAAGAAGTGACAGAGTCTGTCTGTACCAATCTATATATCTATATATATCTAAATTTAGAATATAATGAAGAAAAAAAAATGTATTTATTTGACACAGCACAAAAACGATTTTAAAGATTTATACCTATATTATTTATTTTAAAGAAAAATAAAAATATGTAAAAGAAAAAGAAAAATATAGATAGGTACCTACCTATCAAAAATGGATTGTACGTGGCAGCTGTCTAAAAATGGCTTCCGCTCAGCATATGCTGCCGCAATAGCAATTTTACAATTTGCTATTGATGCCTCTGTACCTACTAATTAATCTATATAATATTGTATAAAAAAATTGGTGTAAGTACAGAAAATTTAAAAACTAAAATTCTTGTAACTTTACACAATTGTTGTGATATTGTTGGACGGCGGCTCCCAAACTAGGCGTCTGCTTGTGTCTTCGGAGATAGACTGTATTTACTTTTTATTATTGATTAATTATTTTCTTTTTTCTTGTTACAGGTAAGTTCTTCTGTTGGTCATTGACATTAACCTTCAATACTCCCCTTTTAGTAGGGTAAGAAATAAATTAATTGTATTTTTTTTTAAAAACAATCTTTTATTTAAATGCTCTAAAAAGAAGAAAATAAATTTTAAATTAAATTTAAACCATCAATTTATTACATTACACTATTTATATGTGTCGAGATTTACTACTATTGTAGGTACTATAAAACTAGCGCTAGTAAATTATGCGTGTCCCCCATCCTAAGTCGAATTTTCGTTTTGTTTTAAAATGTATCCCAATACTGCGGTTGCATTTAGGAACAGAGACTGAATCACTCTACAAATTATACGCAATACATAAAAAATATCCTGTATAGCATATAAAATTACTCATCAGATAAAACTTCACATTATTTTAATTAAATTACATAATTATAATGAATACATTCAATTACGTCTTATCTAAATAACGATGTGTCGATCGCCAGTCAAGGTCCATGATGTCATATTATAAAACTGTATATAATTATATAAAATATATGTGAGTATAAAACACATAATATTTCACAAAAAGTGCTCTCTCCGTCAATCGTATCGTCTCGTGACAAGTGGTAGTTGTACTCGACAATATTATTATGAAGATATACTCGTAACATGGAGAATAAACAGAAGTACCACAGTGAACGTAAGTTTTAATAATAATTCAAGCCTATGTTGGCCCACTCCAGAGCAAAGGCCTCCCTTTTGTTTCCATTTCTATCTATCCTGAGCTAGTATGAACCAGTCTTTGGACACAAGTAATATTCAAATATGACTGAGTTTGAGCTGAGAATAATATCTAGGTATGATTTTAGGTAAGAAGTTGACATAAAATCACGAACATAGAAACGTAAACAGCTTTTTTGTTGTTGTAATTCTCTATAACAATCTTTTTTTTTGTTATAGGTTTGTTATTTACCTATTATTTATTTATTTTATTTATTTATGTACACACAAGGAAACATTAAACCTATAATACAGGGTGCCGCAGTTGTTATCACATTAAACGAAACCGAGTATTTAGTAACACGTTCTGGAACCGTATAAAAAATCTATCAAAATCAATCTGTAGTTTAGCCACAGGAACTACATAAAAATTTCATAATTTTACACTTATCACGATCTTTAGGCAAAGTTTGTGAAGTCTCCAACCTATTCTAACCAAAATAGAATAGATAAATGTGACATAAATTTCTATTTAGATGTTCCTTCATGTAGTCGAATGATAGCAGAGTGAAATTTTATGCAAAAAACTTGCTCGAAAATAGCAGATTTTTTGTGTAGGGCTTTAGAACACGTGGTTTCATAAACGTGGCAAGTTAAACTTCTGTTTTATTACCTGTAAGGTGTGTGGCTTTTCACATGCGCGTAAAAATTTTAAAGCTTCATTAAAGATATCTCTTTCCGACCTCGACAGCAAATGATCTGCTAAATATATACTCCTGAACTTAATATCTGATTATATATGTAGATATATTTAAAAATATATGCTTGCATAATTATGTAATTATATTATACTTATTATAAGAGATTTTCCACGATGATTTCGGTATGACAAAGTTTATCGGCTTGTCATCTCGCGTGTCTCATAATGTCAATGTTAATTGATGTTTTTTTTTAAATATACTGCAAAAATGGCATCAGGGTCTTTAGCGCTGGCACAATTTACGTAGAGTTCAGGTAAAATAAATACTGATATTCAAACCAAAAATAGAAAATATACAATATATATACAGGGTGTAAGGGGAACGCTTCCGAAGCCTGAACGTAGATGATATATAACCCAAATGAAAACGGATACCAATAACCTTTTGGTTATTTTCAAGACTTCATATTTCGTAAACTAGCAATGGAAACCGTACAAAACGCGGGGTCACTCACCCGCAACGCGACGTCGCGCCATCAGCTGTGCGGGCGCCGAGCGCGCCGAGCGCGCCGAGCGCTCCGTGCGACTCAGACGGCCGAGGCACGGGATTTATTCGGAATTCACAAACACTACTTTTAAAATGCTTCTGCCTATCTCTACAAAACTTCACAAAATTATGCAATTTCAAATTAAATCATCAGCCTATCGGATTTTGACGAATCACATTTAAAATTTGCTCCTCTGTCTGAACATTCACTTGTTGTCCACCACCTACCGCCATCGGAGCAATTGGTCGATTTTCTAAAACTCGCGGAAAAGCTGCCGTTATCATGCGAGAATCAGATGGATGCCGGACGTTCGGAAATCTGTCTCGGTAAATTCTTAATGCAAGAGAAGCATTGCCACGGGCTTCTCCTAAACACATCAACATGTTGCCGTATTCACGAGCACTGTACACGTATGCTTCAGGCATTGTCACAATCACAACAAAAATAAATACCTAACTTAAAAAAACACTAAAGCAGCACTAAAAATGTAACAATAATAATAAAACTTTAAAACTACAAAAATTAATAACTTAAAAACAATAAAACAGCACTAAAAACGTAACAATAATATCGAAACTTAGAAAACAGTAGGATTAAATACGCAAAACCGCAATCGATTGATGTAACACGCGTTCGCTCACAAATAGCGTAGGCAAGGAACTGACTAGAACACTGCGCGTGCGGCGTGAGGCCGACAAGCGGGAGGCGTGGTAGGCAGTAGGCACCGCGCGTAATTCACCAAAGCGGTGTCTTTTGATGTGCAAAGATTAATAAATTAAAAAGAAGTGATGTGTAAACTGTATCTACGATACCGGAGAAATCCTTGTAGAGCAACGTTTTTTAAGGAGTAAAAAGAAGTTTTATGAAATTTTAGTTTCAAAACAGTTTTTTTTATTTTGTAACATTTTTAAATAAGATAATAACATGATTTTTAGATTAAAATAATTAAAGTATCCACTTTGAATTGAGTGGGTTATTTGCTAAATAAGGAGTTGTTGCAATTTTCAAGCGCGCGTTGTGTGACTCTTATTCCATTGACATAAAGTTCAAATTCAATTGACATACGCGTGTTCCTGAGTGGCTTGAATCCCGCTATGAATCGGCGATCGATGTTTTACTTTATTTCATTTATTATCGATTATCGACTTTAATTCAAAACTGTTATTAAATGCACACAAAATCCATCACCTTGAAAACTTTGACGCTTCTGTAATTTTTCTACTTATTTATTTTAGCGGTGTGCTTTGTGCAATCCGCCGCCGCTTTACAAAGGATGCCGCCTCAGTAACAAAGGCCGCCGCCGCCAGGCGCGGCGGCGAGCAAAGGAGTGCCCGTGTGGTTGAGTGGACGCCTTTCAAGTGAGGTGGCCCGGGTTCAAACCTTGACCAGACCAATGACTTTTTCGAATTAAACACGGTGATCATTTTATCTGTGATACTTAGCTTGATTATCAGAATACGAGCGAAGGTTATTAGTAGGCACTTACTTAGAGCACGCCGTGCAGACAGCTACACATTTTAATTTTGTTCGAATTAACAAAATTGCTTGTAAAGTTAGTGTCTTTCCACTTAACCAACTTTTTACACTTTTCTTTCCGACTCACAGTAGGTACCTATTCCTATTCTGAGGTTTAAGCAAAATAAACTGTTTTTTTCTGATTTGTGAGTATGATTAACGGGCATTCTGATCAAAATTGTATCCTTGATCACTTTTAAGCGGAAAATTATTACGATACAAGCATCATAATCTGAAAGCAGGTATTCGACAACTAGCAGTGAGCTGAAATTTGAGACATTTGGCTCCAGCGATCAAAAAGAGTTTAGGGGATAGGATAAGATCGCGATTCTCATGGCACCAGCCACAGCGCCACACGATTACCCTCCGTCCATCACTGAGGTCAACGGCCGCGCGGCGCGGCGATCGGTGAGCGCGCGCGCGGGCGCCTTGAACTCGAGGTCACGCGCGTCAGCTGATTTTTATTTACGAATGCATTGCGGGTTTGATTTTTAAAGAAAAAAAATGTGTTTTATCGCTAATAATGGTTTCATTGAACTGTTCTAATAGCATGGTGAGCGAAAAATGCTAAAAAAAAATGTGTAAATACAGATTTTTTTTTAAAGATTTTTTGATGGTATCGTATCCAGAATCACTAACTCTGTCACCTGTCTTCGTTTTCGGAAGCGTTTCCCTTACACCCTGTATAGAAAAAGAGATGTACAAAGTACTGTCTTAACGCACTTGGCGATTTCTGCCAGACAACATTGGGAAACTTTTTAAAACGTTGTTTGGCTATTGGCTCGTGGAAGTTAAAAGCAGCGTTACTGCTCATCCCATAACTTTAAAAAGCGCTAGGTATAATATGAGTCATAAGTCCCCGAACGGTCAACTTCCGACAAACGAAGAGTTACAATAAATTAATTATACCAGTGTCCAACGACCAACGACCTTACCGTAACACTATAATTAATCATTAATTGTCACTTTTTGTGTAACGTTAGGTCATAGCTAAACTGGTTTTGAGCTTCGATTTATCGATGGTGTCAATCCGATCCACGTTGCCATGAGGATTCCGGCCCCAAATGGGATAATTTGACTGGAGAATTGGAAATTAGTCTCATGATCTGTCTTTGACTGGAAACCTTTTCATGTTTACTGATAAGAAGTTTAAAATTCGTGTTCTTAAGGAAAGCCTTTTATTAAAACGCTTTTATTAGCTTCACCTGTAACTATGTAAAAAAATCTTGGAAGTTAAATCTGACCCACTTCCCGGTTTCCGATTGCGCTGAAATTTTGCATACACATTTAGTTTGGATGACAAAAGCGTTTTCTTTAGTTTTTTTTAAACTATAATGTTTATACTATCAAAGACCATGCTGACGACAGAGACATATGGAGTTATTATCTTCTGCACATGCAGTTTCCCTGGTAACCCGCTGCTTCCTGTCTTCACAAGCTAATTTTAATGACGCCTTCCGTTTTTTCATAATTAGGTGGCTTGAGTATTAAGTATGTACCTACTTGTATTATTTAGCTTGTATTGGTGCTTATTATCATTACTGTTCTTTTTAGTTTTGTAATATTGTGTAAATTCAGGTCGAATTTTGGCAGGATATTGTTGTAAAGTTGTTTGAATGGAGTATCCATGTTTCTTGCCGGTATCTTCTCGAGGACCAACCCACTTGGAACCGTGCACCTAGAATCACAACGTTTTGGAAGTACCAGCAAAGGCCCAGTTGAAATATTGTTTTTTGACTTTGTAACTGATGGATTATGTAAAGAATCTGTCACCGTCCGGACTGTGATCCTCATTCCGCTTATCAAGCATGGTTATTTAGGCAGCATTTCCACAGATGACACAACTTTTCATCGTAGTGATCTAAGAAGGCCTATATTGAACGTATATACGGAATTTTTTAATGCAGAATTCCGTATTCTTAACCTACATCCTCACTTTTCTTATGCTAAGTTAACATGACCTATCACATGGGATTCGCTCATACTGTAGTGGAAAGATGCTGAAGATGATGCTGCTGACTGCCCAGGGAGCACCAGACGATCTCAGGTTTCGTCTCGCGTCGAGGCTATATCCTTACTCCTCCTATCTTCTTACCCTCACTGATAGGGTCTTTACTTAGTGCCTCAAACCATTTATGGCACCTGGTTATCCGACATCAATCATTCAGGTTGCTCTCTTCGCCTACTACTAAAGAACAAACATCATTCACGCAATAGGGCGACAGGGTGAGTCTGTGGGGTGAGTAGGCGATGTGCCGTTATATCTCGTACCACGTATGTAGTATACTAACACTGCTTTATATAGCTACATCAGTTTGGTACAGCAATAATTTTTGGGACGATGGTGTAGACCAATTTTGGGCAGTTAGAATTGAAGCGATTTTGGATTCAAGGGAGAAGGATAGTTACGTTTTTTTTTAATATTGCTCCCTCACTAAGATTTCTCCTGTAACAAGGGTACAGTTTACAAACATACATACACACCGAGACCCGGAACAACTATCTGTAGATCATACAAATAATTGCTCTGTGCGGGGCTCGAACTCGCGGCACGTAGTGTAGAAAGTTAATAGCTTAGCCACTGCGCCAACCGTGTCGCTATTAATATACTTCTTTATCTGCTGTTGTATCTCTGAGCCACCTTGGACTTGCTGATTGATGTCTTGGTAGAAAAATGGGGTGCAAAAGCCTCCATTTAGCTATATCATATAGCTAACCATTCTACTTACCAGACAATCTCAGGCTTCCTCACTCGAGGAGAATCTTGCAGCCCTCTTTACACCGCTTCTCAGCTAAAATAGGAGGATGTTGTTGCCCATTTAAGTGACATAAATCCATTAAGTTTTTTCAATTCTTCACGCACCGTAACCACCCGTAACTCTACAGAAGTATGGTTACGAAACCCATCCGTTGTTACGCATGGTGCCTAATTGTTTGTAGACAATGGTTTATGGGTGACGACAACCAAGCGCTTCCTCCGTTTGTCGCTAACTGGGTCGCCGGTCAAGGAATGTGGAGGATCGGGGGCCCATTGACAGCGAGGCTGCTGGTTAAGAATCTGTAAAAAAATGGTAGAAATATTTTGGTATTCTGAAGAACAGAGCCAACGCTACTGTACCCCTATACCAAGTTGTTCTAGACCTTGACCGTATATAGTTATAAAAAAATTTATGAAAACAACGAGCGCGCATATTATTTGAGTGATTGGATTTGGAAATACATGCAATATTTTTACATTTTCATGAAACAAGTGCGTTTGTTGCATAAAATTGAACAAAAATGCGATAGATTTATCGTATTTTATAATCAAAATAAGCTAAGGTTTACGTTACTATACGTCAAAACATTCGTGCTCGCCCCACTGAATATGTTAAGAAAATTTAACTTCGACATTATTATACGCGAATTCGCTGTCCGGAAAAGTCGCAAGTGACCTTACTGTTTTAAGATAAAGCCCACTGCCCATAGCCCATAGGCGTGGATTGCTTGGGGCATCAAGTAGCCTTAATCCGGCACTGTATCTACCGCCGTAATATGAAACTACTATATTTGAAATACCGTTGTATTACTTTTCTCTACGAAGAGTTTGTCAGAAATATTCTGTGAAAATCTTCCTTCGCCTTGATTGCGTAAGAAAAATCTGACAGCCTCAGTGACCAACAAACAATGCATCCCTTTCTCGCTTATAGACGTTTTCATAAGAGGATACGGAACAGGACGTTTATTTGCGACAGCAACTCTGCCGTGCTAAACGCAAAAGCGGTATCTTAGGTAAAGCTAGTTTCGAGAAAATTGAAGTTTTGTAAATATAGTATTCGTTTGTTTTATTTTAGTTAAAAAAAAAGAAAAAAAGAAAAGAAAAGAAGTTTGTTTTCTTTTTACTTTAAAGATTGATTTTTTTTTTGGCAACTGAGCCGATGGCTGCTATTCTGCCAGTCACATGAAGACGGAACTACGTATTATTGATATAGGTACTCTTTAGTGATTTGAGGTAAAACTGAGATAGGGAAATCTTTTTTAAGGTGTTATTTTATTGTTTTAAATAAGATACCGTTATTTGACTTAGTTCATTGGGTGCGTATTTTTATAAGCTATCGGATGACATAAAAATCGTTTTTTTTTTAGATACTTACCGCTTTTGAGCTTAGCACGGCAGACTGTCGTATTGATCATAATCAGGTGGCTGATGGTCTTAATGGTGGAATTCATCTTCCTTACAAACAATTCCAGCCTAGTCTCCGCTAACAATGGAACCCCAACTCACTTCGATTGACAATTCGCTCCGTTAATATTTCAGAATTACCCAATAGCCAATGAAGTATTTGACCATTACTTTTTCACCTTAATAAATGAGCTAGATAGGAAATATTATGCTGGACCTAGGGTTGGCACAACTTAATACATTATGTTTAGGCTTTGATAATAAACTTCCGCCTATATCTTGGCGCCTAGGGATTTTGTTGTGCCTAGCTCGTTGCCTTTTAGAATAGAATAGTCCTTAATTGTACACCAAAAAATGTTTGTCACAAAAAATAATTAAAAAACCTAAGCATCGGTCAGGAAAAATTATTCTTTTACCTAGTTACTTGTTTAATAATATACCAAAGAAAAGAAGAGTTAGCTTTTTCATAGCCGATCTCGCAAATACTAAAACGAATTAGTCCAATTTTGATTTTAATAACCTAACCGTTAAAAACCCCCGACTCCATCCAGAAAAACAGCTGTAACTTTTGAAACATAGCTAAGATGATACCAGATTAAACCAGCTTTCAATTAAAACTTGCATTGAAATCGGTCCATCCGTTTTGGAGCTACGATGCCACAGACAGATACACATATCCACAGATACACTCTACAACTTATAACGCCCCTCTTTTTTGTCGGGGGTTAAAAATTAATAGAAAAGTAAAGCCCCCATAGCGCTAATTGACTTAGGCCAGCCCTGATTAACTCACAAACTAGTATCCAGACTTGGACAGTCGAAAATTACGCAAAATTGTTTACTAAACAACGTGTGGGTGTCGGTATTCGGTGCCCAGTTGAGGCATTTTAAGAACTTGTTGATATATTTGTCCAGGACGGGATACTTGCTTAATTTACTGGTGTCTGCTGGATTATTACGGAGCCTGCCGAAACAGGTCCAGTTACTGAAAGGTTGCTAGAAATCTAGTATCCTATAAATTGTGGTCCAGTAATTTAGGTAGGTACCTACATAAAATCTATCTAGTTGCTTCATTAGTGGTCGAAAGTTACAAGACAAATCATAGAATGAAGCAATGTTTTTAAAACGCTTTTATTAGCTTCACCTGTAACTAACTATGTAAAAAAATCTTGGAAGTTAAATTTGACCCACTTCCCGGTTTCCGATTGAGCTGAAATTTTGCATACACGTTTAGTTTGGATGACAAAAGCGTTTTCTTTAGTTTTTTTTTTAAACTATGTTTATTTATAAACAAGAAAAAGAAAAGATATACAGACTTGGACTATAAGTCTATCACAACTATTCCAACATCGTCACCTAAGGCCAAATGGCTATAGTGGTTTATTTTACATGTAGTTCACTGTTTGCTTTTCTGCTTCACCGGACAATTCAAATTGCCGAACATATTAGGCCAGCCGCACAGGCATATCGTGGGAACATGTTGTGTCGTGCCGCGCTGCGCCCGCGTCGCCGTTCTCCCCGCTGCAATTACCGCGGGTCGCGGGTTTATCGCGACAAACGGTGCCGCGCGACGAACTAGTGTGACCATAATATAGGCGAAAGACTTGGGATAAGACCTGCTTGTAGATAGCTTGTTTTGCCTGAGATAGATTTACTGTTATTTATTTATTTTCCTGGAAACAGCTTACTTTTTTGTGTTTAGTAGGATTGTTCGGTAAAAATGTCTCATGCAAATTACCTACACTGCACCGTGTATCAGAAATGCGTGGACATATTTACGGGTGTGGATCAACTTTCTCTATGGGACCAACTTCGTAATCGTGAAAAAATAATCAGCTGTCCCTTACAAAACTTTAAGACCTTCTCGATCCAAACGTGTGGGACAGCTGATTATTTTTTCACGATTATGGTGTTGGTCCCATAGAGAAAGTTGTTCAGTTTGATGGTCTCATCCACACCCTTAAAAATTACCACGAACTTTCTGATACACATTATACACGATGTTTTTTTATTTAGTGCGCATAATTTGTAGGGTTATTCAGTCTCTGTTCCTAAATGAAACTGCAGTATTGGGGTACACTTTAAATCAATACTATAATTCAACTTAGTACGGGGGATACGCATAATTTACTAGCGCAAGCCATACAAAATCAAATTTTTATTTTGTTGTGGAGTGTATTTTATTACTGCGGTTGCATTTGGGAACGGACACTTAATCAATCTGCAGATTTTGCGCACTAAATAAAAAAATATCCTATACCTATAATACACGTTCAAGATAATGTTAACTGTTTAATAATTTCCACCTCTCATTATTCTGTCATTTGTCAATCTTCCCGCTCATCCCGTAAGCACTAAACTCCTATAAATCCTAAGTACGTAACTCACAGTCACGACTTGCCTCGCGGTGATCTACGAAGTAATCATAACTTCTTATGGCGACGTTAAGTGTTGTTATTAAATTTAAGTGACAGCAGATGTCTACTCCAACCTTTATGGGAACCAGATTTTATTAGCAATACCTATTGATTAAAACGCTTTTATTAGCTTCACTTGTAACTATGTAAAAAAATCTTGGAAGTTAAATTTGACCCACTTCCCGGTTTCCGATTAAGCTGAAATTTTGCATACACGTTTAGTTTGGATGACAAAAGCGTTTTCTTTAGTTTTTTTTAAACTATAATATTTATTATTAGCATGTCAGATTAATAATTACTTACCGATTGAATACAGGATAATTTTTAATGTACCTAGTGCGCTTTTGCAGTTTGATTCAGTGTCCGTTCCCAAATGCAACCGCAGTACAAAAATTCTAATTCTATCTGACTGCTGGGTAAAAGTCTATGAGTTGAAGGAGCTCCTCTTTATCCACTGTTGGTCATAGGCCTCTCATTACTAAGCAATGGTCACTAGTTACCACACTAGACAAGCAACCCATGGCTACGACAAAAAAAAAATCATGACAAAATAAAAATAAACAATAAAAACAGGACTTATCCTATAAATCCCTAACGCGTGGTGACCGCATAAATCACAAAGATCACGACCCGGCCGGCGGCGATCTACAAAGTGATTGTGCGACAATAGAGGTGCGCGCGCATCTCATGTTTACGACTTGCACTGGTACTTTAACGTGTAGACTGGGAACTAATCGTTTGAACTCGATTAGTCTGATATGATCCACTGCTATGGTTTGTTTGGTTCAGCACCCAAACCGTATAAGGCTAATTAAGTTACTGTTTTTTTTACCGGTGTACATTTGTACAATATAGAGTATAAATGAATAAATAAGGGCTTGCCTAATTCTTTGGTCAAAGAATAAGCATTGCATACAACGTGGCAATGCTGCCAGTCTTCTGGGCACGCTACCAATTGACAGCGATGAGGAGGAGTACTTTGACGCCTAGGGGCTCAGTTTTATATTTGTTTTTATTTTATGTTTTATTTATTTAACAACAGTTAGTGTACATATTTAAGTTTATATAAGTATTATGGTTGTAAATAGTTTAATTTTTCCTAATAAATAATGTATATTTAAGGCAAAAAAAAAAAGTCTTTTGATAGGCTGTAGTTTTTTGTTTTAGAATTCGGAAGTAACATATCTTTTGTTTTTGTGCACTTTATTGTAATTAATTAAGAAATAGCGAAAAATAAAATTATAACAGTCGTAGAATTGACTAGGATCTGCTCTCAAATACGAATATTTTATCTGGTATAATATGACAGTTTTTTTTTTGCTGGCAACGTGATGTACCTTATCTACTGGATCTGTGTTTATATAATAAATTTAATCATTATTTTTGTGTCACGTATAATCAAAGATCACGACCAAAATAGATTTGGATTAGATCGAGGATGAGTTCGATCGCATAGGTTGTGATAGTTTTGCACTCTCTGTTAGTGGCGCCATCTAGCGCCATGTTTAGGATATTATAAACGCTTAGATAAAATTGTTTCATGTTTGAGTGTAAAATAATATTATTTATGTTAGGTAAATGCAGTGTGATCGAAATTCATTGATAAAGTATTTATCAATTTATAAACAAAATTATAATGAATTAAGAACTTGATAAGAACGTAGGTAATTTTTTTGTTGAATTTTTATAAAATCAGTCATCAACAAAGTGACGTTAGCATGAAATACCAATCCAAACCTAAACACGTATTTCGACGCTCCTTTCAGCTGCGATGGTGGTGTAATGGTCAGCATAGTTGCCTTCCAAGCAGTTGATCCGGGTTCGATTCCCGGCCATCGCAGAATCTTTTTGGCTTTTTGTATTTATTTTTAATGTTCGTAAAGATTGTTTTTATATTTTAAATGCTTTTAAAACATTTTATTATTAAATGACATTTATTACAAATTTATTTTTCTTTACATTAAATTACAAAGTTACAACATCATACATTAGTTGAATAAATTAACTAATGAATCGAAATTTTGCAATATTAATTAAATTACAGGTTAATGTAAACTATACCTCTGTGAATTACCTACTGTTTTAGTAATAATTAGTTATTTATGCAATTATAGATATGCATGTTCATGAAATTATTTAATAACAACGTTAGTTATAGTACGTACCTAGAAGATTTCCAAATAGTTTATTATATTATATTCTGAAAAGTAATTGCATTTGAGGTTATAACATAAATAAATTTAAAATAGTTGGTACTGCAATTTTTTTTTATAAACTTTTCGTTTTTATATTTAAACTAATGGTGTTTTTACTTCTAAAAAGCATTTTGTTAATGCATTACGCATTTGTACTTATCTACAAACAACTGTATCAAACCGCTTGTATACCGAGGTCATCAACCTGCTCGCCCCCACAAGACAATAGCGTAATTATATTCCATACAATTACACCCAAATTACTGACTAATGCTCGCTCTTGTGGACTTTTTGACTACTCCAGATGTTTTGCCAAGAAGGAAAGAAAAAATGTTTATACACTAGAAATATAATTATTTATTTATTTTATTTATTTATGTACACACAAGGAAACATGGTAATAAAAATGTTACAGACAAATGAGCACAATGGAACTACTTATTTCTAAAGAAATTTCTTCCAGTAGTCCCGCGATTGGAAATAAGGATGATAGACACGTAGACACAGTGTGTAAAAATTACAAAGTAACTACTTTAGACTACTTAAACTTATGGTATACTAAACTAAACCAATAACTAAATACCTATGAAATAAACTACATAGATAACAAATACAATGAACTACATATACCGTACGAATAAATACCTATCTAAATATATAAAAACAAATACTTATTATATACTACTTATTATACCTACTTACACACATTTTCTTTTAATTTCTTTTAGAGACGTAACCTATTCATTATATTTTTTTATATAATGCGCATAATTTCTAGAGTGCATCAGTCTCTGTTCCTAAATGTAACCGCAGTATTGGGAAATTGGGATAATCATTAAAACAAAACGAAAATTCGAGTTAGTAATTTAGGTAGATATTACCGCGCAAGCCATACAAAATCATTTTTTTATTTTGTTTTAGAGTGAATTTTAGTACTGCAGTTGCATTTAGGAACGCTGCAAATTTTGCGAACTACTTATATAAAAAAAATATGCTGTATTCATCTCTTTCAAAAGTGTTTATGATGGGAAGAAGAGGCTGAAAATGTAACGGTTGATAGGGTGTGGGACATCGGGTACAGGGCTAGACTGAACTGGAGTAGACTTTAGTGCTTTCACGAGTTCCAATACCTACTAATGGTACAAAATTAGCCCTGATTCCTGGGATCAACGACTATAAAATTAAATAAAAGAAATAAACCTTTTTGGGCATTCAGGGCCGCATTTAGACATTTTATTGCAATGCTTGTGTATTTTTGACATAAATTAAAAGGGCTTTAGATAAATCCATCTGCGTGCCAAGTACAGGAAACCATCAGATTTTATTACATTCCTTTTTTGGGAGAAATATAAGATATAGTAACTAAAGAATTTACTCGAAACTCAAGGCGACATAAACCACTTAAACAATTTCCTACTCAGTATAAATGCGAAAATTTAGATGAATGTACCACGTGACGTGGAAGCGCCATGTTGTGTTGACTGCGCAGGCGCGAGATCTACCTTATAAGGGCTGGACCGCGCCGCCCTGCGCCAGTCGAGGCCAAGACCACGACGCGCAAGGTCGTAAGCCTTCCAACCAGGGGTGACTGACTCATATAAAAATTCACACTATCGAGTGAGATTTACGACTTTGATAACCCCAAAAGGCATAAATACGGAAGATTTTTTTTTTTTATGTGACGCGATTGTGATCATTAATATGTTGATGGATGGAAGGAATGAAATAATCGTAAATTAAATATTTTTACTTTTAACTCTCGGACCGTACCCTTGCGTCCAGTCTTTGACTGCCATCAATCTCTTTTATTTACGTTTATCGATGCTTTTCTTTTACATAACTCGAAAGATGGTGTTTTCATCGCTATCAATTAGTCTTCTTTGTTGAGTGAACTTTCCCCGTGTAATCTCATGCTTTGTTTAGCAGTCGGTTTATGCTTGAGAGAGCATGTACGCTTGTTAAACCAAGTCACGAATTAATTTCTTCAACAAAGTGATGTATGCTCAGAATAATTATGTGTAATTTGAAATGGTTTACACTGAATAATAAAAAGTAAAGTAGCTGGTTTAATGTCTAGTCATTCCAATGATGATAAAGCTTCTAACAATTGTTGAAATGATGCAAAAAATTCTTCAAAAGTCCTCTAGACACTTCCTTCCGCTCAGAAATTCATCTCATTAGCGCTTAAATTACCAAAGAACATGATAAAATAAAATCTAGGAAATGTTAAAAACTAACAATCAACTCAAATTACTCTGACCACGTTCAGACTTATCGACCTAGACCTCACAAAAATCACGTACAAGTACCAAAGCAAATAATAAAAATAAATTAGATGACCATGACATTGCCTTATATCAAGCATCTGAGCCGTGCAGTGTGACAGGTAGTCAGGTATCACCATATAAGATCATTGCGGATCAAGACGTCGCCTTGGAAGTAGAATCAAGATTGTGATAGTTGATCATAACTTTCCGTATTCGGTGATTCATCAGATCTCTTTGTGATTTATAGTTTTATGGTATTATGAGCTTTATTATGATTTTGTTTTGTTTATAGCTTTGTTAATCGGTTGATTGTTGGAATTGATGTATTCATTTGCATTATGACCTAATTAGGAAGGTTTACGATGCGCCGAAACATAGGTTTTATCTTTTGCGTATCTTTGATATTGGTTTATTTATTTGATCAGGTTTGTCTTGACATAAATAATAGTAGAATATCGTTTTACATTTTTCCAATGCCTTGAGACACATAATATTATTATAGAAACGTATATTTAATTTTCTTTATTAGCTTCACCAAATATTTACGATGATTATTTAGGTTTGATAATAAATTGAGGCCTAACAGTACTAGTGTCTATGTATCTAATATCGTTTCTATATTGTTTATGTGGCTTGATATAAACACAATTCTCAAAGTAAATCCTCGGACAGTATTTTTTTTAAAACCATGAGTAATTCAAGTATTTTCATTCACACATGGCACCCATTACCACTAAGGACTTCCCTCACGGAAGTTATTAAATTGTGACACATTAATTATGATCTTCCGATGTTCGTGTTCATCCGAAAACATTCGGTGGACGAAGCTGTTTTTAAATAAAGTTGAACTATGGTTATCAAATAAATAAACTTTTTATAGTTAAGAAAGTTCACTTGTCATTGACATTATTGCTATTTTGTTATATAGTAATGAAGTCTTTTGTTTCGTAATACGAATGTGGCTTTGCCATTTGAATTTTGGAGCTCTGAGAGGTCACCAAGATATTATAAACAAATACATCTGAGTTTGGAGCTGTGTGATCTACAATATTTTTTACTAAACAATTTAACTTGCGATCTTGACCATCGAAGTCAGATGCTTCACAACTGCTCCATTTTGTAGTTAAAATATCAGAACCAATAATAATTCTCTTACTATGACTTGCGTCGCAAAAGTCTGCGTCAACAAACAATAGGATTCTAAGCTCACAACATGTTTATCAATAATCTTGTTTAATGATTGATTGTTGCTATAATTCAATAGACAATTTAATATTATTGGTCGTGGCATTCTATGGCCACTTATACCAAGAACCTGTCTTTGATTGAGCCAGAGCCGTGTCGTGGCCTTCTTGACATTTCTTATCAGGAGGAAGTCATGTATTGACAATTTGGAGCGCTTTATGGAGGAAAATAGTTTAGCCAATATTGAAGTACACAGTAAAGTTGTATATGCGTATAACTTTTTAATTCACACTCCTATCAGAGTGTGAATGACTACTAACGGAATAACTTCCGTGAAACAGATTGGTGTAAAAATCAAATATTCTGTCGTATTTCCGTTTTACTAAAAACACAAAATAATAGGACTCGAAAACATAAAATACTTTCAAAATTACCTACCTTTACCTTCAATATCTTCCGTAAACAAAAATATGAAAGAAAAAGTTAAATTTTCATTGAAAGAACAAGCAATAAAAATACCTTTCAATAAGCAGAAAATAATAATAGTTAACAATTACAATTAAAAATTTAATTATAAATTTTTGGCAATTTATGTTTGTGTAAGTCTTTTATTTATTTATTTATACTTTATGCACTAAGTACAGAGGCGGACTTAATGCCGTAGGCATTTTCTACCAGTCAACCTAAGGGTGATGCAGAGAAAAAAGTATGGTAGGTGCACGGGCAAGATAATTATACTAAAACAAGTAAATTATGCATAGTTACTTATAACTATTTATACATAAATTTTTATATAATATACACTACGTATTATATATACACTATGCTATATTGTATATACTATTTTATGTGTATATTATTTGTTTGACTGGTGTAATAAATAAGTAAAAATATACCTACATAAAATAAATACATAAATATACCCTCGATAAAAGAAAAGTAAAAGCACAACGAAATTTCTCTCAAACGAGAGTGAAATGCATCAGCCGGCCTTGAACTCCGATCTTTCTGGTTTGGCGGCCGGAGTATCGAACCTTAATTAAGTCAAGTGTATGTTCACGATGTAAGTGCATCTGATGTTCTTAATGCGACAATTTATGCATCGCGATAAACATTTACACGCTTAAGTGTGGTTTACGACGGCGACTCGTGACTCAAGTCAGAAATGTTAATTAAAAATATGCAAGATGAGACTTTGATTAAAAGTTACGCTTGTTAGTGGAGTATGTTGTTTGAATCCATTTTGTATTGTTTGAAACATGTTGGCATTTAAATTGAGAACAACTGTTTATTTTTTCTATGATGTCACAGATGGTATTTTTACTACACCGATTTTTTTGTTATCTAATATAATTATTTTTCTTGTTAGTTTTTTATGCGTTTCTATAACATTCATCCGATTACGATAAAACGTTGGTAAGTTATAGAGAGTGCGCCTGCGAAGAGTTTCCGTGGAGATTCGTGCCGGTTTTTCTCCATAGAACCTACTATTTGGAACCGTGCACTCAGGCTAACATTCAGAGACGACAGAAACGAGTCTAAGCGTGAACTTACGCTTCTATCTGTCAAAATTTGTTCGTAAGTTTGACATACGGAAGCGTAAGTTCACGCTTATACTCGTTTCTGTCGTCTCTGAATTTTAGCCTCAGAGCCTCGACATTTCTTAAGTGCCTGTATTTGGTTTACATGAAAATAAAGATCTATTATATTCTATTCTGAAGGATTCTGATAAAGGCATACCTAGTAACGAATAAAAATAATTAAGGTAGGTAGTAGGTACTTATTATTGTGCAGTTTTTTTCTAATCGTCATTCCAATGATAATGTTAGTGTTTTTAATTATCATTTAAAATTATCCAAAAAGGAAAGAGTAATCCGCTTATCTTACCTCGCGGAAGTTGACTGATATGGATTTAACTGGGTCATAAGCTTAACAGTAACCCAATTGTAAAATGATTTAGTAATAATAATAAAATAACGGTAATATCATAACAGACTCAATGACAAGGATGAAAAAAAGAGGTTCTAATATTTTTAACCTGTTTTCTAAATACGGCCCTGTATTTTCATCCCTAGTCGTTTGTCTGGAGTTTGTATTCACGACTTCAGTGGTCGTGAATAATCGTGAAAACTCGTGTCACAATCGTGTCGTGAACTTGTTTGTAGGTACTTTTTTAATGAATTTACGCTTAGATAGGTACTTAGAATTAGGGTTGCGATACGTCCGGAATTTTCCAGAAACGTCCAGAAATTTGGTCTTTTGTCAAATTTGGTCTTTTGTCCGAAATTCGGGGGCAATTCTAAGATGTCTGGAATTTTCACACAAATGAACAGAGCGGCTACAGGTAGGTGAAGTATCTCACTACTCATTAGATAGATACTTAACCTACCAGTGGCGAAGGGTGACAGTTTTAAAAGGGGAAGTCGTCCCAAAAATACCCTCTAAAAACTGCTGCAATTAATGCTGCAAGACAAAAATCCATACCGTCTCTTGTAATCTATTTAGAGTCATGTCTGTAAGAGCTCGACCTAACTGAATAACAAGTCTTCTTTTTGTCAGTTGGATGAGTAAATAAAGTAATATTACGTCGGTCTATGCACTAACTAATTCCTAAAGGGAAGCCGATGGGAATCGGGTTGTATGGACTCTTCGCCACTGTAACCTACCCGTAACTGCAACATACATGCATCGCTTCACGCATAAAATCGAAATGCCGCGAAATTAGAAATTTTTATGAAAATATTTGGATTTTTATGCAGATGTCCGGAATTTTCTCCCGGTTTTCCTTTTTTTATTTGGTAACTCTACTTACAATAGGAAGGAATAGATGTTTATTTATTTCGTAGTTTTACATTACATAGTAACGAAGTAGAATAAACAAGAAGGTAAAAACAATATGGTCTTGAACCAGTGGCGTAGCTACCGGAGGCCTAGACGGGGCAGCGCCCCTAGGCCCCCAAGCTCAGGGGGCTCCCTCGGACTCTGACTTACAAACTATATCTTTTTTCTTTTTTTTTCGCTTTATCGTTTCCAGCATTTTTTTGTTCTTTAAAGTCGGATACGTCGAATTCGGAAAGCGACGAATACGGTACAAACGATTTTAAATAGTTAAGTTGGGGCCCTAGTTTATTTTTGGCCCCGGGGTCTTTGGTTACCTAGCTACGCCACTGTCTTGAACTTAAAATTTAATTAATAGAAACAGATTAAGCGAGGCATCGAAATCTTTCGATGATCTTTCGAAACTTCTGATGTTATCGATTTGAATATTCCCAAAAGTAAGTTATCAATGTAAGCAGGGTTACATATCAGGCTATATTTTTAGTATAAGCTAACCTCCAGTGGCGAAGGGTGACAGTTTAAAAAGGGGAAGCCGTCCCAAAAATGCCCTGTAAAAATTGCTGCATTGCTGCTGTAAGACAAATATGATCTATATGTAGTCAGAGAAGCTCGACCTAACTGAATAACAAGCTTTTTTTTGTCAGTTGGATGAGTAAATGATATAATATTACGTTGGTCTATGGACTAACCAATTCCTAAAGGGAAGCCGGTAGGAATCGGGTTGTATGGACTCTTCGCCACTGCTAACCTCTCATTTTACGGAAATCTTTATCGGAAAGCAATGCGAGGTCAGCTTATACTGGAATTTTAATTACTTGATATGGAGCTGTGTGTATCCTCGATTCTGTTCTTTTCAATCCTTACCTTCTTACTTATCTATTACTTTTCTGTAAAATAATGGGCTCAAAAGAGTCACAAAGGTCAGTTCATTCTAAGCTTCTCTTCACCCTTTGATCATCGTGCGAGATAAAGAGTTCCAGTAGGTGTTGAACCTTGGACTAATTGATAGAATTCGTCTGACAATAGATGATTAGAATCGACGTATGCCGATAATGGGCGCCTGACGCAACACGTTACTAAATACTATATGGATGAGTGGAACGATACTATTGGTTTTAGTTAGTCGCGCCTTCCAAGCATTTCATTATCATTATTATGCATTAGGTGCCGTCTGTCGGAACTGGTCAGCTTGTAACTGCCATGGCAATCTTATTCAGAGGCAAATCATTATTATCCTAGTGTTATTTTTATTCACATTAAATTACATTATTCTCGCAGCTCTTACCACAACATTGTACTGATAAAGATTATAATCTATTTTTTGAAAAGAGTTACCATGGAGTTTCTTGCCGGTTCTTCTGGAGCCGTGCACCTAGAGTCTCGACATTTCATAAGTGCCTGTATCTGGTTTACATGAAATAAAGATCTATTCTATTCTATCTCCGTTTTTTTATCCCCTGACAAAAAAGTGTGTATTTGTGCTTCTGTCTGTGGCATTGTAACTCCAAAACGGATGGATCAATTTCAATGCAGATAATTTATTTGAAAGCAAGTTTAATCGGGTGTCATCTTAGCTATGTTTTATGAAAATCTGTTCAGACGTTAAAAAATAACACCTTTTTTCTAGTTGGAGTCGGGGGTTTTTAACGGTTAGGTTAGGTTATTATCAAATGCAATGGATCACTTACCTTAGTTTGACAAATACAGTTCAGGGCAGCTATTCTGTAAGAACATCTCGCATCTCGATTCGAATCTCACACTTATTGCCGGTTGATGTTTGACGATTATTGTATTTATGTATGTTGATGATTTATTGATTTCTGCGCAAATTTTTTTTTGTTAAATTCTACACGGACAAAGTCGCGGGCACAGCTAATATTAATTATAAAACAGTTTAGTGTAGGAAGCGTTGGATATTAGGTTGCAATAATAAAAAATGCAATACAATCGAGAATACTTAGTTACTGCTTATTACTTACCTATTTGTTTTCACATAATAATGAATCATCACTTTCGCGTCATAGACAATAATATACCTAGTCATAGACGCAGTGGGTAGCGTTACGTTGTGGGACGCACGCGCACGTGTTTTCACATCAGTACTATTAGAGGTCCTAATTCTAATATGAATATAAAAAAAATCCTCAGTCAGGCCTATAGGATGAGTAGTCAAGTATGATTACTATGTATGCTTGTCTGTTTGTTTGGTGCAACTAAACTGCTGCACAGGAATGCGATGAAACTTTCCAAAGCGGTAATTTGAATAAAAGGATATACCGGTTTGGAAATTTTGATTAATTTTAAAGAAATTGCAACCAAAACTTCTGCTACGTTTTTGGATATTTATAAGACCTCATCTGGATTCCGAATTACCTACCTAAATCCTTTAAAAAAAAATTGTCGCCTCTCTAAAAAATACCCTTATAAATTATTAATTCTGCAGCTGCCAAATCAACTGCAGGTGACCAATATGTCAATTACTGCAAAGTATCGAATTTACTGCAGTAATTTGATCGTTATTTTTTGTTGTTTCATTCTCTGTGTACTTCATTTCCGTGATAATATGGTAGATTAGGTAGTAGTTTTTTGAGACTAGACAATAACAAATTCTAGAAAAAAAAAAGAGAAGGAGTGAGAGAATAGCTCGTAAAGAATCTAAAGACCGACTTAAATCGGACTCTTTATAAACAATTTAATCTTGAATTCAATATCAGGTGGTGAGGAACTAATAACAATGGATTCGTTTGATACGCGTGATGCTTATACATTTTTAGTGGCACTTAGTACTGCTCTGAATTGCTTGCATCCAACTTCCCTATAGAAAGAATCTGCAATAGAAACTCCATGGTTACATTTTTTTTATACCTCGCTCCTCTTTATTGTTTCTTCTGTATCGAGGATACAGTTTACAAACATACATCTCACATGCACACCCAGATCCGGAACAACAGTTGTTCCGGATCTGGGTGTGCATGTTACATGTTACTATCTACAGATCATACAAATGATTGTTCCGTGCGGGGATTGAACCCGCGCCACGTAGCGTAGAAAGCTAATCGCTTAGCCACTGCGCCAACTGCGTCGTCATTGGTTTCTTTCGAGTGAGCATATTGTTACATAGGTACGACAATCTAGATTTACACCTACTCTATTCGAAGCAGACACACACCGAAAATCATTCCTTTTAAAGCCCGAACTAAACTTAAATGTGATCGACATTTTAAAATTTAAATGTTTCCTAAAGCAATTCAATATTTACGAAAAAAAAAATGTATAAAAAATTCAACGCAACTTATCATTACACCTACATGAAATTAAAAGTAATATGCCATATAAAAGGAATAAATACTATTGAAGTTATTAGTGGACGGTGGGTAGGCAGACCTTGATATTAACAGCTTCATTAAAAGAACAAACGGTGTCCGCCTCTTAGGACCAGCGAATGTATACCCTCTTTAAAAAAAAGTAAAAAATCAGCTAAAAAGATTCAAAACATAAAAAGAGACCGAAAAAGTGTGTTCTTAAAAAAGAAATGTAAATACATTTCATTTCACACTGGAGGTTTTCATAAAAGCATTCTATGATAAAAGAAAAATATTGTGAGTTTAAAATGTGTTTTTATCTTTATTCTTTTCTTTTTAACGTTTATTGATATGGTGACCTAATACTTTTCACGTGTCAAGGCGTTCCACACCCTACGTAAAAATCTGAAAGTATCTTAACAGATGATATTGAAGGTACATATGCGCTGCACAGCGACCAAAATGTATATTTTATTTGCCCTAAAGAATTAACATTTAATCACATGGTTCCAAGCGAAACAAACTTATAATATGGAACTTGCTCAATAAAACCCATAAAAATCCACAGGCGTTCATTTAAAACAATAATCATTCGTAAAATCATTAAAAAAATAATTTCTTAAACAAAGTCTGGTATTAAATAACATGTTGTATCATATTATTAACTTTTGTCAATACTAAAGTCAATTTCATGAAATCGCCTTATATGAGACGTTAATTTCGCGAAATTAATTGTTTTGCGAAATGTCTGTCAATTGTTGGAATGTAAGAGAAATGCATGTGTAATGACATTTATATTTGCGTGGGTAAGGCATTCTAGTTAGGCCTCGTCCCCATTATCGGCCCCTCCAATAAAATATCGCTTCTTTAATGGGTACTTTCATAGATTTCTTCGAGAATCGAAGGTTGAAATGGTTAGTTTATCGCAAGTATCGGAGAAATAGCTACTGTGTTCAAAATTTAAATACTGTTGTTGACTTTATTCTCAACGTCCTTCGCTCTGTTCTCAGATCATTTGTCTGTAA
The DNA here is from genome assembly GCA_932294325.1 of Allophyes oxyacanthae. Taxonomy (NCBI): domain Eukaryota; kingdom Metazoa; phylum Arthropoda; class Insecta; order Lepidoptera; family Noctuidae; genus Allophyes; species Allophyes oxyacanthae. The sequence goes on from OW028628.1 coordinate 13,762,486, forward strand.
AAAGCATAGAAATAGTACAAGTCATGAAAAGGATTGAGGGCGCCACTTGTATATTCTCTTGTTTATTTTTACAATATATTAATACCGAAAACATTTTTTATCACAAAAAATCTACACAGAATAGTAAAATAAACACATCGTTGTACCCAAACCTACACCTACGGGTACTTATTTAGGGTTGCGAGCGAAGAAGAATTTTAGTTCCTTCAAAATCCTTTTCATGACTTTATTGACAGACTGTAATTTGACTAACACCAAAATCATTACAGGACCTATCATTTTGATATTCGCAATCTTACTTATAATGTATTCATCTCTGTTAGGTACAAACACTTCAATTTGAAGAAATAAATTAAGTTATTAAAATCTATGTAGTGACAGGTAGCTATCATCTACAGACACCATTTACCCATTCCATTTTATGATACCACTATTACGCAAAAAATACTAGATTCAGATCGATTGCACCAATCATTGTAATCAAAAAGTTGATCGATAGTTAGCCTCTAAACTGCAATTACACGTAATGTCCGAGTTACAACGTGATAAACGGCTAACTGGCGCTTAGACGTGTAATTATGTGATAATTTACATTTATTAAGCATAATGCCCATCGGGTAATTTGCATAAAAATTGTTTGACAGGTAGAACTGATTTATTTGTTTGTGAATGTGTGATTGAACACTATGTTAATAATTATAGGCGGCTCCTTTTCAACGTTAAAGAATTATATTTGCATGTTAAAAATACCAAAAGGTGCCGATGGCATTTATTTTTTAAAACTCATGGTAAAGGTTCAGTCGTTAACTTCTTCTAAATACCATTATAAATTCTTACCATCAGGTAAACTGCACGCTCGCTTGCACCCTAAAGTATAAAAAAATATAGGGCCACCGAACAGTTTCCTTTGGAATTGTGGAGTCCCATTATAGGATTATTTAATTGGATGAGCGATAGACTAAGAAAGAAATAAAAAAAAATTGACACAGCAACAATAAAAGTAAAATTAAAACAGTAAAAAATTAATAATTCTCTTAAGTACAATGACAGCATTATTTAAAACATGACGGCAATATATATATTGCATAAATAGGGTTTTCTAAGGATTGTTAACTTGCCTATGATTATATCAACCCTGTAATAAATATTATAGTTTAAAAAAAACTAAAGAAAACGCTTTTATCATCCAAACTAAACGTGTATGCAAAATTTCAGCTCAATCGGAAACCGGAAAGTGGGTCAAATTTAACTTCCAAGATTTTTTTACATAGTTAGTTAGTTACAAGTGAAGCTAATAAAAGCGTTTTAAAAAGGTCAAACATTATCAAGGTGCAAACTTAAATTAAGAAAATAAACTATCTTAAAACTGAACAAATCTACCATTTACCTATTTTCCTATGCTCCAACTAATAGTCGTCATTTCATAATGTATCTAAATCAACAAGGATGTAACTATACAACACCCTCTATATTAATATACAGGCAGCTAACAACAAACTTGCATTACCATTACTAGTCAATGAATAAACAATTTAAATACTATGTTGTTCAGTTCCCAGTGACAAATGCGCAGTTTAAATATATTGAGAACTATTGCAGCATTCCTGTTGACAGTTCTCATATGCAAAGTGCGTACGCGCTGTGCTTACTGCGTTTTGAATGTGGTAAAGGTCTTTGCACAAAGTAACTTTAAGCCATTATACCTATGGTCAATGGTCATTGCTAAAAATCTGCTAACCTTTATCATCCTGCGGGTAAAAATGCTTGATAGAGGGCCAGGCAAAAATGTTTTTGCCGAATCGTAACGTGAACGGAACCAAATTTTGAATCAAAAATACAGTAATTCTATCGCGATTTTATTTAATATTACGCAACATACACAGTTATTTTATGAAAATGTAAAAAATACTAAATAAATGTATTTAAAAAAAAAACTATGGATCAAACATGTGTGGCTGGACCATAGATATAGAATGGCTGGACACAAATTTTTACCTTATTCGGCTTAGGATTAAGATTTTACTTTAAAAAATATATCAATTCTTTATGGCCAGAGGATTTTTTAGTGTCCAGATTTTCATAAGGGTTATTAAAACTAGGTCTAATTACGTACAATGCAGCGATGTACCTACACATATGAAACCCAGACTATAAATAAAAAAAATAACAAACGCTCACACACAATCACACCCTAACAGTTGTGTCGCGAATTATTACTAAATGTGAACTAATAACCCTATACAAACAGTCAACTGCATTATGCTACAGCTTTTGTTAATATTGCAGCAATGTCGCAGGAGTGCGGGTCAAAGGACTGAATACTTTGTTGTTATGGTAAATACAGAACTTGAGCTTAAATGCCTATTGAATTCTGGTAGGAGCGGAGAAATATTTGTAGGGAAGTTTGTTGAATATTTCCATGAGTTCCACATTTAGACGTTATGTTATGTCACACTGAAAAAACGTAACCGCCAGAAATAAACGAGTTATTGATATTTACAACCGAATTACTTGGTTCGGATGGACTCTGCAGTCGTTTTTTCCATGCAAAAATCTTGGTTATCGACAAATACTGACAGACAACTGCCGAATAACTGCCAATTCAGGACTGCATAAGCTGTATAGATATACAGCCTAAACACTATAAATGCCTTCCACATAAAAACATCACCGGTAGTCTTGCTTTGCACAGAAGAATGGAGATAAATGTCGAATTTTAATCTAGTTTGAAATGAAAAGAATAAATTAATTTTTGATGACATTTGGGTCGAGAATCGAGATATCGATGAAAATGGTTCAGTCCTTGATCCTTTTTATCGGAATAATCAACCTTATATACTCAATACGCTTCAAGACATGACCATGAACACAGTCATGTGCAAGAAAAAATAAACATCAATAGATCTTCTCGATGTTTGCTAACAAATATTTACTGAGTTCGAATAATGACATATTATTATACTTCTTGCACCACTTGATTAAATAATATGGATGGTCTTTCTGTCCCAAGGACTTAACACACAGAAACTCGTAGTATTGTAACGGACTACTCTAGACCCTAGAAAACGTATTCAATTCAATTTTTCTCGCCATGCTTTGTTTTTATCTTCATTGTTTTTTTTTTTTAAATTATAAATATTTTGAAATCACTACTGCATTCGGCCATCAGTTAAAATAATTCAACAATAATTCTCGACTATCTCCTAACATACTTTTTTCTTGTTACAGCACGCAAACGCAGTTCGGGACTCAGCCCGCTTGATCCTTGAGTCACCCCAACCAGAATCTGACGATGCCCTCACACTGGCAAGAGCCCTCCGCACCCGACCACCAGTCAATATGCTACCAGCTGCCAAAGCTGGCACATTCTTCGCCAGAGATAATCTTTCAAACTTCATCGACTGGTGCCGCAAAGCTCTTGGCATCTTGGAATGTCTACTCTTCGAAACTGATGACCTTTGCCTCAGAAAGAACGAAAAACATGTCGTATTATGTCTTCTGGAAGTTGCCAGAAAAGGGGCAGTGCTGGGTATGCCTGCTCCTCTCCTCGTCCAAATGGAGAGGCAGATAGACAGAGAATTGGCTGGAGAAGAGCTAAGGCCTGATGATTCGGCGCTTGGTCTTGTGCCTTCGGCGCCTCAGCCGCAGCTAGTGACCAATGATTTGAGGAGTTTGGACGAGAGAGTCAGGGACCTCGTGGAGAGGTGCTCCTGTCCCACTCAGTTCCCGATGGTGAGGGTGTCGGAGGGAAAATACAGGATTGGGGATACCAGGATGCTGATTTTCGTCAGGGTGAGTATTTATTTTTGTACTATACGTATAATGTATGCAGTAACTGTAAGATCTTTCGAAGAAAATATGGAAAGACAAAAATAAATTAACTAATTTATATGCAAATTGGTAATGAATAGAGCACTCTATATTCCTCTCAAACTAACGCCAATTTATTAAAACAAGCTCACCATTTTTCTCTAGAGAGGACAATCAATTTAGTCTCTGTTGTAGGGTTAAATAAGATTTCCTGTCTAGACGTAGCCCCATTAAATTGCATGATGGGGAGAATTCTGCAACGTTAAGTATGTTATTGTTTGAACAACACTTTGAAGTTGGGTTTAGAATAAAAGCGAAACAGTGAGAGTATTATTATTCTTTTAGTTTTAGCTCTCGAGCACAGCTAGTGTGGTACTGGATTTAAAATGTCAAGTCTGGAATAAGCCATTTTGGTTTTTATTTTGACTTAAAGATGCTTTATGATTCCAATTGTTTCCCTGAATGTTATTCTGTGTTACTTAGGACTTAATTCTGTCACGACTCATGTACCATCGTTTAACTAAAATGTAGTAACATAAAAAAAGACAGAAAAATTTGACTCTAAGGACCAAAATCACTTCCTAGTATTACCAAACATCACTTGAACTTACTTAACGTAATTTGCAAATCCATTAAGAATTCCGTCCACTCCGTACCTAACAAACCTGTCGCAAAATAATATTCTATATACAATGACCAAAACAGTAGACGGAAGACACGCGCCTGTCGCAACCAGAACGTCATTACGACACAGTAAACAATGCGAGGTTCAAAGGATTTGGATAACCTGAAACATTGAAATGAAGAAACTGCTCATAAAATAAACAATCTTCTTGCGATAAGTGTTAAGATGAGCTCTAAATAGTAAGTACTGTTGGTATTAGGTCTTATCTATATGGGAGACTATAATATATATAAAATAATAATTATGACTGTAATGTTATAAAAAATTGCCTATGCCTGGATTTAGCAACAAATATCTAAAAACGCTATATTCATTAGCACTAAAAATAGATCTACAAGCGCCATTTAATAAAAAAAAAACTCATTTGCACATCCATTTGTGCCACACAAGCTTGACATTTAAGGTTATACGAATAGTGTTCCAATTCCTTTGACGACGGATCTATGATTCATTCTCTTCGATTCCTTGTTTGGTCAAATCGAATGGACGCAGCGTTGTAGAAAACGACTTTCGACCTTATTACTTCCAATGTAAACTGACCGTTTATTTCACACGATTTATATTTGGAGGCAGGTCAGCATATATTGGAAAGCCATGTTATGCCAAATTTAGGAAGACCTCGAATTAGGAACAAGTGTTTAGAAGGGAAGGGTCAGTTTATAATGGATGTTATCTATCGATCCATATTAAGGGATGCAAGGCTAAGAACTAAACGAAGGCGGATCGAGGTCACGAGACTTGTATTGATTGGGACTATCAAGGCAGCATTCTCACGGTATCAGCGAATCTTTATTTGGAATTTCTAATAAACGAGTACTTGAGGTTTCAAGATGTACTGGACACTTTGTTTCAAGTACATAGTCCGTTATAAGCTGATCCACAATGGCCTCATGCTCTTTAACTTGAACCATGGGATCGGATTTCAAATTGAATGCACTCTCTAGTACTGTAAATCTATTTCTGGTATCTACTTTTAAGTAAGAGCTATCGCACATAGCGGATTGTTTATCGGCTGATAGTGCCGTTGCAGTTAGGACGAGGATATCGAGGATATATTATTATGGGCGTGTTCTATTTGGCGATTTAACATTTATCAGCAGATGCTAAACCAGATTATTAAAAACAAACAACTACTGAGAACAGCATTTATCTATAATGATCAAATAATGTTCACACAATTTTGCCAGTCCTGTGAACAAAAAATTTGCTTTTAAAATGTGTACTCATCATAATCTTTCTTCCACAGATCCTCCGCTCCCACGTCATGGTCCGCGTTGGAGGTGGCTGGGATACCCTTGCCCACTACCTGGACAAGCACGACCCTTGCAGATGTCGTGCTCAGCACCGAACCTCCCTCTCTGCCCGCCTCGCCCGCCCTAAACATGACCTGGCCGGCGCCACTGTCACTTACGAAAGACCAGATCCCGGCCCAACCTCCCTGCCGTACAATAAAACTGAACCAAAGACCTACGAGCCCATGTCTCTTCAATTCAACTCCAAAATTTACAACGAGGAACCGAAATCTGGGCATTACCAGTCAAATCACAGACTCAGCGACGCTCCTACCAGTCTACCTTATTTGGGTGATATAGACAGAGCTGCTTCCCCAAGCAGGAGGCACTTAGCTCCTCGAGCGAACAGTCCAGGAAGAAAATCTTCTTCCCCGGATAGAAGGACCAAAATTGTGATTTCAAACCATTTAGTTCCGACTCCACATGGGATTAGGAATAAGAGTCCTCGGCCCGTTTCACCAGCGCCGGCTGCTGAGAGTGCGTCTGACAATGGATCTGAGGTCTCTGATGAGGGGTACAGGAGTCTTGGAGTGGTGGCCGGGTCTACACAGGGGTCTCCCTCTACGAAAACTACGAACAGATACTCGTTGCACAGCCAAAACTCTATTGAAGATGCAGAATTTAATGGTAAGTGGAATTTAATCATCACCTTGTATAATTAAGGCATTTAAGACTTCGTAGTTGTTAGTCAACTAGTATTATGTGAGATCTACCTAATACATCGCTCCAGTAGTTAAAAGTGGTTCATTAAAATAAATAGCAATCTATCAATGAATATTAAATTCTACGGCCAACATGAGACCAGTCCCATTTCAATTTCTTAGTTCGTTAAGTGGGGTGTCAAGACCTGAACTTAATTCAAACGGGAGCTATGCACTCTGTAGTCTAGTGGGACATGTGGGACAAACACTAATTCTATCTAGTCAGCTCTTATTAACATCTAAGTGGTTTTATGGCTTTATAATATATATTTATGGCCCTTTAGCATTGATCGCTGTATCTGTATGAATTAAAGCCATAATTCTGCAATGTATTAAAACAACCTAGGTTTTAGTACATTTCAGAATAATAGCAATAGTTTGTACCAATTTTTCTGGCCTTGCCACCCAATGTGGTTCTTAGCCTCGGATGCCAAAAGTCTCAACTCATCCCTATGTTGAGCCTATTGTTTCCTATTATTTATATTTAGTCCATATTGTCCCACTGGAGAGCAAAGACATACCTTTCTTGCGCTCTCTTCATCTTGTGATATTATTAGTCTTTCTTCTCAAAAGGTGTTGAGCAGAAAGGAAACACCAGTATGTAAAATTATGATTAAAATTTCCGCAACGGATGCTTCTACTGCACAACATACAATTTACACATTATCAGACTGTCCGAGTGTTTACTCTTTTTGAATGTTACACAAATAATTCCCGCTCACTTCAAGTTTCGACATTTGTTCAAACAAACACACACACACCTACATAAATATGATGAGTTCTTAAAGCAAATACTTACTGCAGATGCGCGCAAAATATTATGTTGATTTTATCGTCAATCGTATTCGTACCGTTTTAATAAAAGTAAAATAAATAAATAAATAAAAAAAAAAAAAAAATCAACTCATAGCCGTCAGTAGTTCAATTCCACGGTCACTAGACACGGACGAATGCTAGCCTGTCACTATAATGTATCATTTTGTTATTTATATATTGTTTTATCAATTTTGCAAGGGATTCGGCTATACCATAAACCCATCTATGAAATGATGTTTTAGTGGAGTGACTTATTACCGGGATTAAATAATGCTTAATTAAAAATATCACATTCATTAACGTATTCTGAGTCGTCATTGGCGCGCAGTTGATTCTAAAATTAGTTTCTTCATAGAGCAAGTCTGCGGTTGTCATATCTGTACATGAGACGTTCACCCAAGATAATACAAACGACAAAAAACGTAGTCACACAAAATCAACACACTTGTTCCACGCATGTATGAGTGTTTGTGAACACATACACACAGCAAACGTGGTGTTTGCATAGTATTGTGTAAATTTCAGTGAGAGTCATTATTCGCGTTATTGAAACATTATGTTGAACAGTGACGAGCAAGTTGAACGACTATTTTGTGTGCACACTGTAGGCGGGCCAAGGCATGAGACATCGCGATTTTTAGATATACATAGAGCTCTCCGTCTTCATTTCCTGCGATTAAAGTAAAATACAAATTTTACCCGACAGACGATGAAAGAGAATGCTCCTATCCAATCCAATCCAATTTCCTTGCCTGTATGGCAAGCTAGTGGTGGTGACGCTAGTGGTAATTATGGGTCTCCCCACATTTATCGACGCGGTATTGGCTTAAGCCGGTTGAAAAAACTTCATGTCTATGGTATAAGGGACAAATTCGTCACTCGTCAGCCGCGGTGCGAAACGTCAAGCCGAGCGGAAACAAGCGATATTGTTTACACCCTTATAACGTTGACATAAAGCTTTTTCCGACCGGCTTAAGCCAATTGCGCGTTGGTAGACTTTAATGGGCTAAATTGATAAGCTTACAGCGATCACTACCTGCTACCGCCAGCTCTTATAAGTTACATTCATCCTACAATTATTTTCGCAACTGGTCGCAGTGTACCGTTAAATTGCACTGTCCTCACCAAACGTGTAGGTGGGGTGATGAATAGAGTAGCTGGTGAGGTGATGAATACCGTATGCAGTAGTTTAAAGTATATAGTATCAGTACAGGTGCTATTTGAGTTAAATATGAGTACTAGTGCGTTTTAGAATAAATTGTGGAAAGCATTTTAAGTTAAAAATGATACAATAAGAATAGTGAGACAGTGTAAGATATTATTTATAGTATCCCATTCCCATTGTATTGAATTATCAGAAAGAGGAAGGATCCTTGCAAGCCTCTTGGTCACTAGGACTTGCAATAATCTAGTTGTGTCCCATTAAGTTTTAGATTGAGTCTCAAAAGAACCGCTACGGAAAATCTAGGTACTATGTCCCCTCGAAAGTTTCCAGGCGGACCAAATTCCCCTTTGCGTATCAAAGGGGAATTTGGTCCTTTAGGAGGCGTGATTTGATAAATCCGTCAATAAAGAGAGATAAGGCAAAAGCATGAAAGAAAAAGAAATAGTATACAAAATAAACTAAATGAAACAAAGACAGTTTTACTTGTAAAGATAAAATTCCGAATTAGATAACGATAATATTATAATATATCATATTATCAACACACTCATTGATTACTAATACATAATAATATTATTATGATGATGACGCCACTATCGCAAACATTAATCATTAATGTTTGCGATGGTGATTATTTTAATCATTATGATTGATCCTGAAATTATCTGCATATCTACACTTCCTCGCGCAATGATTGGATGTCAGAAAGTGTGTTGGGTTCTTCTGTATGGCAGTACATTTTGTTTGGCACTGTGTCCGCTAGATGGCAACAGGCTCGCATCCATGGGACTCAATAACAGAAGAGGTGAGGAAGAGCATACTGGGACTTTCCTCCCAAAATTGAAGCTGCTCGACTGGGGAAGTACCTCCACTTTGCAGAATATCGTAACCAAATAACACTGTTCTTTGGCAGTGTCGTATTTCTAAAGGTGAGCAAGATCGCCAGTGGCCAGTGTCTTCTCTGTCTATGCACCTGTCCTCTTCTTATTACCTGTGTCTGTCATTCTAGTGTGTCTTGTTTTTGTGGCAAATAAATGATTTTTCTTTCTTTCTGGTCCTTGGGGGTGCGTTGTGTTGGCTGGCAGTAAGGGCGACATGCAAGTATACCCCTGGTGTTACAAGCGTCCATAGGCCATAGCTATAGCGGTTAAACCGCTTACCATCAGGCGGGCCGTCTGCTTGTTTGGCACCTTCATGGTATATAAAAGAAACAAATAAATAACAGCATCAGTGAAATGTGGATGCACAACAGTTTACTGCTTTACTCTTTGGAGAATACCGGCGTGAATATGTTATATAAATAATTAAATAACTTTGCCACGAGCCGCAGTCGCAGATGTCCAATGTTTAGACATTCCTTACACCATAGTCACGGCTCTTATATGGCAAGCTGGCCATTTATCTCGTGTATACAATATTTAAGTCAGTGACATTAATATAACATGTTTGATAAAAACTCTTTTGTTTAGACCCACATTCCAATAGATCTATTGAGTTGAGTACAGAAATATGAGAATAGTGATACCGGAAATTCCTTACAAGAATAAATGAATGCAAGACCTCTTATTTAAGCAATGCGGATCTTAGACATTACAGTAATTAACTACAAGAGACTATTCGACTTACTATAATCACTAAGGACCTTTTTTTTAATTAGCTTAGTTAGAAATACCCCCGCCTGTAGGGGCCGGAGGGGTGTGCTGGACTCCTACGAGCAAAATTTTGGGCACCTTCATAATGCCACGCCTGTTAGGGCATAACTCGGGGGGGGGGACTATAAATTGGTCCCCCCTAGGCACACACATGACCACAATGTCTCACCCTCTTGTTGGGGGCTGCTCTGTGAGGGCGCAACAGAGTCCCCGCTCGGTGAGGACGCAACAGGGTCCCCACTTGGTGCGCGTGCGTGTGTGGTGTGGTGACAAGTCTATAGGTAATTTAAGTACATGCAGTACCGCAGCGTGCACGCTGGAAACGACGCCCCGCTACACGCCCCTACATTTTTGCGCAAATTTGTGTCCTTTCGTTACTTGGTGAGGCTCTTTTCGTGTTCCTCCTATTGATACAGTATTTATCCATAAGTGGTCTACAATAAACTGAACAGTTTTATGCTGAGCATCCATACTTGTTTTACTTAAGTACATGTTGTCAAATTATCAGGCGGTCATCAACATGAGCCCTTTACGTCAAATTCGCACAAGTAAGACAATGGTGGTCCTTGGACACCCAAATTGGGTCCTACTCGGTTATGTGAATGACAAGCAGCTAGCTTGCGTCTTGTTGTTCATTCATTAATATTATAATATAATATTTTTATTATACGTGCGTCAATGATGATAATGATGACATTAATGATAATCTATATATTAATACGTGAAGAGAAAATGTTGTACCCCTTTTTAAGCATATTGCGCGCATGGAGGATTGTGTGATTTGGCATAGTCAAAGTTTATATGGAGAGGGAGTGCAGAAAGCTAAAATTTATTTATAATATGTGGTTGAATTTCGACGACCACTAGTTATTATTAATCGCCATAATTACCACAATCCATCTGGGAGGACATGGGAAACCTTATCGTCGCATGGAAAGTAAGAGAATGCATTTGTTAGATATCAAAAACAAGTAATAGCATGCACATCAAAAAGGCGTAGGGCTTAACGGGACTTTCCGCTCTAAATTGGAGCTGCCCGACTGGGGAAGTACCTCCACCTTGCAGAATGTCGTAGCCCAATAACACTGCTCTTTTGCAGTGCTGTGTTCCCAACAGTGATCACGTTCGCCAGTGCTCCTTGCACGACGCTAGTAGTAGATACGGTTGGTAACGATCTACTATTTGGAACCGTGCACCTAGAGTCTCGACATTTCATAAGTGCCTGTATCTGGTTTACATGAAATAAAGATCTATTCTATTCTATTCTAACGCGCGAGTGATGCCCCTGGTGTAGCAAGCGTCCATAGTTCATGGTAAACGCTTACCATCAGGCGGGCCGTATGCTAGTTTGCCACTTTAGTGAATTCGGAATAGAATTCATTTGAAATTGCAAGCTGGGTGTGGTAATGTGTGTCTAATAGGCCTAAGGTCAGCATAATGCTGCATTTAACTGCAGCATGGCTGTTATTACCACTCTTGAAATGTCTTCTATGATTCGAGAAACTAAGCATTATTCGCTGCATTATTTTAAAACTAAATGTCCTGATAAGTACGTAACTCTATTTCATTAGTACAAGTCTCGATTATAAAGCGATAATGCCATAGTTTATCTCATCCTAACAAGCATTTGCAATTAACTTTATCGAATAGTTATAATTATTAGTGATGCTGATTACAAGGCTGATTCTATCTGTTCCAATAAATAACATGATTAGGAACTATGTTCAATCGTGATCTTGGAATTTGAAGAAAATGTATATAAATATTGTTTCTTGAAATTGTTTTCTAAAATAAGGAAAAACTGCCGTTTCAATATTCAGTTTAGTCTCCTTTATTGATCCAATATGCAAGGATGCAAGGAAACAGCTTCCACGAGTAACGAAACTTGAGATCGTGTGTCGCACCCTGCGCAGTCAGCCTCGATACCACCATTGTTGACTGTCTAATCTTTCCACTACAATATGAGCGATTAAAGAAAAGAAAGAAAGAAGGAAATATAGTTTATTGGCACATACATGCTAAAAACACAGAAAATAAAATAAAATAAAATCAGTAGTTTAGTGCCAAACGTGCCAGCAGCTCAGCATAATGTTGGGTGTCAGCACGTTAATACTGATTACCCAACGCTGGTTTTCCGCTACAACCCAGGGTTCGATTCCTATGTGATAGCTCGTACCGACTTGACAGTTCTTATAATAATCTATTAAACCTTTACAAACTATGTTTTTTTAACTAAAAATCCGTATTTCACTCACCCTTTTTATCATCTTGCTCCCCTGGCATAGCGACGCCCTTGTCATGTAGTTTTTATTAGAATTATTGCATAGCATGCTAGCCCGTTAATAGCTAGAAATTCTTTGACCAGTTAAGGTTAAAAGACAATTCATACATAACACATACAAGCCCACACATTAGTCACCAGGACCTCTGCTCACCCTGCAAGGTAACAATATACACAGAACAACATTCCACTCGATAAGGTCTTGACAACTTTGTTATAACTAAATGCTCTTGAATGTGGGCGCGGATATAAGGACCAACAAATACGTATCAGAAACTAGTCTGTGTTTACGCGAAATTAAACTGAGATTACGCGTAATTTCTTGGTTATAAATTAAAAACAAAAAGAGCTAAAAGTAGAAGACAAAAAAATATGTATATGATACTAGCTTTTGCCCGTGGTTTCATTCGTATCCTAGGGGAACTACTTCATGTACGCGGATAAAAAGTATACTATATTCTAATCCAGGTCGTGGTCTACCTGTGTGCTATATTTGATCCAAATCCCTTCAGCTGTTATGGCGTAATTGATAAACAAATATCTAAATTCAAAAAACTCTAAACCAAGAGTCCAAGAGTAGTCGAATTCGAATTCTGATCGACAGGAAAGAGTACCCAAAATTAATACATAAACTAAATATGATAAATTCAGCCCATTAATGTCCCACTGCTGGGCACGGGTCTCTTCTCAGAATGAGAAGGGTTTGACCTTAGTCCACCACGCTGGTCTGGTGCGGCTTGGAGGACTACTCACACCATCGAGAACTTTATGAGGCTCTCTCAGATATGCAGGTTTCCTCACGATGTTTTCCTTCACTGTTATCGCAAGTAATAATCAAATTCTGATCCACACATAATATATTCGAAAAGGCAGAGGTGCGGGCCGGGTTCGAACTTAGACCGTCCTACATGGAAGGCAAGCGTTTAACCGCTAGGTCCACAAATTTAATCTATGCTAGGTAATGTGTATTTACTGCTTGTCATAATCATAATAAAATGACTTTCAACAAGCGAAAATATTCTAAGTCAACTCACTAATGCTATTAAGTATCTACGCCGATGGGCCAGCCTGTCACGTACTTGTACACCTGCGATTTTTATATCAAACATGTGACTTACACGTGAGGTTGTGAAAATAAACGTGAAGATAAGAAAGAAGTCGGGAATCAATCAACAACAGTCGTTAACGTCCATTGTTAAAGATGAACTGTCTTGAGGGAAAATGGTCCTAATCATCATTCCTGGTGCTTCACCTGGTCGCTATGCCAAATAAAATAATATCACGCGAGGAACGATAATGTACAATAAATACAAATTTAAAAAAATATTGAATAAGAAACCCGGTGAAGGTTTTTTTAAAACGTGGGCAACTTTTGAATTCTTCCTGTATCGTGGGTACATATCCAGACATAATCATAAATTTCACATGCACACACACCCAGACCCGGAACAACTATCTGTAGACCATACAAATATCTGTTCAATCGGGGGTCGAATCCGCGATGCGTAGCAGCGAACGCCAAGCCTTACCCAACGCAGAGAAAGGTGCTTTCCCCGTTCATGGAGAGCAAGCGAGAGAGCTACACGCCGCTTTGCGCGCCGCGTGTCTTTCCGCTTCACCATAATTGAGTACTAGTCATTGCACCTATCGTGTCTTATTGCTGTTGTTGTTATACGCACTCAGGACGAGGGATTTTATTACCGTCCTCTGGACATAAGAGATAGGGCTTGTCCATTTGCTGGGAACACAGCCATGATCAAATGGGCAAAGTGCTCCTCCGAAGAACACCTGCGTCATATCTGAAATGTGACTTGCACGTGACTGAAAATGAGCGTGTAGATAAAGATTATTAGTTGCAGTTGGTTGAAGCCAAGGCTATCGGTAGCACATGTATTAAAGAAATGTAGATACAATACAGACACAAAAAACACAGATAATTGATGTAGCTCAGAAGGCCGCTCAGCTTAAGTGGGACTGGGCAGGACATGTCTGCCGTATGCCGCTCGAACTGTGGGCCCACATAGCACAGAATTGGTGTCCTGAGACAGTAAGACGGGGTCGCGGCAGACCACGAAGGAGATGGCGGGACGAATTGAACACCTTCCTTATAGACTGGCCCGATACAGCGCGGGATCGCGAGAAGTGGAGGAAAGGGAGGGAGGCCTTTGCCCAGTATTGGGACAGCATAGGCTTGTAATAATAATAATAATACGATGATTGTTGATGTTACTATCCCACATGATGAGAATCTCGTGAAAGCCGAGAAAGATAAACAAATTAAATATCTTGACTTGGCTCACGAGGTTGTCGACATGTGGGATGTGGACTCAGCACTCATAGTGCCGATCGTCGTTACGGCCAATGGCTTAATAGCCAACAGCCTCGACCAACATCTTATGAGGCTCTCGTTGGGGGGTTGGTTCAAGGGCTTGATGCAGAAGGCGGTACTCCTCGACACGGCACGCATTGTGAGGAGGTTCCTCTCTCTGGAGCCCTAGCCACCGGTAGCTTGGACCCTGTTCCCGATGCCGGTTGGTTCCTATTTTTTTATGTTTTTAAATGTATGATTTTGTTTTATATGTATTTAAAAATGTAAAAAAATATGTAAAATATTATATAAAGGGAATAATAATAAGATACAATACTGCAGCTAGTATGCGTTCTTATGTTTTCTATATTAGGCCTCTCGCAGACGGCAGACTGCTTGTTCTAGTCCGCAGCGCATATCGGCTTTAGTTTTTTGGCTAGTAGGGCACGAATTCCCTTTATATCTTTGGATGCAATTAATTTTGGATTATAAGAGAGTTATCGAAATATGATTCTGCAAATATAGGCTCCTCTTTAATAGGCATCAGCATAGATTTGCGAAAATATTCTAAGTTTATGGGTAACAGGTAAACTTGCACTGATCACTATATTGCTCCTATTAGAGATTACTCTCGCAATAAATACACGAATAGTCGGAAAGAGGTTATTTCACTTTGAATAAATTAACAACACCGAGAAATTACAAAAAAAAAAAACAACTGCACCATTCCATACAATTAATTCAATATTACTCGACTAAATGCATGGAACAGCAGATTTTTTTTGCGATTTCAGATTTGTACCCTTAGTATAAGTTGTTCATAATTATGAGCACATCAACCCCCCTTTCGACTTTATAAGTGTTCCAGCTGTGTTTAAAATACAAATAATGGAAAAACGTTGCAACCTTGGCGAAAGTAACTATCTGTTTAATAATATATAAGAAAATATACAAAAGAAAGAAAGAAAGAAAAATGATTTATTTCGGACTCGCACAGAAAATTACATACAAAAAGAAAACATTAAAATAATAACAAAAAACTAATTAAAAATTCCTGCACGAGGCCAAAAATGGCCCCTATCTCAGCACCTGCTGCGACAGATAAAATAAATGTCACAGCGCTGGTTTTCGGATAGGACCCTTAGGACCTCGGAGGATACACAAACCTTTATAACATATTTCTTCTATAAACATTAAATATAAGTGAGCCCGTAGTTTTGCGGAAAAGGGAAGTCTTGGCCACAAACGCTGTCTACCCATAAATGGTCACGGACACGGCCCGATATGGTCAGAATTATTAACTTAATCTAACTGTTATTACCCGGTTAACATGGTCATTGTAAATAGATACTGTTTTTATGCTTCGAGGGTTAGCTAAAGGGTTTATGAATGTTGTAACGAGAGCTCGTTGATTATAATTTATAATAGTGTTGGTAGTGTTATTATAATTATTTTTATGGGTCAGTATATTCCTGGTCTAGTAAAAACATAGGGTCGGAGATTATGAGGTCTTGCCATCAAGAATAGATACTCTATCTATTCTTGACAAGATCTAATTAATGATTGTCAGGTCCATATTCGGTATAGGCGTTTTAGAGCAGATTTTTCAATCGCCAGTTAATGTTTTATCCAACGAATAAACTTGACACTTGACAGATTTTATATAGGAAAGCTGTCAAAAATTAATATTTATTCCCTCAGATAAAGTTTTCTGGTGATTGAAAAATCAGCCCTTATAAATTTAAAAGATCCAATTTTATACCTTTTATGACTTCATTAAAAGTATGATTCTGTATACACATAGAAAAAAGAGAATGAGTTAGATTTTTTTTTCTTTGTGTGTTACATAGGTGACCTAAAAAGTGTTACAGAAACATATTCTCAATATCCTATTCTCCTTTTTCCAGAGCGTCTCGACCACGACGACGGTTGTCACATGGACAAACAAGAACGAGTTGACGACCACGTGAGCCTCAATACCGGCCTCCGCAAGACTGACTTCTCCGACACCTTCTATGGAGGCAGGAAAACAAGCTCCGTAGATGAAAAGTCCAACAGAGGCAGTCCCGATCGCGTAGTTGTCATCGAAAGCAACAACTCTCCAAGCAAGAGCCTCAGACCGACTCGAGAATCCTCCGAGTCTCCCACGAAGACCATACGGAGCCGGCAGGCCAGTCGCATACCGCATTCTCCCGTCAGGAATCGAACCCCAAGCCGAGGCAACACACCGAGCCCGAAACATACTGCTAATCATATTCAGACTTCACCAAAACTGATGCCAAAACTGCCACCAACTGCCAGAAACACTTGGGGCGGAAGAACAGCTCCTAATCAGGCTAAAACTAAGTCCAGGCCTACGTTAGCAGCGGACACGTTTGAGAATCCGAATAAATCTCCAAAAATGAGGGCAAAAACTCCACAGCCAGAAGTTTTCAAGAGAAACTCTCCCCTTAGAGCCAGCAGCGCCACTCTCAGGTCACCACAGCATCAAAAGCCTTTGAGTCCTTTGCTAGAACAGATCTTAAGATCAACAGAAGCTGCGAAGGATGACGCATCGGTGCTTGAGAAAATGAAGGAAATTATCAGGACCTTTTCAAAGGGAGACGATTCTCTATCAAGAACTAGTTCTAAGGACTCAGATTACGCTGACTTCACTTCAGCTTGGGTCATGTCTGATGGCAAGTTAGAAAGGTCCACTAGTACCAGGCAGTTGGCTGCTCCCCGGAAAGACCCGAGGAATGGAGGGTCCAGGATACCGGCGCCAGTTTCTATTGGCTGCAGGAGGTCTACATCCACGTCACAGTTCCAATGACAGGAATCTGAAGGCAGCGTGGACACTGCGGTAACCAGTGATAATTGAACTATTTATGGTTAGTGTTTTGTTTGTGACGACAAGTCACATTAAATTGGTGATAGCTTAGTGAGGGATTGCAGCCAAAATGGCGTCGTGGGTGATAATAATGTGACGGGAAGTATGGACTTAAAATCGCATATCTTTGTGTAAGTAGCGATAATGCAAAAGGTTTTATACGAATAAAGACATCAGCTAGACTCGTGCGATTTACCGCGGTAGTAATCAGCTAGTTTATTAGTAAACTCGGATTAACATCTTGGATATTCTGAAGATCAGAATTTGCCAGATATGTTTGCCGTGGTACTTTGCAATTGAGCCTGGCTTTTACACGGCTTTGACTTGATTATTACGACTGAAGCAGTCGATATGTCCAACTCGTGGATTACACTTAAACTTTAGTTAGTTGAAACTTTAGTTAGAACGGTGTAATCCATCCCAATATGACGATTTAGATGTTTATCTTTACTTTAGTACTAATTATCGATTAGAAAATTTGTACTAACAATTTTATCTTATTAATGGTCATGTAACATCAACCATTTTAAAATATTTTCCATCTATTTGCTTATAAATCGACTTTTAATAAAAGGTGTTGCTTTTTAATCATTTATGACATGATACTAAACTTCTTTATTTATAGAACCTAAAAATAAACGGTGATAATTTAAAAGTATTTTTGGCCTTTATTTTACAGAAAAATAAAGCCCAGAACATTACGATTGCCTGAATATAGCCTTATATTACTAGGCCTATAAATAAAATTGGTAATTGTTTAAAGCAACATTAAATTATTAAAAGTCGGTTAAATATGGTGCTAAGCAATAAAAATGTTTGCTTTGTTGTTTAGTTATTAATTTAATTATTTCCGCTAAATGCGATCACAAGCGATTTACAATTAGCCTTAAGTTAACTGTACAACTTGATTTCTCACAATTTTTAGCTTTTTAGTCTTCACATTGCACCAAAGCTTACATAAAAATTTGAATGTTTAATTACAAAATAATAAAATAACTGAATTGTTTTTTTTTTTTTGCAAAATAAACTTTGGTGCAACCGTTTTTTTTGTAGAGAACTTTAATCTGTTTTGTCAAAATGTTAATATTAGTAAAATAAAATGATTATTATATTTTATTATTAGTAAATATTTTGACTTTTTGTACTCAAGTACTTTTTATTTTACAAGATGACAAGTTTAATTTAAGTTTATATTTTTAAGATTTAGATTAATTTTTTTGTAACTTTTCCCGGTAAAACTTTACTAATGAGTAAAAAATAATTACTTATAAAAATAAATTGACAGTTGAAATTTTGCATTTAACGTAAATATCATTCCATGTTTGGAGTAGCCGGGATTTTGGCAATTTTTCTTTAAAAGTAATCTCATTTTGTGTAGGTTGTGAAGGGTAGAGCGTATAAAATCGGTAGTTTTTTAATAAAAAACAAGAAATAGTAGGTACACGTAGAATTTTTTTCTTACAAGAAATTTAGTAAATAAGAAAAAAAAACTTTTTTTCAAAATTCATCCATTTTCATACCTCATTGTAGTGTGTACTGATAAAAAGAGATATTTTTGCATGCTCTTTATGAAAACGAACATTAGATGTGTCACTAGATGTCATAAGACCGTCCGTTTCAAAGTTTAGTAAAGACATAGTAGTAGTTTATGGCATCGGCATGATGTTATTTTAACCACGTTTTATTTATCTTAATTAGATTTTTTTTAAATAGTTTACTTTCCTTTTTTTTTTTATGCTGATCCATTTTTTTAATTTTTGTTAAACAACATAAATCTGTAGTGACTAAAATAACATTTTGCTTTTAAAATATTACTTCTATCGTTGTAATGGATAATTTAATTATAATTAAATTAATGATTGAAGTAATTAACTGTAAGAAAATCTATCAATACGATTTTTAATCATCTGGGTCTAGCACGCCTTCAATTATGATGTCACAAA
Organism: Allophyes oxyacanthae; assembly: GCA_932294325.1. NCBI lineage: Eukaryota > Metazoa > Arthropoda > Insecta > Lepidoptera > Noctuidae > Allophyes > Allophyes oxyacanthae. The sequence continues at coordinate 13,782,008 of OW028628.1, forward strand.
TGTTACTTCTATGAGTCTATGTTGTAATGCTTTACTTAAGAAAATATCATGGCTCTTGTATGTAATGGACTTCAAGGTTTGTCCAATATGATTACGATCCAAAATATCTAGAAACTCTAGTTTTACGGATAAGTACATTATTTTTTTCTCTTTATGTCAAAATCTACTTTATATTTATATAGCTCGACTCGGAAAATTATGTTATCTGTTTACTTGAAGCAATAAAAAATAATTTAAAATTATTATTTCGGATTTTATTTTTCTATTTAAAAGCTGCACAGAAAGGAAAAAAATTATAATATCAAAAAAAAAGAGGGAATTTTATTTAAAAAAATACAATTTTATATTAAATGGTAATTTAGTAAACAGATGACTCAAATAATGGACATTCTTTTACATTAAAATTATTTTATATTGGAATATTTTTAAGGTTTATATAGAAAGAGGATGTCCATAACAAAATAAGTGACTGCTGTAAAAACATTGTTACAATATCATAAAAATAATTTAAAAAAATAAAATTTTAAATGTGTTTTTTTTTTAATGTATGAAATATTTCCAAAGTGTATTTTTCAATTAAAAGTTAACTTCTATGTTGTAACTTTTTGTGATAGTGTAACAATGGCGCAGGCTAGAGGCTAAGATTTTAGTTAATTTACATTATTTCTCTTCGACGTAATGTTACCAGTGACTATGCCATAGATATCTGTTATTATTCACGGAATAAACGATAAGTTTATCTTAAATTGGTATTTTTTTAATTTAATTTAATCCAATGTCTTTATTATATCAATTAGGTTTGCTACGGATGCTCAGAGTTTAGGGTTAATTCCTAGATCCATATTCAGAAAAAGAAGTACCGAAAATGGCACTATTACACGGAGCAAATTATATTAATACATATCACATCGTATTAAGACTGTTTATTTTCTAAGTACGGCCCTGTCTATTCTATTCTTTGAGACTACTCGACGATAGATGGCGCGCGAACTATTCCACGGTTTAGAATAATGATACAAATAATAATAAGATATTTTGTGACAACCAAAAGATAATCCAAAATTTATTTTATTACTTATTATACTTTTAAATACCGTAGTTTTTAGCTATTCTTGTTTAATAATATGGTGGCGCCATCTTTTGTCGAACAGTAAAACTATTGATTAGAGTCATGATACACTTTATCTATGCATGATACAAAGAGCTTTTTATAGAAGTCGTCTTATAAATCCATGGAAATAACTGTAAGTACATCTATATAATTATAATAAAAATGAATCCCTATTTCCCTTGGTCACGCCAAACGTTTGTTGTAATTTGTAAGGAGAAGGTAGTTATGGTAGATAGGGTAGGTATGGTAGATAGGGTAGGTAGGGTAGGTAGGGTAGGTATGGTAGATAGGGTAGGTAGGGTAGATAGTAGGGTAGGTATGGTAGACAGGCTAGGGTAAATAGGTAGATAGGTAGGGTAGGTGGGTGCTCAGTTCATTTATTGGCGGTACGAAGTTCGCCGGGTCAGCTAGTAATAAATAAATTACACTAATATCAATGCGAAAGTAACTCAGCAGTCTGTTTCCGACCTTTTCACGACTAAACTGCTAAACCGATATCGATGAAATTTGACAAAGACATAGTGTGCATCATGAGGAAGAAAATACGGTATTTAAAAACAAATACTATAATGTTAAAGATTACTCTCTAGGGAAATATTTCGCCATCCAATGGCATCCGAATGTTTATCTGAGTAGTTTCTACATTGATATTTGTATCATCATCAGCCGTTTCCTAAGCTTAATCGAAAAACATAAACCTCCAGCCCACAGAACACAGAAAAGAAGTTAGAAAGGCCTAGTGGGCGGGGCAGGCTCGCCACAAGCATGAGCAAATGCTCAGGTTTCGAAAAAACGTGCGATCGCGCTATTTAGTCGCTCACGAGTCACGGACTGCAACGAAGTGAATATTGTAGAAAGCTGCTCTTAAAAGAATCAAAATGCCATCTTGTGCAATAATTACTTGCAGAGCAAGAAGTCAAGTGTCAACTGTAGCCAAAGAAGGAATTTCTTTTCGTAGGTAAGTCTCAAAATCCTTCTTAATAATGAAATTTTAGACAAAAACTGTTAAAACATGAGCGTAATGAAAATTTAAAAAACCAAATTCCAAATAAAATACATTGCCGGCAATATACGCTCGCAATATTTGCTCTGACTATATGAGCGCGAAATATATTGCGCTGCAAACGACAACTCACGATCGAAAAGTGACCATTTATTCTAGAGCTGTGTTCACATAAATACGACGTAAATTGTACTTGTATCGATAAATTATTTCTTGGAAATGTTTTGTAGTAGGTAATAATCAAAGACATTAAATTATAGTAGGTTTAATCTCTTTGGTAATAATGAAATGTAACTGAATAAGTTTTTTAATTGTAAGACTGTTTAAGAAATAATCAAGTTTTTTTACTCGTAGATAGGTATATAATTTTGTTATTTCTTAACAAATATATTTTGTTTTAAGGTCAATAAATAAATAATATATTATGTAGTTTGGCAAAAAAAGTTATTTTACATAATTATACTTCATATCCCTTCCTTTTATTACAGTACCTATAACATTTTATTAATGTGATGCATTTCATAAAATTCAATATTATTAGGATTAAATTTTTATAATACCGAAACTAGTATAATTTTAATCTTTCTTTTGCATTTTGAATTTTGTTCAAATGATAAAATACCAAATATAGATAAAAAATTTCATTGTTGTAATCACTAGCGTATATGTAAAATAAATTGCTTTTGCACAGTAGGTACATAGGCAATGCAATCAGCACCCCTACCGCGTAACTAAAATTGTATGAACATCGACATCGGTATTAAACTTCAATACGATAGTGAGAGCCTAAACTTTGAGCTAACTTGTAAAAAAATTACCTATCATATAGTTGCACACTTATCTTCATGATCGGTAAAAAAAATACAATTTAGCTCAAAGTTTAGGCTCTCACGATCGTATTGAAGTTTAATACCGATGTCGATGTTCATACAATTTTAGTTACGCGGTAGACCCGCTGTGTCTGTGAGAGTGAACTCTGGGATCGACCAATTAGCTTGGTCAGTTGCCTCGCAAGGCCCTCCCACGGTCATCGGGAGGCGGGATGAGAATAATATCGGCCAATATGCTCATCACTGGTGGTCTGTGGGACGCAGGGGGGGATTTTTTTTAGCAATAAGTAGTAAAAGGTGGGGTCGCGTCTGGTGACATCGGTTCCCGTACAAACCCCGAATGATCGCCTTTCTAACCTCTTTCTGTGTTCTGTGATCCAGCCTAATTCAAAAGTGTAAAAAAAATCGTAGGCCTGTTATCTCACTCTATAGATTTATATATTTAAATATCTAATTACAAAAATTAGATATTTAAAATACGAAATGGATCGTGCACAGGCTCCTGCTCGCAGATCGTACAGTCATATCATGATATAAGAAGATTCCCCAGTTGATCAAAACCAACCTCCTTTACCTATCCAAAATCTAGCATCGAAAAGAAAGAAAAACTGTCAGTTATCAGTCGAGAATTTTGTGCACTGCCACTTTAACAGTCAGTCGAAATCTGCCGTGATCGGCCGTGATGTTCCTTTGACATTTAATGTGGTAGACTTCTTAATCGAAACATAAATACTCTTTGCAATTATGTCTATACTTTGCAGAATTAAGAAGATACCAGGCTCCGTCAAATATGAAATGTGTCATATAATTATCTATCTTTCTATAGCTTTCTATGTTTAATTTTATGTTGATTAAAGCCTTAATTTGGTTCTATTGATTATTGTTATTTCATAACAATTTAATCAACATAATAATGATAATAATGTAAAACATACTCTACGAAATATCTATCGCTAATTATCGCTAATAATATGGAAAAGTATCTTCGACCGATTCTTCTCGATGTCGATCCGGCATCACCAACGGCAGCTCAAGAATGGACCCATTGGATTTTCACTTTCAAAAACTTCATCACTAATAGTGAAAAGGATGAAAAACGTATGTCAGACACAGTAAAGATGCAGCTGCTTATTAATCATGTATCACCAAAGGTATTTGAATACATAAGTGAGTTTAAGGATTATGAGGTTGCCTTAGATGCCCTCGGTAAATTATTCATAAAACCTAAAAATGAAATTTTTGCTCGTCATGTTCTTACAACACGTAAACAACAAAGTCATGAAGGCGTACACCAATTCTTACAACAACTTAAATTACTCAGTAAAGATTGCCAATTCAAAGATGTTGATGCAGAACGTAATAAAAATGACTTCATACGAGATGCTTTCATATCCGGCATTAAATCTAATAAAATCAGAGAAAGACTACTCGAAAATATAACATTAACCTTAGATGAAGCTTTTAATCAGGCGCAATCAATAGAGATCGCTGAAAACAATGCCCAAGTATTCAACTCTTCCAGTCAAAGTAATGATGGATTGGTCATGGCTTTACCAAAGACTTCTACTTTCACAAAACCAAAACAATGCTTTTTCTGCGGAGGAAAGGTCCACCGCCGCGATAACTGCCCCGCACAAAACGAAATATGTCAAAACTGTCAAAAAAGAGGTCATTTTGCAAATGTATGCAGGAGCCCTAAAAAAAACCATGTCGCTGCTTCTAACGGGCCTCCTGAAGCACTTGAAAATAGCTTAAACGGAATTATAATCACTGCAGCTGCACCACCAAGTCTGAAGAAGTCAGTGGTCACTGTAAAAGTTAATAATATAAAGGCCAAGGCCTTAATTGACTCTGGAAGCTCGAGGAGCTTTATTAATCATGACTTCTTCATAAATTGCTGCTTCAGAAAAGAAGAATCCAGTGAATTTGTAACAATGGCCCAGACAACACATACAATCAATTGCGAGGGACTACTGCGAGCAACAATCATCCTGGATGATAACATTTACATCAACGTTGCGCTTCTAATAGTAAGATATCTTTGCGCTGATGTCATCATCGGACATGATATATTAGAACAACACTCAAGTTTGGAAATTTCTTTTGGTGGACCTAGGAAACCTTTACAGATATGTAGCGTCCTCGCTGCATCGGTACCACCAGTGCCTCTATTTACAAATTTAACTTCGGACTGTAAGCCGATTGCAGTGAAGTCACGACGATACAGCAATGATGACTTGAAATTTATCGAAAATGAAATCAATCTACTGCTATCTGATGGTGTTATCGAAGAGAGTAGATCTTCGTGGCGAGCGCAGATCCTGGTTACCAAAAATGAAAATCACCGCAAAAGGTTGGTGATAGATTATTCTCAAACCATTAACAAATATACCGACTTGGATGCATATCCTTTACCGAACATGGAAAAAATGGTAAATGAAATTTCAAAATACGATTTCTTCTCAAAAATCGACTTGAAAAGTGCTTATCATCAAGTACCTATTTTGGAAGCAGAAAAACAATACACTGCGTTCGAAGCATGCGGAAATTTGTATCAGTTTTGTCGTATTCCGTTTGGAGTAACTAATGGAGTGAGTTCTTTCCAAAGAGTCATGGACTGGCTTATCAAGAAAGAGCATTTGATTGATACATATGCGTATTTGGACGACGTAACGATTTGTGGTAGAAATAAATCTGATCATGATCAAAATCTCCAAAACTTCATGGATGCGGTTGATAAATATAATCTGACCATTAATAAAGACAAATCGATGTTCTCATTAAACAGCATAAACCTTCTCGGATACAAAATTTCGAAAAGGTCAATCAAACCGGATCCAGATCGACTCCAACCATTAGTAAACATGCCGACACCGACTGACAATTCTTCATTAAAAAGGGCTCTCGGTATGTTCTCGCACTATTCTAAATGGATACCAAGGTTTTCGGAAAGGATTCATAGGCTCGTGAGCCCAGAATTTCCATTGAATGAACAAGCTAAAGCTGCTTTTGAAGACTTGAAAAACTGTATAGCAAAATCCACGATATTTGCTATTGATGAAAAGAAGATGTTTGCTGTCGAAACAGATGCTTCTGATAATGCTATAGCGGCTACTTTATCTCAAGAAGGACGCCCAGTAGCTTTCTTTTCACGCACACTTTCAACTTCAGAAAAGAGACATCCGGCTATAGAAAAAGAAGCCTACGCTATCGTCGAAGCCCTTCGTAAGTGGCGCCACTATTTGATTGGGAGGTCTTTTCGCCTGATTACAGATCAGAGACCAGTTTCTTATATGTTTGATCGCACACACACAAGCAAGATAAAAAACGAGAAAATAGAAAGATGGCGTTTGGAACTATCTTGTTTTAAGTACGATATTATATACAGACCAGGAAAAGAGAATAACGCCGCTGACACGTTATCGCGTATATGTGCGAGCATACACTCGGAAACTAAGTTAAAAGAATTGCATAATGATTTATGTCATCCAGGAACGACTCGCATGTTCCACTGGGTGCGGAGTAAGAATTTAGCTTACTCAATAGAAGAAGTCAGGAAGATCACGAATGCTTGCTCGGTCTGTGCAGTTGTTAAGCCGAGATTTTTCAAAAACAGTAGTTGCTTGATAAAAGCTACTTCACCATTCGAAAGGCTGAACATTGACTTCAAGGGACCAGTTCCCTCATCTACTGATAACAAATATATCTTAACTATAATTGACGAGTACTCTCGATTCCCATTTGCATTTCCATGCAAAGATGTATCGGCTACAACTGTGGTCAAACACTTATCAATACTATTTTGCACTTTCGGAATGCCAGCCTATATCCACTCCGATCAAGGTTCAGCATTTATGTCCAAGGAAGTTAAAGATTATTTACATAACAGGGGTATATCTACAAGTCGTACAACAGCTTACAATCCACAGGGCAACGGCCAAATAGAACGAGTAAATGGAACTATTTGGAAAACGGCTCAATTAGCTCTGAAATCACAAGGACTTAACATTGAAGACTGGGAAAAGGTTCTTAACCAAGCGCTTCACTCAATTAGATCACTACTATGTACGGCCACAAATCAAACCCCACATGAAAGAATGTTTATGCATACTAGAAGATCTAACAATGGTCATTCAGTGCCTACCTGGCTCCTCACACCAGGACCGGTTCTACTTAGAAAACAAAACAGAAATACCAAGTACTCTCCAATAGTCGAAGAAGTTGATCTTTTAGAATCGAACCCAGACTACTCATTTGTGAGATTAAATGATGGCCGGGAGACGACAGTGTCAAATAGGCACTTAGCTCCAGTGGGAGTGGAAACCGAAAATGATGGAGAGAGAACTTTTGAAACTGAAGGGGTTGAAACCGAAAGTGACTCATCTTTCGTTTCTACAGGGAGCACACCTTTGGAAACCCCTCCTGCACGGCGATCAACCAGAAACAGGAGGCCCCCCAATTATCTTCAAGATTATGATTTAACTCACTAGAGCGGGGAAGAATGTGGTAGACTTCTTAATCGAAACATAAATACTCTTTGCAATTATGTCTATACTTTGCAGAATTAAGAAGATACCAGGCTCCGTCAAATATGAAATGTGTCATATAATTATCTATCTTTCTATAGCTTTCTATGTTTAATTTTATGTTGATTAAAGCCTTAATTTGGTTCTATTGATTATTGTTATTTCATAACAGGGATCGACCAATTAGCTTGGTCAGTTGCCTCGCAAGGCCCTCCCACGGTCATCGGGAGGCGGGATGAGAATAATATCGGCCAATATGCTCATCTGGTGGTCTGTGGGACGCAGGGGGGGATTTTTTTTAGCAATAAGTAGTAAAAGGTGGGGTCGCGTCTGGTGACATCGGTTCCCGTACAAACCCCGAATGATCGCCTTTCTAACCTCTTTCTGTGTTCTGTGATCCAGCCTAATTCAAAAGTGTAAAAAAAATCGTAGGCCTGTTATCTCACTCTATAGATTTATATATTTAAATATCTAATTACAAAAATTAGATATTTAAAATACGAAATGGATCGTGCACAGGCTCCTGCTCGCAGATCGTACAGTCATATCATGATATAAGAAGATTCCCCAGTTGATCAAAACCAACCTCCTTTACCTATCCAAAATCTAGCATCGAAAAGAAAGAAAAACTGTCAGTTATCAGTCGAGAATTTTGTGCACTGCCACTTTAACAGTCAGTCGAAATCTGCCGTGATCGGCCGTGATGTTCCTTTGACGAATCCTAACTCATCTTGAGGATGAGCGTGCTTCTACTGATCGCTCACTTCTGGGAGACAGCCTTCTTCCTCGTCCTCATATGTGCTGCCTTCCTATCCATTAGAGTGCTGGTTAGAGTGGGTAGACCTAATTGGATTTGCTGGTAAGTAGGACTGTAGTTAAGACTGCTAGAGAAAGGGCTCTTAGGCTTACATTCAGAGACGACAGAAAGAAAGAAAGTCTAAGCGTGAACCTTAGATTATTGATTGGTTGTCGCAGCCGCTCCAACTAGATACCGCACTACCTAAGAAAAATGGCTCCTTGAATGCGTCAACTCATGTATTGACATGTCATTGTCATTTATGGTTTGTTTATTTATTGTTGAAATTATGAAATTATTTCGGAAATTATACAATCTTTACTGATGAGCGTGAACTTACGCTTCCATCTGTTAAAATTTGTTCGCACGTTTGACAGATGGAAGCGTAAGTTCACGCTTAGACTCGTTTCTGTCGTCTCTGAATGTAAGCCTTAGACCACATTTTAGTTGGATTGAGCTTTAAACCAAATTGAGAGCGTCTAGCAATTAAAGTTTCTTAGTTCAAATTACTTTTTTATTTGTCATGGATGCAGGTGCTAAAATAATTAACAAATGCATACATGACAAAGAACATAGAACTGCATGGTTCCTTCCAAGACACGAAGGAGGCTCAATATTTCTCAGAGGCATGAAGAGGTTTCCATCTGTAAACAGTGACTACAAGATTTGAAGAATTCCAGTTCATCTAGAGGATGAGCGGTCCTACGCTGTTGTCACATTTCTGAGAGACCGCCTTCGTCCTATTCATTGTGTTTGCGGTGTTCATGTCACAGGACCATTCTCAGGGCTACATCGAACACCTTGTTGGTGTGTTGAGCTTGTAGGTTTAGGTTAGTTGAATCTCAACAGCCATCGCAGTCCACGACTGCACAGGGCTCTCCCAAATAGGAGGTGGTGACTTAAAATGGTCCCTAAGCTAACACATCCCTATTTCCTTTTGTTGTTATAAGAAAGAACGTATATCTCTGCGCAGACCCTTCAAGACACGAAGGGGTCTTGATGTGTACTCTCAAGGCATCAAGAACTTTCCATCTGTGAACAGCGACCAATCATTCAAGAACTGAAGAAGTCCAGCTGATCTAAAAGATGATTGCTGAAGTGTTTCTGAATCATTTCTGGCGGACATCATTCTTCATAGTCATTATGTTCGCTGCGATCATGTCTGTCAGGGGCATCTTGAGGGCTACTGGTGGGAGGAGATCAAGTTGTTGGTGAGTCGTTAGCTTTTAGGTTTAAGTTAATTTATCATCAACAGCCTATCACAGACCACTGCTATATGCAGCCCGAGGAGTTGCTGGATGCTGGTGGATCAATAGCAGGCTGAATGCATTATGTATTGACCATCAATCAACTCAGCTTATAGTGGTACACTGCTGGACATAAGTTTCTCCAGTCCCAAGTGACGTCACAACACTTTGCATCCAGTCTGACTTTATTTTAACTTCTATCGGCAGGTTCTTAGAAAAAATAAACCGCGACGATCTAAAAATTCAGTTGGGTGACGCTAAGAAGTGTTGTGACAACTTGGGAGAGTATTTCTGGAGTTTACTTATTAAGATTAGTCCAGGAATAAAGGGCGATATCTCTGGGTACCTTATTCTAAAGAATTGACTTAGACCCATTTTCTTGTTTGGTGTCGTAAATATAGATATTATTTTCATGATAACCGTATGCTGGCCTTGAGGTAGAGAGGGGGCTTTAACACCCGGGTGTCGTAAAAGGATATTAACTAATATGTTAAGGGGATTACAGGAGCGTCCTCCGTTGTCCTATTAACGACATAATTATTGTGATCACCAATCCGCCTACCAAGCAAGGTAGAGCAATATCTTTGATCATATTACAGTGAATAATGGGCAGGCGTGCTCACGTGACAGCCAAGACTAATAGCTGAACAAGCTCACCGAAGAATGAGGGTCGCTTGGCGTTTAGTTTGAATTAGTCATGTTCTTTTATGTTCTAGCTATTTCTAGGCTTTTATAGCGATGTTTTGTCTGAATATTACTATTGGAAGTTTTTGACTTAATTATTTTTCTTTTCAGATTTTTCGAAATGGAATACGATGCTCTAATATTAGGACTTATTTTATACTTACTCTTAGTAGGAATATGTTAGTACATTTTAAAATACCTACCTATAGATAATTATAATATGATAAATCGTTTAGGTACAGTCTAAAGCCTCACGCTTATGGAATGCATTGCCTGTATCGGTAAAAAGAGCACAGTCATTTACTTCTCTTAAAGTATTGCTGAAAGATCACTACATTCACTACCTACCTATCTGTTTAGTGGGAATGCTAGGATTATGCCGTAAAGATTATACATAAGTAGTCCTCCAATACCAATTAAATAATAACGCTGTATATTTATTTATTTTGTATGTAAGTGTAATATAAATTTTATGCATATTATTATATTATAGACATACACACAACACATACACACATACATACATGTACATATAGTACAGCGCAAACTGCCCTTTTTCTATTTCTTTCGAGTCATGTCAATCCAAAGGTTGTCTGAAAGACATCGCTTTTAGCGAAAAGACCGCCCATTGTACATGTTTATATTTATAATTATTGTATCTTTTTGTATTTCTGGTGTACAATAAAGTTTATTGTATTGTTTAGTACTATTTTCTGTAACGTGCAAACAAAGCGGGACAGTATATGTAGGTAAGTCATCTACACAAATATGCTGCCAGTCACAGCGGCAAAACAACAGAACACATATTTTACCACTAGTTAAGTTAATACCATAAATAAGTTTATGATTATCAAACTGAAAAATAATTTAGTTACCCTGCCATCTAGCGGCGAATAGTAAAAGTCATTACTGTTTCAGTGGTAATAATAAATGAAGCATTCTGCAAGGCAATATGTATCAAAAACGCGCAGCGAGTCCAAGAACAACAACAGGCACATGATGTCGAGCTGAACGAGAGAAGACCCTTTAAAACACAAAAAGTACCCATTTTCCACCAGCCGACCAGTTATAATGCGCCTAATCGAGATAACATGTACATATAAGTAGTTCTAAAATAGTTCAATAGATGGCGCTTATACCAATACCAAGATATTTCGTACTCGCAACAAGGCACGGCACCAAAATTTTTACAAACATAAATTATATATTTACCGTAAAGTAAAATAAAACTGCATTTCTTATAAAATTATTTACTTATAATTAGTTACTTATATTTTACAAAGTCTAATTAAAGCAGCTTCAATAATTACCATGTTTTTTTAACATACCTATTATACCTATTATTATTAGATACTTTTGATCGTTTACTACCTAACAGGATTATTTTAACATTTATTTTAGTCGTCCAGCGGAATACTACATTATTTTAATATTATTTCATTACTCTTCAAAGAATATTTTGTTCATTGGTACAGTATCAAATATCTTATTGCTAACATCTTGAAATACAGAGCTCAGTGATTTTTCGTAGGATTCCTTCAATTCGCTGAACACCAGCTCTGAATTTTCGTTCAGGAACCTGAAAGAACATGAGGTACAGTCTGTCAATAAAGTCATGAAAAGGATTTTGAAGGAACTAAAATTCTTCTTCGCTCGTAACCCTAAATAAGTACCGTAGGTGTCAGTTTGGGTACAACGATGTGTTTATTTTACTATTCTGTGTAGAATTTTTGTGATAAAAAATGTTTTCGGCATTAATATATTGTAAAAATAAACAAGAGAATATACAAGTGGCGCCCTCAATCCTTTTCATGACTTTATTGACAGACTGTAGATAAGTGCATTTACAGTAAACATAGCAAATTGTTTGAACAAGGAAGAGATTGATAGACCATGGCAGGCTAACGACAGACAACAAGTACCCATCTAAGGCCCAAGTTCACCTACAACATAGCAGACAATAAGAGCAAAATCTGCCGTTTTAACATAGATTTTTGTATTAATCGGCCGATTTCAATTTAAACAACTGTTATATCGTCGGTGATACTGCAATACCGCGGAACCAACAGTGGATGATACCGCGGAAGTGCAAAAGTAGCAAAGAGACGTCGCGGCTATTAAATCATGACGCTGATTGAATTGATTGGTTGGATTGAATTAGATATTAACATAAAAGTTAAACAAAGCACATTTCTAAATACCTTAAAGTTCAGACACGTCTAAGATAAGTAGAAGAGTAGTTTTTTTTGCTCTACTGAAAAGTTCGCACATAAGTTACGCGGTATTGTCTGTTGTTACTTACGCTGTATTGAGTAGTTTCTACATTTATATTTGTATCATCATCAGCCGTTTCCTAAGCATAATCGAAAAAAATTAACATCCAGCCTAATTCAAAAGTGGAAAAAACGTAAGCCTGTTATTTCACTCTATAATTACAAAAATTATATATAAATACGAAATGGATCGTGCACAGGCTCGCAGATCGTACATATTATGATATAAGAAGATTCCCCAGTTGATCAAAATCAACCTCCTTTACCCATCCATAATCTAGCATCGAAAAGAAAGAAAATTTGTCAGTTATCAGTCGAGCATTTTGTGCACTGTCACTTTAACAGTCAGTCGAAATCTGCCGTGATGTTCCTTTGAAGAATCGTAGCTCATCTTGAGGATGAGCGTGCGTATACTGGTCGCTCACTTCTGGGGGACAGCCTTCTTCCTCGTCCTCATATGTGCTGCCTTCCTATCCATTAGAGTGCTGGTCAGAGTGGGTAGACCTAATTGGATTTGCTGGTAAGTAGGACTGTAGCTAAGACTGCTAGAGAAAGGGCTCTTAGACCACGTTTTAGTTGGATTTAGCTTTAAACCAAATTGAGAGCGTCTGTCATTTTACGTTCTTAGTTCAAATTACTTTTTTATTTGTCATGGATGCAGGTGCTAAAATAATTAACAAATGCATACATGACAAAGAACATAGAACTGCATGGGTCCTTCCAAGACACGAAGGAGTCTCAATATTTCTCAGAGGCATGAAGAGGTTTCCATCTGTAAACAGTGACTACAAGATTTGAAGAATTCCAGTTCATCTAGAGGATGAGCGGTCCTACGCTGTTGTCACATTTCTGAGAGACCGCCTTCGTCCTAGTCATTGTGTTTGCGGTGTTCGTGTCACAGGACTATTCTCAGGGCTACATGAGAAGACCTTGTTGGTGAGTTGAGCTTGTAGGTTAAGGTTAATTGAATCTCAACAGCCATCGCAGTCCACGACTGCACAGGGCTCTCCCAAATAGGAGGTGTTGACTTAAAATGGTCCCTAAGCTAACACATCCCTATTTCCTTTTGTTGTTATAAGAAACGTATATCTCTGCGTAGCCCCTTCAAGACACGAAGGGATCTTGATGTGTACTCTCAAGGCATCAAGAACTTTCCATCTGTGAACAGCGACCAATCATTCAAGAACTGAAGAAGTCCAGCTGATCTAAGAGATGCCTGCTAATGCGTTTGTGAATCATTTCTGGCAGACATCATTCTTCATAATCATTTTGTTCGCTGCGTTCATGTCTGTCAGGGGCATCTTGAGGGCTACTGGTGGGAGGAGATCAAGTTGTTGGTGAGTCGTTAGCTTTTAGGTTTAAGTTAATTTATCATCAACAGCCTATCACAGACTACTGCTATATGCAGCCCGAGGAGTTGCTGGATGCTGGTGGATCAATAGCAGGCTGAATGCATTCTGTATCGACCATCAATCAACTCAGCTTATAGTGGTACACTGCTGGACATAACTTTCTCCAGTCCCAAGTGACGTCACAACACTTTGCATCCAGTCTGACTTTATTTTAACTTCTATCGGCCGGTTCTCAGAAAAAATAAACCGCGACGATTTAAAAATTCAGTTGGGTGACGCTAAGAAGTGTTGTGACAACTTGGGAGAGTATTTCTGGAGTTTACTTATTGTGATTAGTCCAGGAATAAAGGGCGATATCTCTGGGTACCTTAATCTAAACAATTGACTATGTTTGATGTCGTAAGAGGGCAAACTTCCTGTGAAGTCAAAATATAGATATTTTCATGATAACCGTATGCTTGAGGTAGAGAGGGGGCTTTAACATCTGGATGTCGTAAAAGGACATTAACTGATATGTTAAGGGGATGACAGCAGCGTACTCCGTTGCCCTAATAACGACATATTGTGATCACTAATCCGCCTACCAAGCAAGGTAGAGCAATATCCCTGACCATATATTAAAGTGATTATTGGGCAGGTGTGCTCACGTGACAGCCAAGACTAATAGCTGAACAAGCTCACCGAAGAATGAGGGTCGCTTGGCGTTTAGTTTGAATTAGTCATGTTCTATAACGTTATAGCTATTTCTAGGTTTTTATAGCGATGTTTTGTCTGAATATTACTATTGGATGTTTTTGTACAATGACTAAATTATTTTTCTTTTCAGATTTTTCGAAATGGAATACGATGCACTAATATTAGGACTTATTTTATATTTACTCTTAATAGGAATATGTTAGTACATTTTTTTAAACATACCTATAGTACTCTTTTCTGTAACGTGCAAACAAAGCGGGACAGTTTATTATCTGCATAGAAATAGTACAATATACAACCTTATTCATAGTATATACGAAAGCCGAAACACCCGTCAAATATTTTCATATAACGAAGCTGTATAAAAAATTTCAATAATGTATAATGAAAACTCACAAAGTTATAAGCTTGTCGAGTTGCGTCGTTGTCCTCGCATAAACATGGTGTCACCAGCGCGCCGGCACGACCGCGCGCGCCTTACGTTCATTGATAACGGTCGCGGTGCCAGTAGGTATTACACAGAGCGTTTGTAAGTAATGTGGTGATAACATTTTCCATCACACTTGCAGGCTTTGGACTGTTCTTATTGGTCAATTGTAGCGGTTATTATGTACCTACTACGTTTTTCGTAAATACAAATAATAAGTAACTACGTACCAAGTACCAATTAACCACTTCGGCGTATTTAAAAATGATAATCAACATTTTTTTCATTTTCACTCAAAATTATCACGACAACAGCGGGATCGCGCGCGCAAGCGACACATAACGTGCGGACCTATCTCTAGCTTCGGGACGACTAGGGCAGTAGGGCTAATGGAGGCGCGGGCGCGGCGCGTGGGGGTAGCGCGGGGGTGGGTGCGCTGGCGCATCGCATCATGCTACTGTCAGCTGTTTGTCGCGCGCAAGGTCAACGTACCATGTCCAACTTGTAGGACTTTTCAAATATTATTAGGATAAAATACAACATGGTGTAAAAATTATCACAATGGATTATGTTACTGATTCTGAACATACTACTTTCAGGTTTTGTATAAAGTATGAATAACCTTGTATAGTGCCACAAACTTATCTGACCCGGTGACCAAAATTGGAACTAACGTCGCTACGGAACAAAAATGACATCAAAGTGTCATTTTTGTACGGAGATGACATTGGTAAAAGCGACGGCAGCGACGCCACGACCAGGTCAGATAAGTTTATGGCACTATACTATACACAAATATGCTGCCAGTCACAGCGGCAAAACAACAGAACACATATTTTACCACTAGTATTATAAATAAGTTTATGATTTATCTTATTGAAAAATAATTTAGTTGCCCTGCCATCTAGCGGCGAATAGTAAAAGTCATTACTGTTTCAGTGGTAATAATAAATGAAGCATTCTGCAAGGCAGTATGTATCAAAAACGCGCAGCAAGTCCAAGAACAACAACAGGCACATGATGTCGAGCTGAACGAGAGAAGACCCTTTAAAACACAAAAAGTACCCATTTTCCACCAGCCGACCAGTTATAATGCGCCTAATCGAGATAACATGTACATATAAGTAGTTCTAAAATAGTTCAATAGATGGCGCTTATACCAATAACAAGATATTTCGTACTCGCAACAAGTCACGGCACCAAAAATTTTACAAACATTCATTGCGTTAAAAATTATATATTTATCTTAAAGTAAAATAAAACTGCATTTCTTATAATATTATTTACTTATAATTAGTTACTTATATTTTACAAAGTCTAATTAAAGCAGCTTCAATAAATACCACGTTTTGGACATTTATTATTACTAAATTTGATCGTTTACTACCTAACAGGATTATTTTAACATTTATTTTAGTCGTCCAGCGGAATACTATGGTTATTTTAATATTAATTCATTACTCTTCAAGGAATATTTTGTTCATTGGTACAGTATCAAATATCTTATTGCTAACATCTTGAAATACAGAGCTCAGTGATTTTTCGTAGGATTCCTTCAATTCGTTGAACACCAGCTCTGAATTCTCGTTCAGGAACCTGAAAGAACATGAGGTAGATAAGTGTATTTATTATAAACATAGCTTATTGTTTGAACAAGGAAAATATTGATAGACCACGGCAGACTAACGACAGACAACAAGTACCCATCAAAGTATGTGTTGGAGTTAGCTTCTATTTCAACTGAACATAGCTAAACGAAATGAACAGTATTTTTTTTTTACTAGGAAGCTTTGAAGTTTGTTTTCTTAGTATATAGGGCCTAGGTACCTAACAATATCTACTTAGGAGTAGATATTGATAAGAAGGTCGTTCAACCAGGCGATAAAAACATATGAAGGGTACAGAAAAAAATGGAGGACATTAACATTTTCATATTTTTGAGTAATCAACAAACTAAACCTAAAATCTTCTAAAACTAAACATAATTCTAAGACGGGACGGGTCGCTAGTTGTTATGAAATTGTGTTGTGCCGTGTAGTTAAGTTGCCGCGTAGTACGGTCTACCTCACAAATGATTTATATAAAAAAATAAATTAAAAATAATTGGTCTTGTCGCTCCGCTGCAGTGCAGTTCCGCTCACCGCGGTCTGACCATAAACGGATGATTTCGCCATAAACATCTTTTTTAAACTGTGAACTTCGGCCTCACAAAACCATCGATAGCAAACTACAACAATCGCCCTAAGCAAGGCCCTGAGCCCTCGCATCTCAAAAATGTCAGAATATTAGAATACTTACAGATTCATCTGATCACCAAGCCTCTTGTCTCCGTTGAACAGGTTGGAGAAATGGAGCAGCACTCTCTGCGGGATGAACTTCACTCGGTAGTCTCTGATGTGCATGTATGTCTGTCCGTCACGCTGGACTGGCTCGCCTATTAGGTCGTGTTTTACTACAAGGTTCACTGGAAAAGAAAATCTGATATAGAATACTGATAAAAAGCCTTGCAAGTATATAGTAGTATAAGTCTATGCCAAGTGATCTATACCAAGTGGATTGATTATGCCAAGTGGTCTATGCCAAGTAGTCTATGCCAAGTGGTTTATTCCAAGTGGTCTATGCCAAGTGGTTTATGCCAAGTTGTCTATGCCAAGTGGTCTATGCCAAGTGGTTTATTCCAAGTGGTTTATGCCCAGTGGTCTATGCTAAGTGGACTATGCCAAGTGGTCTCCGAGAATTAAGTATGTCAAGAGATACGTAGCATCCTTCTATAATAATATGCTAAGAAAACCATTTACCCTAGGTAGATACTTGTTCTTTCTTTTAAATCGGTGCCTCATTGTTGAGGATTGTGACCCAACTGGTTGGTTTTGCCCTGGACAAGCTTGCGCTATGCAATTCGATCTTATGCACGTCTTGTAGTTGTGGCTTCGTAAACCGACATGTTCAATGTCTTCCGAATAAGGTATATCCAACGCTTGGTCTCTTTTATTTTTCTCCCTTTGGACCTGGGTCCTTATACCCAGTAATAAATAAAGTGTGTACTAGGTAACCTCCTTACATCACCTTAGAATCATTTATCACCCTTTTCAATTATTTTTATTTGATATCCTGAATACATCTCTCGTCTTTATCTGCCTTTCTAATGCTCGCTGACGAAGGGAAACCACAATAATAATCCATCTAGCTTAGATTATTGATTGGTTTCCGCTGCAGTGGCAGCGGAGACCAATCAGTAATCTTAGCCATGAAGCTCATCTTTTTTACATTAGTTTCGCTACTGCCTACTAGATGGCGTAACGATCGCCGGTGGTAATGTTAATGGTTGGCAAACAATTTTTTGGACCCGTATTCAATTTTAGGCTTATTATTCTTTTGGCTCACCAAAACGAATATATTAAGATCACCAAAATATATATGGTTTGACTAAAAATGTAAATATTATAAAAATAAAAACACTAAAAGAATTTCAGCCAAACGTGAACTCGGTCAGAGTCATAGGCGTAGCTAGGGGCAAGAGTAGGCAATGCCCACCCCAGAAACGTCTTGGCTCACCCTAGAAAAAAATCGATAGAAGGTACTGAAAAATTATTAACAGTTGGAACGGCCGCGGCGGTCGTACAGAACCGATATACATATTAATCTATGCAGTACCGCGCCGGTCGTGCACGAGACGAAACCGACACGGCTTTACGGCTAGGATGATCGGCGGGAGTATCTTCCTAGCTATAAATTTAAGATTCAATATCAATCCTATTGTTGTGGTCAGTTCAGTTGGACGGCTGGCCTCTAGACAAAATCCCCAGCTACGATTTCCTGCCCTCTAAAATCTGCCACTCCTAGGCCTATATGGTCTATTGGGAAAGCCAGCACTGGATGTGACACTTACCCATGGTAATATTCGCGATCCCTTTCCCCTGTATCGGCAGCACTAAGATCCTGCCCTTCATCACGTAGTCAGCTATGAACTCCATCTTAGGCGTAATTGAGTCAGTTCTGAGGCGATAGTTCTTGAGGTCTGCCCTGAAATAGAAAATAGTGAAATAGTGTTAATATTTCGAGTCAACAGACTTAGCATCATAATAACAATAATACTTAGTAGCCTCCACAGCAAGAGCAGCCCTTGGGCCTCATTCAGAAAGCAGTACTCTTTGACACGGCGCGCATTGTTTATATTTTATTATTTATCTACACACACATACATGACAAAGAAGTTATGTAAAGATATCAAAGTACAAAAGTACTGCTTATTTCTAAAGAAATTTCTGCCAGCAGACCTGCGACAGGATAGAGTGAAAAAAAAGAAGACACAGTGTGTAACTACAGGAAACAAGGAGGTAGATGATAAGGAGCTGACGATGAGGAATTTAATAAAATACATAACAATAAATACATATATACTTAGATATGTAATATAAAGATACATACGTAAATAAACTAATACATAATATGAACATTAAACTAATAAATCTATATTATAATTAGGTAGGTATTTATATCGCCTCGGATAGGTAATGTTCTTTAACGCGTTTTTTTAAGAGGAGATAGTTTGGAGGATTGTTAGGAGGTTCTCTTGTTAAAATAAAGAAGTCTTAATTTTAGTGTTAATTATTTTCATTCAATAGGAAGTTCTGTTAAAATTGATAGACCACTTTTTGGCCGACCGTACTTGAATATAGGAAACACTTACTTGTAAATAGTGATGACAGAGTCAGTCAGTCCGTGCAGTTTGATGTTCTTGTAGTTCTGAGCGATGACGACAGGCCCTGCGCCGGAGTCGATGTTGATGCCGCTCACGAGCAGTGGCTCCATTTGAGGCACGGACAGTGATGGGATGCCTGGAAGTACATGGAACTAGTTTAATCGGGATGGTTCTTAGATAGGTTTCAAGAAAATCTGTTTAGCCGTTCAAAAGTTACAGCTCTTTTTCTAGTTGGGGTCAGGGGTTTTTGACGGTTAGGTTAGATTTATTGAATTAATCGATAACTGTTATTTTCTTTTATAATAAAAAAAATAAGATAAAAAATGTTTTATTGGCACAAAAATACATAATCACACAGCAATGGACTCTTGACCTCCAAACTAAGTAAAAACTTGTAATATGGAAGTCAAGGAGTTCTCTCTCGAATATCAAATCTAAAACTATGATAAACTATAATAAATTTTTGTTTTTTTTTTTTAAGCGCCCGTCTTCTGCTAGTCGTTGATAATTTGCACTTGGGCAGTCACCGTTTATTCACTGTTCAGTATTTGTGTACGCTACACATAAGGAAATGCAGAAGGTTACTTAAAAAGCACGTGCAGTGCCGGCAAATCACTTTTTTTGCTTACAAGGTGCGCACATTCGTATATTGAATGCATGTCAGAACCTCTGATTGAGAACCCGCTTCTGGACGGTTCCTTTTGAAATTACATGAATTCGGTTGTTCGGAATATTTCAGCCAAATTGACTCATGGATGCTTTCAAATAGGCAATTTTTTATGTAAGAGAAGACAAGCCAGCTTCAAAAAGCAAAGGGGCAAAGGTGATCCAACTTTTTTTGGTGCAAACCTATCATGTTCTATATTTAAAGTATCGAGTGTGAACGAATGTGTCATGAGTCATTTTCTGCCAGTGAAGGTACAATCGGCAATTTTTCAAGTCGACCATCTTTAAGGCTAAAATCGTTTCTGCCCGCTCGAAACGCAGAACTACTAACTCTAAGCGGGCCGCAGTCGTTTAAAGCATTTTGTTTGCGAAATGTATCACCGAAACGTATCGTGACTGTACTAGATGTGTGCGCCGATGCCCGCGGCGGCGTCATCGGCGTCATCGGCGTGGATGGTAAAAATGTTATTTAAAACAAAATATGACACTTATTCGCCAAATGACTGTGACGGACGAAGTTATCGGCAAAACGTGCTATTTAAATTATGGTCATATAAAAATGGTATTTTATTGAATTTGCGTAAACAAATACGTCGAAATAAAACAATAAGCATATTATACTTATTTTTCTAGTGTTTAGTTTACTAGTATATATATGTCTGCATTGTATCTAAAACAACCGTATCCGTCCGACCATCCACGCCCATGATGCCAATGACGCCGAAGCCGGCATCGGCGCACACGTCTAGACTCTATCCATATCTGTGTCTAGACTGTACATAATGATGATATTTTCTTATCTACCTTTCTTCATCCTTCTTAGCGCGTCTGGGACAGCAGCTTTGAGACACTCGTTCAGTTTTGGATCTTTCTGTCGACATTTTGTGAAGTCTTCAGCTGTAACCAAAAATATAGCAAATTATTATGTTAGACTACATACATAGATCTTATCAAAGTCAAAGTCAAAGGTTTGTATTTCAACTGGGCCTTTGCAGGCACTTTCAAAACGTCGTGATTCTAGGTGCACGGTTCCAAGCGGGATGGTCCTGGAGAAGATACCGGCAAGAAACTCCATATCTTCAATACTATTGAATTCGTAGAAACTAAAATGATAGGGTGAAGCGAATTGACAATCCCGGTATTATCAGGTACATACATACGTATTTTGGGGATCCCTATCGGATCCCCAAAATATATAATAGTAACCTGCGTAGGGTAGGAGGTTTGAAACCCATACAAACAAAATCATAGTTAATAATATTGACTATATATATAGTCGATTATAGTCTATAGTTAATATAAAATCTGGTCACATTTGGGCTCATTTGGGCTATAAACTAGGGCCCCTGCAGTGTCGTGCAACCTATTTGGACTTTTTTTACTTACGCAATAGAAGTCAAAATAGGTTGAACGACACTGCAAAAACCAACAATTACTGGACTATACTGACACGATTGAAATAGCAGACTTGGGGCCCTGTAACTGCAATAATCATACGGAAAAAATATTAAATGGGCATCGTCTATAACGTTTAATAAAATTAGAAAGAGAGATGTTTAACAGAAAGCACAAAACAACACAAATAAAAAAAATAAAAAATACAAGCAGGTAAGAATAAAAAGTTTAGTATAAACGAAATATAAAATCTTACTAAGTACAAAGCGAGTATTATTTATTTATTTTATATTGGAGATGGACATAGCTGGCTCGGTCTTGCAAAGCGCGCGTAAAAGACCTCATTTCAGTAAGCGCTGCAGGTAAAACCTCAACTGACCGACTGAGGATATATAACACATACATTAGTCGAACCGAATAGGTAGACCATACCTTAAAAATAAAGCGTCTATCCCGTTCTCTCTAAGCTTCACAGCTTTGTCGGCCTTGAGAGAAAGTAGCATTTATACCATAAGTATATTTATATTTAGCATGGAAATATTTATTAATAAACCTTGCACAATGATTATGGAATAATTCCACGCCGGCTAAATATTGTTTGGCAACTGAGCCGACGGCTGTGCCGACCTTGTAACAAATAGGTGGCTTGCAGATGTGACAATACGACGGTAAAGTGCAGTAATACTAATGTGTTCTGTCTTTTGAAAATTGGACACGTGAAGAGATGTGTGGATCAAGTTATACCGACTATATTAATATGAGAATTTTTTGTAGGTATTTCATAATGTATTTCATAATAAATTTCATAATATGTTTAAAATTTAACCCTCAATTTCAAATTAAATTTAGTTACGTTAATTAAGTTTATTAGTAAACTTAATTAACGTAACTTAATTTAATTTAATTTGTTTTATGAAAAGAGTATCCATGGAGTTTCTTGCCGGTATCTTCTCCAGGACCAACCCACTTGGAACCGTGCACCCAGAATCACGACGTTTTGTAAGTGTTGAAATAAAAATCTTTGAATTTCAAACGATGATTAACTAAATCAGCTGTTAACCCCTTTCGGCTCTTCTCCATAGGACCTACTATTTGGAACCGTAGATCTTTTTTCTTGTAAACATGGTGATACCCCGTCATGAGACTGAACAATTCCTTTTGAAATCACCTGAACTCGGTGGTTCGGAATGTTTCAGCCAAATTGACCCATGGATACTCTTCCAAATAGGCAATTTTTTATGTTAGAATATCATAAAAAATTGCAACAAAAGGGACAAACTGACTCACTTTTTTTAACCGACTTAAAAAAAAGGAGGAGGTTCTCATTATTAGCGTGGTGAGTACTCTTTAGGCTATCTTCCGCTGGGAGGGAGCAGGAAGGTGTACCGGACTCCTACCAGCTAAACTCACCACGGTGGTCCACTTTTGGCCCCTAATGGTGGACTTTGGGAACTCTTAAAGACCGCGCTGAAGCCTACGGTGGCACCCCTGTTAGGGCACATCCCTGGGGACGGGGGGCCCCCGGCTGTAATAAAGAGGTCCCATGCACGTCCAGAGAGAGACTTTAAAGAGGTCTCCCCAACGTACTACTTAAAATAATCATGCTAAGTACCTATAGGTACAACAGAAGCATTGTCTTCCATTTTCATCAATCACATTCCTTTTTAAGATAGCCTGCTCTGAGTACTAGATTGTCTTCCTAAAAGTGACAAACAAAAGGATACACTTTGGAATTCATAGTCTAGAGCCTGAAAAGGGTAAACGCGATAGAAAAAAAAACTGCTAGATGTCGTTGGTGTCTGCGATAGACTGGATTCCAAAGGCAGGGAACTCAGTGTTCTGATTCAGCCTCTGTTCCATGCAACCGCAGTATTGGGATGACACTTTAAAACAAAACGAAAATTCGACTTAGTATGGGGGGCACGCATAATTTACTAGCGCAAGCCATACAAAATCAAATTTTTGTTTTGTTTTCGAGTGAATTTTGGTACTGCGGTTGCATTTGCAAATTTTGCGCACTATACATATAAAAAAATATCCTATTGAATAATAGGTAGGTACTTAATATTTAACTCGTTCACCGGTCAGTCAAATTAACTAGTTCAAGTTGAACTTCTGTCATGTCGCTACATATTGTCGACGTAATTCGTGTCATCTGTCTGTACGTAATGCAGCCTCCGATGGCATGTTATGCAACAGTTGCTGCAACTGCAACGGATACTGCAACCATCAGTGATATAATTGTGATGTAAATTATCTTGATCATGTTGTTTCGCGCTGATGTTATAATAATATTTTCAGTAGTTCCAGTTATTATGACTGGTTATACCTTATGGTATAGTACGCGCAAATCTTTATGAGCCCTCTGAACTTTCTCCCTCTAGCACCTTTAATAATTCGCTTATTATAGGTGCTAGAGGGAGAGAGAGAGTTTAGAGCTCAGTTCAGGGCTCATAAAAATATGCGGGTATGCTTATTTCTAAATTTAAACTTAGAACATTCAGCTTGTACATTTTTTCTCTGATCGATTGATAGTATGGTAATATTATTTAGGGTTGTCACCTTATTTTTGAACAAATAAAGTAAGTATATTTACTTTTAAGGTAGGTAGGTACAATGTAGCTCTAAATGGAAATTGTATTTAGTTTTCCACGAATGTTGTAACGCTACCGCTGCGTCATCTGTCATCTGGTTTTCCTTAATCTACAGTTTCGTGTGAGGAATTTAAATGCATCTAGCGAATGCACCTTCTGTTAGAGCTGGCAACATTAATGGGTTATATTATATCGTAATCGCGAAAAAATAATCAACTGTCCCATACAAAACTTCAATATCTATTCCATCCAAACGTCTGGGAGGGTTGATTATTTTTTCGCGATTACGATAATAGTCGCATGTTGAAGAAAGTTATTTAGTTTGATGATCTGATCCACACCCTTAAATGTGACCATCCTTTACTGATAGGTACACGTTGTATATGAGTAATATTTAAATTTCAATGACATGATAAATTCAAGTTAATTGTACATTATAAAATAAAATAAAAATAGTACAAAAATGTTTAACTTTAACCAGTGAAATAGAAAGAAAGCAAGAAAAATCATTTATTTGCACAAAAACAGGACACACTAGATTGAAAGACATAGGTAATAAGAAGAGGACAGGTGCATAGACAGAGAATACATTTTTTCTTAGGATGGCAACAGTGTAAAATTGAGTAGAAAAAATAATAATTTAAAAGAATAAAAAATATGTGAAATATAAAAAGTAAATATTTAAAACAATTTTTAACTTTAAAAGTTATATTCCTAGAATAAACCAGTAAGTTTCTATTTTTAATCAAACTGAAGATATGCAATAAAACAATGTATTTTAAAAGTAGGTACTTAAGTGCCTGTAAGTACCTATCTTCTTCAAAACTTTTGGTCAAGTTACGACCCGAACGCAAAGAAAACATTGGCGTAACCGTTGCTCTGGGTATAGCAACATATTTGTAAACACAACTTGAGGAAAGGCCAAGGCTGTTGTCGTGTTTTTCGACCGAAAATTTTATTCTCACGAAATATTAGTTGCATGTTATTATGACATTTTGTCTAGATTGAAAATCGTGAGTAATACTGCATAATATTGTAAATTGATTTTAGTAATAGTTATAATGAAATCGATTTTATTGCGTGATAATAAGATTAGTTAATAATTTTTGAACTTGAAAATAGGAACATTCACGGACTGATTTTTAATGTCTTCTCAAGTAGGTTCACAATAAACGACCTACTAAAAATAAAACTGGAAGATGATGCTTTTGTTTTTTTTCAAAATTAATTCCTTAATGTAACGATTACAAAATTACTGCTAGCTCTAATAACAGAAAAAACGATGTAAGTTCGTGATATTTGCGTAACTGCATATCCGAAAACAGTTCATAAGTTTGTGGACACACCGACAGTTTGAGCAAAAGGTCAAGGTTGTAACGTTGCTATGGACAAAGATTTGTTGCTTGTGTTTTTTTTGTAAAGTCTCTCACTGTTGGCTCATTGAGCCTTCACTGTTTAACCGGACTTTCGGTGAGGACTGAAGGGTCTCCAACCTATTTAAATTAAAGTGGTTTTTAGCGTAACGCAGCTAAGGGCGTCCCCTAGTGGGATAAAGGCCTCGGGTTAAGCTGACGCTGATGGGGCATCTAGAGAGGGCTTGCTGTGTCTGTGTTGTATTATGATTATTGGGGAAGGTTTGATCTATCGACTCGAGGGTCGGAGAGGAATTTGTTGCATGTGTTGCTGTCTTCAAAAGTAATAGACAAATTTTAGTTGGGATGATGAGTTTATTTAAAACATAGAAGGTAAATTTAGTTGTGAAGGGAAGGAAACTGGCTCCATTGATACAGCTTAAATTAATAAGCGCAGGCGTAAGGGAATTCTTAGTAATTATAACAAAATATGTCCGTAATGATTATATTATATTAATAGTACATCACTGTCCACTCCTGAAATAAAGGATTTGACGGCGAGTAAAATTGGAAGGACAAGGCGAAGCCGAGTACTTCCGAAGTGATTTTTAAACTTTGAGTATATACTAAAAGTTTTCAAAGGACGAGGCGTTAGTCGCGTCCTTTTTAACTAAACGAGGCCGTTAATTAATATTTCGGCCGAGACTTGTACAGTACTTGTTTCTAATTTGTGAGAAAAAATTCATGCCCACCATTTCGATCGAGTGAAAGAAAGAAAGAAAGAAAAATCATTTATTTGGACTAGAAATCAGACAACACAGTGCACAAACATAATAAAGTAAAAAAAAGCAAAAAAGTAACAATAAAAACAATGTGCTGTGTGAGTGAAGTAATAGGTAGATTTTTAAGCTTTTGAAAAAATAAATGCGCATGTCTCTTTATAATAATACATATTGTGTACCTAAAACCACCTAATTAATGTTAGAGTGTACTTAAAAAACGTCTCTAGCACTCCAACAATAATAATAATAAATAAAAAAACTGTCCAGCCATTTCTATTATTGTCGTGTTGGAAATTGCTGGCGTGTTAATTCGTTGCGTACCGAAAAGAGATTATTGATGTATTTTATTTTTAATACCTAATGAAGCAATTTCCGAGCGCGTGGAGAAAATGTTATTATTGCTCATAATGCTCATTATTGCTCATAATGCAACTGTATCTATAAAACAGAAGGAAATTAAGAAATACTATAATGGCCATGGGTCATCTTTTCGCAATCAAGGATTTCTTGCCAAAGAAATAAACAATTCAATTAGGTTAGGTTAGGTAAGTATGCCATTTTTTATGAAATATAATTATGTATTACAAATAAATGTACGAATGAATACCCTTTTTTTTTTTTTTTTAGGGTGGTAAAATCATCAAATGAGTCCTCCCACCCCGGGCAGGGCGGGAGGGACTGTCAGACTTGTACTGACTAAAATCCACGGTGTTCCTTCAATAGCCCTTTACGTTCCGGGGTCACGGTAATGAGATAAGTCCCGCGACCCCGGCAGGCTTCGGCCCTCTACAGGGGGGGCCCCGTCATGCGAATGAATACCCTTACGTTTAGTTTTGAATACGCATCCGTAAATTGAGTCACTGAGGAGACTGTATAAGGCATAATCAAGTAGGTATTTGTGGCGTTACCTTCTTCAGGCCTTTGAATAATATAGGCTTACCCCAAGGTTTTATTCTAGGTCCCTTCGTTTTTTCCTCTATAGGAAAAGCCTAGAGAAAAAACGAAGCATTCAAACTGTGAGAAATAACTAATAGGTACTGTAATATTGATTTTCGTGTTATTTACTGACCATCAAATTTTTAATTCCAATTTATGCACTTATTAATAACAAGAATTCTCCTCTCGCAGGTCTGCTGGAAGAGATTTCTTCTGTGAAATAAGCAGTACCTTTGTACTTTGTTCTCCTATTTTTAATGTTTGCTGTGTCTTTTCTTATGTGTACATAAATGATTAAATAAATAAATAAGAATTAAATTTATTAATTTAAATTAATCACCCGGGGAGTGGAACATAATTAAATCTTTTGATACATAATAAAAAAGCGAAAATATTCTAAGTTTATGATAAAAATGGATCAGTTTAAAATAATAATAATAGGTACCTTGACAAAAAATTGTTTATTCCAGGTAGAGTTATTTTAAGCCCATTTTAGAAAAAAATCCACATCATGTGCGAAAGCATTAGGACAAAAACAACTTATGATTATTGGATTAATTATAATATATGGTAATTGGCGTTAGGCCCGTGTTTAGACTATATCGTGTCTGTCGGAACTGGTCAGCTTGTAACTGCCATGGCAATCTTATTCAGAGGCAAATCATTATTATCCTAGTCCTATTTTTATTCACATTAAATTACATTATTCTCGCAGCTCTTACCACAACATTGTACCTACTGATCAAGATTATTATTATAATCTATTATTTTAAAAGAGTTTCCATGGAGTTTCTTGCCGGTTCTTCTCTATAGGATCTACTATTTGGAACCGTGCACCTAGAGTCTCGACATTTCATAAGTGCCTGTATCTGGTTTACATGAAAGAAAGATCTATTCTATTCTATATACACATCATATTCTGGACTTAGAACTATAAAAATTTAGGTACTTAATAGGATTTATTATAAGTCAGACGGGGCTTCTTTTAAAGCGAGTAGATTTTTAATGTCTAAGCATAAATATCATCATTCAATTAAAAACATAATTATCAAGTAGATTAGATCACTTCAATAAATCAAAATAGTTATTAAGTCTCAAAATGTCAATTGAATACTGATTTAATTTAATTTAATGTCAAAATGAATAAAAATAATAAACACCTTCAAATGGTCGTCATTATTATATTGGTATTAACATGTGAAGACCAATTAATAGTTAAAATGTCAATAACAACCAAATCTATTATTAATAATGTATGCAATTAATTATTTACTCGTCGCTGGCAAAATCCACGTGATAATTAAGTGGTAGGAAAATGCCTATTATAATTCAAGAATGACCTAGAATCCTTAAGCGATTCAGCCGATGAAGTACCATCTCTCCATCAGCCCATTACTGTTCCACAGCTGAGCACGGTCCTCGTATCAGAGTGATAGGCATTCTAAGCCTTGGGAACACGCTAGTCTGATGTATGTTGGAAGACTACACACCATCGAAAAAATTTGGACTCCTTTTAGGTGTGCAAGTTTCCTCGCGATGTTTTTCCTTATAGCTTCGTAAGTTTGCCTAGTGGTACTATGGGTACAAGTGTGTCTGAATGTTAACTTACCTCTAATTTAACAATTCTGGATTTTAAAGCGTTGCAATAAAGCGTAAGCAGTAGTTTACTATTATAATTATTAGCAAGTTTATATACCCTTGGCAAAGTTAAGGATTGCAAGGAAAGTTACGACATTTAATGATGAAGAAATAAAGAAAGAAAGAAAATTGCGTATATTGGCACAATTAAAATACATCACATTTAATAGAAAAAAAATGTACATTTATGCCAAAAGGGCCTCAGCTCAGCATAATGTCAGATGACAACACCAGGTGCTACCACCTAACGCTGATTTTCAGCTGCAACCCACAGCACACACAGCACAGATGCTAAGTACTTAGGCAATTACACATTATAGATCTTACTAGAAACAAACAAGAACGGTAAATAAAGACTACGCACGTACATTTTCAATGGGCCACCTTATAGCTATAAGCGATATCTTTCGAATAATCGCTACGACAATACTACAAGAGAATAGGATAGATAGAATAAAACAAATTAATAATAAATTAGCACGGCCCTCTCCTCGGAATGAGAAGAGTTAAGGCCTCAGATTAAAGAAACAAGGGTTAAAGCCTTAGTAGCAAGATAAGTCCTAAGATAAGTCCTAAGATAAGGATATATTATAGAAACGGAATAGTAAATTCACCGAGCCTAGAGTCCAATCAGAAAATCTGGCTATAAGAATATGAGCCTATACTGTAGACGAGGAAGGAAAGTCGAGGTGCCCTATTACTACATCGTCTATATACATGAATCTGTTTGGAAACCCATCACGATTCTCGAGATAAAACTGTATTATTGGCCATTGCAAGTTATTTCGCAGTTGTTGGTAAAAGCGGCTATTTAGCCGTTGTGAAAGAGGCGACGCCGGGCGGCCTTCGTAGTCCACTCATATGCTTTGAGCAACGGTTGACAAACAGACAGACAAATATAGATATTATTGCATGTTGCTTTTGTATTGGGTTCAGTTTAATGACTTCGAGATTTGGAGGCTAAAAACTGAGCAATGCTAAATACAGTAATGATACTCTTTATTTTTTTCACATTATTCTCGCAGCTCTTACCACAACATTGTACTGATAAAGATTATAATCAATTTTTCGAAAAGAGTTACCATGGAGTTTCTTGCCGGTTCTTCTCCATAGGGTCAACTATTTGGAACCGTGCACCTAGAGTCTCGACATTTCATAAGTGCCTGTATCTGGTTTACATGAAATAAAGATCTATTCTACAGGTGACTTCTTAAAGGTCAATAAGCAATTAAACATGATCTTGATAATTTACCAACCCATACGCACACAATTTTTCGGGCCAAAGCTAAGAAATCCGGATGGGTTGGGATATAATATAATTTAAGACATTTTCATTCGTTAAAGCATGGTACACATCGCCATCATGTAGGTAGGTACTTGAACATAATCGCTGTTGCTAAAGATCATGCCGTTTATTTGGATGTTATCTTAGCAGTTTTTACTGACATATTATATTCCATGAAAATAAAATCGACACATTTATAAGTCTAAGGGCGGGAATTGAATTTCACACCATCACAATAGACTCAAAACTCTGAAATCGATACAATATGTAAAGTTTTAATACATTCGTGACATAGCTCACTATAACATTTTTAATGTCTCGAGAACAAAGTTGTTTAGTCGGTCGAGGTTAAGAAGTTTTCTGACCAGTCAGGCAGGTCTTACAGATAAGATGCGTGAGTTAATAACATGTCAACAACATCCTTGACACACTCACATGCCTATAAGAATGCAAGCATGCACATTGTATTATAAGCTTACACGATATTATGAAAGAAAGTGAATTTGATCAGCAAGATTTTTTAAAACAGACAGAATCATTAAAAATAATAAAAACGTTAAAATCTACGAAAAATGGTAATAGAAAATAGAGTAACTACGTGCGTCGCAGTTATGCCAAAAATAATTCTACTCAGCATTAATATTGTTGCGCGGGAGTCAGCCACACAGTAGCGCTGGTTTTCAGTAGAAGCCGCACTGAGGTTCTGACGCTAGGTACTTACTGTTGTTGTGATATTTGAGTTCTTTCTTCACCTAATGTTATAGATTTAGCCGTAACTTTTAGGAAGGTCTATGTTTTGGTAGAGGACAAATACGGACCGACTGTTGTAATAAGGATGATCATAAGGAAAACGATATTCCAAGGCATGCTGCTGGTCTACCTAATGGAATCGATCTTCCTTTTTCATGAAAAGATATTTCAGGAAAGCTACTTAGCAAAAAATATATGATTAAGTCTCAAATCTTAAGGTCTGTAACAACATACTGTTTCAACATAGCTATAAACATGGCGCCCGCCTTAAAAATCTGCAGTTATACATGCATGTTTTGCGTCGAGTTTACCGAATATTATTATATTCGGTCTATGTCTATGTCTTCGATCACCTGGGTGATCATAGGCGATACTTTAGTGTCCTTTGATCACCCAGGTGATAATATAACCTAGGTGATGGAGTGCAATAGAGCCTATATTCACGGGTTAATCAAATAAGCATATCGAGTCTGTCAAAACTACATTTAAGATGGATGAGAGTGAACAAGGGAAGGGAACATTAAAAAGACTGTCACTTGTTACAAAACTCACAGACACTACAATAAATTAATAGAATACTTCTTATTTTGCAAATGCAGATCGTTTCGCATTTACAACCTGATCTAAGCCCAAAATCCTTCCACACAACATCGCCTGCGCAGGTCAAGGCATGCACCGCGGTGACCACTGCATGTAAATAGTTGCATTGTATGCTTCATTGATATGCGCGGGCGCACCGGCGCGACCTTGAGCACTTATTGTTTTGACCCCGCGGTTATTGGTGCTATGTGACTCAGGCAAGTAGTCAAAGGAAGTGGAAACAATGTGATGTTTGACCGCCATGTTGGTTAAACCATAAACATAATAAACTGTATAATAAGTTTATGGGTTAAACAGACCCTGGTAAAAGCAGGGATTTTATAACGCAAGGTAAAATATTGGTCAAAGGTAACATCCATCAGCAACACAGAAACAAACCTATAGGCCGAATTTGACTGTTTTTGACACATCGTAACGTTAACGTAAGCAAAAATTTAGATGCAAAAATACATGATCCATGATATTTTTTGAAAATACATGCAACAAACACACTCATTTCATGATAAAATAAAGTACCTCCCCGCTGAATACTCAAACACATCTCAATTTTAAGTTGCACTTAAAACACAAGCTGTCACTGTCACTTTAAGGTGGACTATCACGACAGAATGACATTTAAGAGCGTCTTAAAATTGAGCTGTGTTTGAGTATTTGGCGGGCAGTATTTTTACTTTATCATGAAACAAGTGTTTGTTGCGTAAAATTAAACAGAAATGCGATAGAATATTGTATTTTTTTTATTCAAAAGTTTGCTTACGCGTTACGGTTACGATACGACAAAAATATTTGTGTTCGCACCTCTGTTGATGTTTTCTGTGGACCTTCAAATCTTGGATGGAGCAAATATAATAACTAAGCTTTAACACTATTTGCTTAAAAATTCCAAATTTTAACTACCGGTTTTAACATTGTTTCTGGATTTAGTGATACTTGCCCCGAATACTCAAACACATCTCAAGTTTAAGTTGCCGTTAACTCTCGTGTACACTGTCTTTTTGAGGTAGACAGTAGTAGAATGACTTAGGAGCGTCTTAAAATCAATTTGTGTATTCGGCGATTACTGTATTATTTTTACTTTACGACCAAATATTGTCCCTTGTGAAACTATCGATTTACATTACGATTGTGATCTAATCTTGATAATTTTGGTGTATTTTCTTGTCCTTTATTTTTCAGGGTTTATTTTATTAGAGTTAATTTCTTTCTTGTTTTAAAAAGTGTAAGTTTTTGCTTTAATTGTCGACATAGCTATTGTAACAAAAACAACGTTCTTAATCTAGAACTAGAACCTTTTAACAGAACTAACTTCATATCCGTTTCCTCTTCATAAGAATTCTTATTGAACATTGAAAACATAACACCTAACACATACATTACGCTACCTAACCATGATCAAATTCGAGTGTACCTACATAACAAGCATATTAAATTCTTAATACTTACGTAGACGATCATGTAATGACTGTTTCCGCGTTCGGTGCGCCGGCGCCAGTAGAGGTTTCACGTACAGATTTGCTTTCACTAAATAACTAGGAGCCCTCGTCGGTTAAGTTAGTTATAATATGTTAAGTATTGATAAGTATTTGTACTAACTACCAGCTATAATGAGTTTAAGTAAAGTCTGATCTTAATTATTGATTCAAGTATGCCTGAAACTATTGGGTACAATAACCTAACCGTCAAAAATCCCCGTCTCCAACTAGAAAAAGAGCTGTAACTTTTGAACGGCTGAACACATTTTCATGAAACATAGCTAAGATGATACCCAACTAAACTAGCTTTCAAGTAAAAAATGGCATTGAAATCGGTCCATCCGTTATGAAGCTACGATGCCACAGACAGATACACACTACAAACTTAAAACACCCCTCTATTTTGTCGTTAAAAAAGGTGTTGTATAACATGGATATTAACTTCATCACTAGAAGCTACCGCACCGTAGGCGCTCAATGAGGAATACCATAGGTGCTCAAACCAGGGGTGCTCAAAAATTAGGTGCTTGTAGAGGTATACTTCGTTGATAGGGATGCGTAACTAACCGCGCTTTATCAACGCCTCTTTAGCTCAGTGGTAGAGCACTGGTCTCGTAAACCAGGGGTCGTGAGTTCAATCCTCACAGGAGGCATTGACTAACATGGTTATTTTTGGTTACCAGTTTTATGTATTATGATGGGTTTTTGAAACTGGCATCACTGATTCTAGTGATAAAACGATTATCAGTAGTGATTATGATTACGATTATCCGCTACAATAATCGACGATTACGATTCTTACAAACTTTTATAATGTTTTTAGGTTTTTACTTTTAATAAAATTTCAAAATATGTAGGTAGGTATTAAAGATAATGAAATCAAAATGGTACAGATTTTAATAATCAAAAATATTGCAGATTTTTATTTAAAAAGTAAAGTATATACATATTTCAATAATTCTTGCAGTGTTTCTTTTGTCTGTCTGAATCGTCCTATTTAAATTTGGTGAAGTTCCGATGCAGACCTTCAGAGATAGAGAATGGAACTCTTCAATGGATAACAGCAAATTACTCGCGTTTACAACCGGAAGCCTGTAGCCGAGAACAGTTACAGTATTTTGCACTGCACATTTGGAGAAATCCAACGAGATCGTGGTTTATTACAACAGATTCACTTCATCCTATAATGTTAGATGCACAAACTTCTGAATAGACTTAAGATGGATAAAAAGATCTTCATATAATTGAGCACATGAGAGTAACAACAACAGGTACTAATTAATTAGAGTTGTACCTATCTTAATTTTAATTAATATAATTTATGAAATAAAATTCATGAAAGTAAACTTTTTAATTTAACTGACTGTGACGAACACGGTAAATGAGCATAACATTACCTATACAGCCTACTCTCAAAATCCCAAAAAAACTAAGTAGGTAAGTATTACATAAATATTAAAAACAATAAAAAAAAACTTACGTAAACTATTATCAGCTCCCACGAAACTCGTCAAAAAAACCACAAGTAGTAATGAACCAAACATTTTGTTTTATTTATTTTTACACCTTCTGCAACACATTCGCGGTTTCAAAACGAAAGTGACAGTTCTCGCGCATGCGTAGTAGCACGACTGAGGCGCGCGCGAGAACCCCGCCATATTTATTTGCGAACGCGGGAAATGTTGCGAAATATGATTGCTTCTCAATTTCGTCTGATAATTCTTGTAATTTTCCATGGTGGATGGATTTAAAGACAAATATGGGAATTAGCTGGTGTATGTAGGTAATAATTTCAACTAGTGGCGGGAGAATGAGGAAGGAAATTGCTGAATTGCCAATAGTCGAGATTAGCATGGATGTTTTGTCTCGATTCTAGCTGTTTCTCGAAATATTATGTTTAGAATCGCACTTGTGCAAGATTATAAGCATATCGATGTGTACAGATATGTGAAGGAACGAGGTATGGTGTGTCTCCATTGAAAAAGGAGTAGTAGTCAGAATTAAAACACCTCACGGGTGGTTCGGAACTTCGGGTTCAGGGGTTCGGGTTTAGGAACTTCGGGAAAAGTAGATCAGAATCCTAATATTGACTTGTCTATAAATGTCATCGCATAGGTAATCAGTGGAATCCTGTTGTAAACGCAATTAGGCTGTAGGTGTTAAACAAGGATAGTAAAGGCAATAAAAACACCAAGTGAATTACAAATAAAATCATACCATGTATTAATTATTTAAAGTATCTAATAGGTGTAATAATATTTAGGAATATACTCGTACTTACAAGCACAGGCGTTCTTACAGGGATTCATGGCTAAATGGCTACCATGCAAATTAACGAGGATAAATTACTGAAATGATGATTAAATGAATCATTGATATTTAGGTATTTGATATTTTCTGAAGCACCTAAAAGGTTATCTGATATTTCGGTGGCTATCGTAATATTATATAATAATAACATCATCATCTTTTATCTCTTTATAGTTATACCTGCCTTCATCTTGATATTCCTGATAACCTTTCTGGTATTTCAATGCTAAAGAATTCTCCGGTAAAGTCCTATTAAATATAGAATTACCATCTGCACTTAGTTTTACCACTCCAAAGTACACATACTCATCTTTATTTCTATTCTCTTTTCTTCTCTCTTCTATGATGAGAGAATCTTTTACTGGGAGTAGAAGAAGCATGTCTTGTGCGTCGCCTGTACCAAGCTTCACTTTAGCTTGAATAGTTCCATTGATTTTTTCGCTCTTAAAATCGTTTTTGAGGTCCATTGGTAGGTGGCATTCCACGCATCTGACTTTATTGTTATAATCAGTGTTCAATGGAACAGGAAATAAGCGATCGTTTAGGTAAAATCTGTAGACGCATTTATGGTCATTCAAGCTTGTAACACTAGGCTTATTTTTGATTCTGGATTTCGCTGAATGGCATTCAAAGTAGTTTTTCTGTCGAAATTCTTTTAGCTTTTTGATATTTTCATCATTGCTTGGGTCTAAATAGGTGACTTCATCTTCTGAATCCGGATAAATATTAAAGATTGAGTCTTCAGAAATGGTGTGAAGTTCAGACACCTCTTTGATAGTGTCCAGTGATACTTTTTTAATATTTCCATCTGTAGTGTCATGCATAGATTCTTCGGATAATACGTAAAAATGTTCGTTTTTATAATATTGTTGGACTGGTTTTGATACTTTCTTGTCCATTTTTACACTATTATCGTTTTTAACAGATTTGACGTTCATGGCACTCAAGATCGAGGTAATATCTTCCTGACTCTGGCCATAATTTTTGCTATCACCACATTTTTTGCAATAGTCAACAACATTGTCACTTTTTTGGTACTTTTTGGTGACAGTTGATTCCGATTTAGTGATCTTCTTTGGCTTAACAGGACACTTTTTGGTACTAACCACACCGCTTGAATAACTTTTACTTTCACTGCAACCCGAAGTAATTTTCTTTGAGGTTATAACAGTTTTAGGTGTATTCGTACTCTTGAAGGTTTTATCACTTCTATGCGAGGATCCTTTAGAGGTTCTACAGCGATCAGTTGAGCTTTTAGAAACAAAACTGCTTATTTTGTTGGACATTTTGATGGCAGCGATTATTATCCCATTTATTAATGATTGTAAACAATGCGTTGCCATAGTGACGCAGTTGACAGCAGCTGTTAGTGTAACTCAATGAAACTCTTTACCTTCACTTGAAACTGGCAGAATAGTCGACATCGGCTCAATTGCCATATCGAAAAAAAAAAAAAGAAGAAACTCTTTACGTAAAAGTAAAGAATTTTTAATAGTCGTGACTTTTAAATTGTTACGTTAGTAATGAAATTGTGTTGCTTAGTTTTAATCAGTAGGTATTTCGTAAAGGAGGAAACAAAGCCTATGATAAATATTTATGTTTATCACTACTGCCATCCAGCGGCGAGTAGTAAAACTAAACTTTGAAAACGTTTCTATACCCGCAGGTATAGATGGCGCTATATTAAAATTACGTGAAAGTAAAATTATTACATGCAGTCGGAGGCATTTAAGATGTAACGAACGCCGTAAAACATGCCATGATAAAGGATACTTACTCGGTTTTCTTTTCATCTTGCTTCCATCTTTTTAGTTCGTTTTTTGCAGTCGGGTTTTTTGTTACTTTTAATTAATTTGTTTTATTTTATTTTAACTGGGCCGTTGGCGCTTTCGAAATACTACGCAGGCACCAAAAAGGATAACTGGGAATCCTAGTGTACAATAATCTTAAAAGGTTTACTTTTTAAGTACTTTTTTACATTAGATTATTGATACCTAATATTTATGGCATGTGTAAATTTTTGTATCAATGTAACAATTTTATAGATGTTTTTTTTTCCTTGTCCTTAGGTACATCCTAGGCACCCTAATCTTACTACAATCTAGCCTTGTAATTAGGCTAATAAGTAATTTAATTATAACTTAAACTATGTAATTAAATTAAACTAAGATTGTGTCCAATAGCACTTTTCTTATTGTCTATGTGTTCTTTATACTAGCACTTGTTCACTATCACTAAACACTAACTCGAACGGTTTTGTTCTTTTAAGTCTTCTAACTATATCCGTGTGGTCGAGGAGCTGGACTGCCTCGGCGTTTACATGGTGATGAAGTATAAGTTCGTGACCTTCAGCGTACTTTTTAATGACTTTATGGACGAACTCTAGTTTAAGATCCCGATGGAAATCCTCATTTCTTATTGATGGATAACAACAAAAAATTTGCTATGTAGGTACCTCTTACCAACACTGCCTAAATCGAAGATCAAAAACTTCTCACAGACTATAAAAAGTGGAAACTTAAGCTGTGTAGTTGAGTGAATAAGTAAAACTTTGAGTGTTGCGGGCAAACCAGGGCAAACTTACAAATGTCTGTTGTCTGAACTCTTAACTGAGCAGTGCTGTTACTTCTTTAATAGCATTGCTTATTTCTAGTAGGGAACAACGGTTTTTGTAAGATTTGGGAACACAATTTTTTGCTGCGGATTTTATTGTACAGTATAGACAGCAATTTTTTTCCTTTATTCATCTTATATAGGTACATATTTTTACATTTATATATACATAATATTGTGAAATCTATATTAATAATACGTGAAGAGAAAATTTTGTACCTCTTTTTTAGTATATTGCGCGCACGGAGGAGTGTGAGATTTGGCATAGTTAAAGTTTATATGGAGAAGGAGTGCAGAAAGATAAAATTACGGTCATTTTCGACCACTGGGCACCTTTAGTAATAATAAAATATACATTTATAAACATAAAAAATAGGGACAAACCGGCATCGGGAACAGGGTCCAAGCTACCGGTGGCTAGGGCTGTACAGAGAGGAACCTCCTCACAATGCGTGCCGTGTCGAGGAGTACCGCTTTCTGTATCAAGCTCTTGATCCAGCCTCCCAACGAGAGCCTCATAGGGTGTTGGTCGAGGCTCTTGCGTTGGGCAGCTGGGTCAAGGGTTTCATACAGAAGGTGGTACTCCTGGACACGGCTGGTATGGTTAGGAGGTTCCTCTCTCTGCGGCTTTGACCGCACCCTGTCCCGATACTGGTGGGTTAATACTTTTTATATTTTTAAATGTTTTTTTTTTAATGATTATTATTAATTAATAAAGAAATAATAATTTAATATATTTATTTATTTATTTATTTTTATTTTATTTTTTTAAAAACGTCATAATCAATATCAGTATAGGTATCTATCATAAAAGCGACTTAATTTTATTTATTTAATTGTGAACCTAGGTTACAATAGGTGTTAAAAGACATCATAATCTCGTCCTACCATTTGATGGTGTACAAATTAAAAGAGAGTGTCCATTTTGTACTACCAAAATGATGGTAGTTCTACTTCTACTTTGATCGTATTTTCGTTGTAAGAAGTTCGTAGTTTCAGCGAGACTTTTGTAATACTATCTAGACCTCAATCATGAATGTCAATATTATTCTCATCTCTTGTGAGAGGTTCTAAAATCCCAATAGGAGCGTTTATTGATGCAGACAAGATCCACTTCGCTATAATGAATTAATATAATTGTTTATTTTGCAATTAAGGTTTTTCCATTTTCAATCACTTTTACAGGTAGGTATTATTATTAGGACAAGCTCACTTTGACTAAGTACTTACACCAATGTCACAAATATGGCTGCAATGTTGATGTATCATTCATTTGTTAATAAGGTGAGATGGAAAGGATACCCATAGAGCGGGAAGGGAGCTATTATACCCATTATTATGAACCACTTTTACTACTAGAATAAAACTGCAAACACAACACAACGTAAAACACATATACTCCGTTTACTATAGCATTAGAAAAAAGAGGCTCGTAGAAGCAGTAGTGCAAAACCTTTTATTTCAAAGTTAAGTTATAACTTTGTTGGATAAATCTGAGACTACTAAATACTGAGATAAACGAAATAAAAATCATTTTATTTTAAATAATGCTTTATTTATAATAACATCTTCATCACACAATACAAACTTACAACAAAAGGAATGAATGAAACAATAACAAAATCACAGAATATTTACGTCAATTTCACAGACGACATAAACCGGTAAAATTAGAAAAACCCGGCTGTCACAGCTTATGAAGGGACTAGGTGACATTTTAGATTTGGTAGAATTATAGTGAAGCGAAAAACGTTCTCGATATTGTTCACTCCTGCTTCTTTTAGGTTTTTAGCATTGACACTTTAATTTTAAGTTGGAATGAAATAATATATCTAAATAAAAGCCACTTAATTTCATAAGATAAATAGTTCAAATGATTACAATGAAGTGTGACAGCTGGTATATAAATAGATATTAATAGTTTTGGCGTTAATCGTAACTGTAACAAATTTAATGTACTTTTGTTACAAAGTGTACATTAAAAAGAACCTTTTTTAACTTCTGTCTAATGCTATTGTAAGGTATGATTTTGTAGTTTTGTAGGTACATATTTTGATTAAATAAATTAATAATAATAGAAGAGATAGAATGATGTGATTAAGCACAGGAATCAGAATCAGAATGTTCTTTATTTGCTTGTAATGGAGAATGCTGGCTATCTTCGACATAATGTTCCGCAAGTTATTAGATTATATTATTATTATATAGATACTTTAATAATTGTCAATGAACAATGAATCTAATTGGTTGGCTGAGCACGGAGCGATGCGGCTGCAGGGTCGCGGCCTAGTACAGCGACCATGAGGTGGTTGAACGTGGGACAAGTTTTTTGATAAATTGCAAATTAAAATGTTCAATTATTAAATGTATGCCTTCCTAAGAAACGATTTATAATTTTATTATGTAAATAAATAAAATTAACATTTAGTTTGACAGAGATGGTGATAGATTTTTTATAATTATGTTTGTCAATAATCAAAGTTTGCAGACAGTAGGCCACTTAAATCTGTCAGTTAGCGAACTGTATAGTGCCACAAACTTATCTGACCCGGTCGGACCCGGTCATGGCTTCGCTGCCGTCGCTTTTACTAATGTCATCTCCCTACAAAAATGACATTTAGAATTAGAAGTCATTTTTGTTCCGTAGCGACGACGTTAGTTCCAATTTTGGTCACCGGTTCAGATAAGTTTGTGGCAATGATTTTATTTTAAATACTGTCTTTGCAGAATTGTATTATGTCGAGTACATTTTAACATTATGTTTTATTGCAAATGCAAAAATTACATTGATGGGCAAGATTGCGTAGATGCAAGAACATAAAAAATAATTTTACTAGTAAAATTGGTTTAAATAAATAATTATGAGTAAAGCCCGTCACACACGTAGCTATAATATATATTATAGCAAGACATATTACGCTATATTTTCCATAGTAATCTTCGAGCGACCACAGACGCAGCTATAATATATATTTCTATTACGTCATCAAAATATGTTATAGTATAGCTACCACGTGTGGGGGCTTGCTATAATGTAATATATAGCTCAGTATATTAATATATATTATAGCTACGTGTGTGACGGGCTTAAAACACTTAAAATATCGTATTTTTATGATTCTGAAAAAAATACCTAGTTCACAGCATCCATCAAATTAATTAATTTCACGTAGATAAGCATTTATCCTTAACGAAATTTTCAACTGTATATGCGAGTAGCATCTTCACAATTTTCCTGTTCGCAATACATAACTAAAGAAAATCGAGAAAATCCCAAAACATCCCATTATGCGTTGTCCCCCTACTCTCACACCATGCTTGTCCACTCTTGCGCATCCAACCACTTTAAGTCCGATGTGCGCGCGCGTCACCCGTCTCTACCGGCTGTACCGAATCAGGCGGAGCAAGAAGTGGTCATTTTTGAAGAAAATCTTACGTTATTGAAAATATGGGGAAATTAGAAGCGGTATTAGCTGTTATATTGGTGAGTTTTTTTTTTTTTCATTTCTTTTTTGCTACCTTGGGTTAGTTCAAAAGGTCTTATGTAAAGCTCGCTTGGGTCTTGAGTTCAATTCTCGTGTTAGGTAGAAAATGAGACAATCTTTTTTGAGGATCCCGGAAAATGCCTTCACAAGTGACGAAACCAGAAATCGTCTGTCACATCCTGAGCAGTCAGCCTTGGTACCTACCAGCTCTGCTGACTGGGTAATCTTTGTGTGTGTGTACACCCATGTGATAGCTAGCGAGGTACTATTTGCTTGCTTCGAACAATTATAACTCGAGGTTTATTTATTTATTTATTTTATTTAGGTTATAAGTTTTAGAATAGAAATAGAATAGAATTTATTTGTTTAATTTGCATAGAATGTAGGTACATAAATAAAGGTGCTAACAATTTTTTTTGATCCTAGTACATTTTACCATAATTTAGGCATGCAACATTAGGATAAATTAAATTAATAATAACAAGAATTAATAAAATTTAAAGTCAAGTTTAAAGTTTTGTTTATGATAACAATTTTTTTAATAAGCACTTCTTATTAACTTTTTTTTACTTCAGTTCTAATCAAATCAAGTAGAGCAAAATGAAACATTCGGGTAAAAGTTTGGTTAGGTGTTTTTGAACCCCTAAATTGTGACCTTCGACTACGTGCGCCCAAAGGCACCAGTGATAATCAAATTCTGAATAACTATTCTGAAAGAACCACTCTTAAATCAACTCAAATCTCACTCCTAAAGAATAGAATAGAATATATCTTTATTTCATGTAAACCAGATCTATACAGGCACTTATGAACTGTCGATACTCTAGGTGCGCGGTTCCAAATAGAGAAGAACCGACAAGAAACTCCATGGAAACTCTTCTAAAATATTAGATTAAAATCTTGATCATTACAATGTTGTGATAAGTGCTGCGAGAATAATGTAATTTAATGTGAATAAAAAATAAGAATAGGATAATAATTATTTGCCTCTGGATAAGATTGCCATGGCAGTTACAAGCTGACCAGTCCCGACAGACGGCACCCGTTCACGAGCATGACGCATGCGTCAGCATCGGTAAGCTCAACCATAATGAAGGGAACTCAACGACCCGACACACAAGAATTGTTATGAATAATTCTTATAAGTTATGTAGGTACCATGATGTAAGTCACACAATCATATAAAAAACCAACTGAAGATTGAAAGAAAGTGATAATAGTACCTAATAACAATAGCAATTATTGACTAGTTATTTTTAATAACACCATTGTTTCAATGTTATGAAGTTTGTTTAAGAGTATGTAAGTAAAGTGCATCAATCTCATAATAGTACAGAGAACAAAGAGGTTACCTATACACTGAAAAAAACGTAACAGCTATAGATGAACAAGTTATTGGCTATTTATAACCGAGTACTTGGTTCGTAATAGCCGGCAAAGATTCGTATATAGGGTAACCAGATAATACTAAGATACAGTTTCTCAAAGAACTTCACCAAGTTATTAGAAATACGAAGAAATACAGATTTTTTTTTTATGTAGTGCGCCTAATTTGTAGATTGATTCAGTTTCTGTTCCTAAATGCAACCGCAGTATTGGGATACACTTTAAAACAAAACGAAAATACCACTTAGTATAGAGGACACGCATAATTTACCAGCGCAACCCATAAAAAATCAAATTTTAGTACCGCGGTTGCATTTGGGAACGGACACTGAATCACATGCAAATTTTGTGCACTCCATAAAAAAATATCCTGTATAATATACTTATATTTTAATATTAATTTTATAATGCGCATAAATTATGCTAAAAAGCTACTGTCAGAGCCTTAAATCCTATCTACTAATAATATTGAAAATCTAAAATTTTGGATGTTTGTGAGTTTGTAAACATGGATGTGAAAGGATTTCAACGAAATATGGCATACCTACAACTTAAATATTATCTGGAGAAGGACATAGGGCACCCTTTATCCGGGAAAATAATTCAGTTTTCCGGGGAGTCCACACGAACGGAGGCGGGGGCACAGCTAGTACCTAATATTATAATTTAATAGAATGCATAATTTAAAAAAATAAAGTATTTAACTAACCTACTGTAATAGACTGTTGATGATGAAAAATTTGGTCCTTTTACCCCCGACAAAAAAGAGGGTTGTTATAAGTCTGTAGTGTGTATCTGTGGATCTGTATATCAGTTTATCCTATGTATCTGTGGATCTGTGTATAGCATCGTACCTCCAAAACGGATGGACCGATTTCAATGCAGTTTTTTTAAATAGAAAGCTAGTTAATCGGGAATCATCTGAGCTATGTTTCATGGAAATATTCAGTCGTTTAAAAGTTACAGCTCTTTTTATAGTTGGAGTCGGAGGTTTTTGACGGTGAGGTTGATACGGGTTGCGACCCTATAAGGGCGTATAGGTCATTCACCGTTTCCTACTGTGCTGATGATGTGATCACCAGCCTGTCTGTCAAAACTGGTGATTAAAGCAATGTCTAAAATAGCTCTTAAGTCTGATGTCATCTGTTACGGTGCTTATTTCATTTATTGGAGAAAACAATCAGTTACAATTTTCCACTGATAATTTCTTATGCCGATCGGATAGAGGATAAATTAATAGTGTAATCTGATAAACATCTTGTATGACATAAGTACAGCGTTTAAAATAAGCGATACGTAAACTTCTCTATCATATTATGTAGTTGTAAAGGGGTAAGTAGAAACCAGAACGCTTTTTTACTAAAAATCATAAACATATGGATGGTTACAATCATCATTCTCATCATTCTCCTGCCCTTATCCCATTTTATTTGTTGTCGGCGCAATGTCTGTTTCTTCCATTCATCTCTATCAGACGTCATATCCGGATTCACTCCCCTCCCTTCAAATCGCGGGCACAGCTAGATTATTATAACTTTTTCTTCAAAAATAAAACCGAATTAAAATAATTATTCAAAATAAAATCGAATAAATAAAAAATAAATAAATTCAGCCCATTACTGTCCCACTGCTGGGCACGGGCCTCTCCTCAGAATGAGAAGGGTTAGGCCTTAGTCCACCACGCTGGCCTAGTGCGGGTTGGCGGACTACACACACCATCGAGAACTTTATGAGGCCCTCTCAGATGTGCAGGTTTCCTCACGATGTTTTCCTTCACCGTTGTCGCAAGTCAAAACTCAAATACAAAAAATAAAAAATAAAATAAAAATCGAATACTCAAAAGAAATAATATCAAAGCAATAAGACTAATTTTCCTATTTTGAAAAGTGCTCACAAAGTTTTCCTTTTAAACATTTTCAGAGCATATTTCCCTGAAGAGATTTAGTATTTAAGTTTTTCAAGAGAACATTTTTTTTTCAATAAAC
Organism: Allophyes oxyacanthae; assembly: GCA_932294325.1. NCBI lineage: Eukaryota > Metazoa > Arthropoda > Insecta > Lepidoptera > Noctuidae > Allophyes > Allophyes oxyacanthae. Next base: position 13,826,904 of record OW028628.1, read on the forward strand.
ATTTGTATAACAAATCTGGATTTTATCCGTGAATATACTTTGATAGCAGTAATATTCTATAAATAAATACAAACAGTTTAAGATTAACTAAACTGAATGGTAGTTGCCACGATATTGACCGAAATAACCGTGAAACGTGACCTAAAATACATTGATGACATTGTAACTTCTTATAAAATAATATACAGGGTAACTCGGGAAAGGGGATTATCCCGAAAAATAAAACTACTGTTTCATAAATTTTGACGAGTAATATTGCATTGTTGGATGGCACCGCCAAGTTTTCGGTTCAGGGTATTCAGTAGGTATTCGATTGTCGTTCCAAATGCGTAAAAAATATGATTTTATTATTTAACTAATTTTAAAACATTTGTTAATTTAAGATTAAGTCAACGATATGGATGCGTGCCGTTAATTCTTTCTACACATGGTTTCCCTGTCAACCACTGACAGTCCAATTTTAGTTGCCAGTCTCAAATTAAATTCCAAATTTAGATATCAATATTATTTTATTTTTATTATTTTCCTGACAGTAGCAAATAGTAGCATACTGTTCTTCTCACTACTCTGCCTCGTTGCTTTGCCTTGTGTGAAACCGGCATTATCGGCGAGTTACGGGTATGCAGCAGTAAACTTCTGTCTTATTCGGCAGAGAATGCAGGTGTGATGGTATTTTCAGTTTAATAAAACACAATTACGGTAAAAGGACCAGTTTCTTTAAGTAAAAGCGGAACCTAGGGACCATTTAGTATAATTTTTGGTAGGCCACAGTAACATTTAAAAAGTTATCCGACTATAAATGCTTTTGATTGCCTGATTAGCAAAAAACTAACGCTGAATTATGGCAACAGGGAAAAAAAACGTAAATCATTATTTTCAAACCACAGATTCTTAAATCTATTAAACTGTCAAATAATACATTAGAAATCCGTAGAATTAGAAAATTAGAAACTCGTAGATCTAAAAAATTGTTATGAACTTAAGTTACATACCTACTAGAGAGTAATTAAAGAAATTCAAACATATTAGTATAGGATGTGCCGATTTATTTTCTCCTAATTTACATATGCCGTAGCATTTGTGTTTGCGTATCAATCAGTTACTTTTTGTACATCCCAAGAGGTACAAAAAATTCCTGTGAAGATTTGACTCCACTGAATGCTATGCTACAGACGAGAAAAAAAGTCTGAGTGAAATTCCTCAAAGATTTTGATAAGCTGTTTACACGTAATGATAACGTCCATCTAAGAGGCCACCACCTTAAGTTATGTACCAGCTTCTCAAATAGTAACCCTCACAAACACTTTCTGAGCAATCGAATAGTCAGGGCGTGGAATAAGCTCCCAGAAGACGTAGTCTCAGCCCAAAATATAAATCAGTTCAAGAATCGACTTGACAAATATTCTCAACTGCAAGAATAAATCCAAGTGGGGAACAGCAGGATACAGGCACTTACCAGTTGTCTCAACTGCCTGCCTGATAAATAAATAATAATAATTATTATGTGCTTCTTGTTAGTATCAAGTATAATCTGTTTTCATTTAGATAAATACATAACTAGCCAGGCTCGTCTGCTTTAATCGGTTAAGTAGCTAAAGCTCCCGGAGCTATGTATGAAAAAAATAAGTGTACCTATTTATAATTTTGGTCTTTTGCGCCAACTTTTTAAAGTCAAGTTCAAGTCGCAGCAAAATTGATTGATTGATTCCCGCACGACATAAATACTTTATATGGTAAAATGGTAGTTGTTCCGGGTTTGAGTGTGTGTATATGTTAGATTTACAGGTAAACTGTATCTATGTACACAGGAAAAATCACAGTGTGGGAATTAATTTTGTTTTTTTTTATGTTATCCTATAGCGTAGCATGTAATGTGACTTCATGGCCATTGATGTATTTTTTACCATAGTTTTTGCGTTCAGTGTTAAATATGCGTTCATTTTAGATTCGCTACGGCTCAGAATACCAAAATTAGTAGTACCTAGTTATTGAAAAAATCTCAGGCTGTCTGTCACTTTTTTATTAATTAGATAGTTATTGTAATTATATATTTATTCTATGAAAGGTCTTACCTTTCTAGTCCCGATCCCTTTAAGGGTTAATATTGTACTCATCATAATGAACAGTATTTCAAGTTGGGTCCTACTTCCATAGGTGGACCCAAGGTGCTAATTATTTTTTTTTATATTTTGCCTTAAGTGTATTCGTAGTTAAACTAAATTTGTATTGTAGTGCAATTCCTACTATTGCGACACCTGATTTTGAACAAACACCTTTTTACACCATTTCTGCAGTAAATGTTTTTCTTTGTTTTTAATACAAATTACATGAGAATGTTTCGAAATTACACTGCTTATGCATCAATTAATTAATTACATTAAAATAGTTTAGTACTCGTCACTTCTATATTTTATAAGTCAATTTGTAAATGGGATAATTTTAGTTTTTGAGCATAAATTAATCCATTCGGTACTCGTAAATTGTAATTTTTATACGAAAACCACAGTGCAGATGACTTGTAATGTCTTCTTACACTATCATCTTGTCAGGATGAAAAGTCAAAGGTTTTTATTTCAACTGGGCCTTTGCAGGCACTTTCAAAAAGTCGTGATTCTAGATGCACGGTTCCAAGTGGGTTGGTCCTGGAGAAGATAGCCTAGCCGAACGTACTCTATTATACAGGTATTATAATATCTACTAAGACCACAGAATAGGATAATAGTATCTTCGCTAAGAATTAGTATTGAAAGTTAAAACTAAATTATATTAATTCAAATTATTATCATTGTAACAAGATGGTATGTAAATAAAGCAAAAAATAAAACTTACTTGCTAAAAATAGCGTTAAAATAGTAAGATAAGATTAGATAAGTCTTTATTTGCCTATTATTATTTATGGTATAAAGGTGTTACAGTCTGGTTTTAATATAATGTCCACATGTTCAGGTAAACAGAATATGTATCAATTGCGTGCAAAATAATAAACAAAAAGTCAGAGGTTACTGCTATAGAAATGACACAGATTAATAATAGTAACTAAAATTATACATAATTATTCCTGGTTTTGGTTCCCGCACGGAGCCATTACCTATTTGTATGATCTACAGATAATTGTTTCGGGTCTGGGTGTGTGTACATGTGAGATGTATGTTTGTAAACTGTACCCACGATACAGGAGAAATACAAGAGAGGGACAAAAAAAAGGTTTTTTATTTAGTTCTGTTTGCAGTACTGTTCTGCTCACTACTCTGCCTCGCTGCCCTGATCTTATGTGAAACCGGCATAACTTTATTAAGTTATTTATAATAAGCAAGCCTTTGCCATCTACCGGGTACATTTCTAATTATCGGACTGTTACTGAGAATTTCCTTACAAACTAAATATTACTGCTTGGCCTGGGAATCGAATCAGAACCACACGCTCGGCAGCCGTGTTTGCGAGTAGACCAATAAGGCAATATAAGTTCTTACAGACAAATGGCCGCGATTACGAACTTTGTTCTCTAACATAAAGATTTGTACGAGAAAGCAGTTGCGATCGAAAATCGCTAAAGTTAACGTGTGTTATTGCTAAAACTTGTTTCATATGTGGTTCAGTGACCGAGTGATTTTTTTTTTGTATTGTAGGTATTTTTTGTATGATAGAACAAGGCATATGTTGTTGTCGGTCTCCTGCGAGTCTACCGCGAAACTAAAATGGTAATGAACATCGGCTCAGGAGGGATTTAGAGGGCATTGTGGGGGGGTGAGGGATGTTGAACCCTGAACGAGAAAGGCAATTAGGTACCTATAATTTTTTTAAATTTTTGTAATAAGTACCTAACTAAAACTAAAAAAAAAAGATATTGGCCAGTTCCACGTGGACGTAATCGCAAGAACAGCTAGCCTTAATTACATAAAAAAAAAACTTATAATTAAACATTAATTAATTGGTATGCGTGTCAAATTATGATAAAAACTTGTAGCTTTTAGCATAAATATGTAATGGGATAGGGTGGCGTAACCAATTGTTATTAGTGCTATTAATTTATGTTAGATAAAAAGCACATTGGTCTTGTTATTCTTTGTATTAGTTAGTATGTATGAAAATGTGAAAACGTTCTTCTAAATTACTAATTTTTATGGAATATCTTAAATAACATTATTATACTTTTTAATACTTATATTTTTGTTGACAGCTGGCAATAAGTATCTTGTACCCTATAGGTATAAAAATTAGGCTAATTCGGTTGTAGCTGTTTTACATGGAAAAGTGATATCAAATTCGTAATTCTCTTTTATGGAGAGGCTTCTTTCCAATTCCAAAACCAATTCCCAATTCCCAAAAAATTCAGGCCCAATTCTCGTAATTAAAAATGTTCAAAATATAGTTCGGATCTCATTCCGATCTACTACCAATGTCATAAATGTCACAAATGGTATTCTCCTACCCTAACAAACAACGTCAAACGTGACATTATATTGTAATGAGATCGAAAGTTGAATAAAAGGCAAATCGGTATTCTGCTAACATTTTGAACTGACACAGATAATAAAATTGACACTCTCGTCTATACACAAACGTCAAAAATGAGATTGAAATGAGTTTCTAAGAAGATTGAATTCAAATCATACTGGAATCGGACTGAACTTTAAGAGGAGTAGAATACATGACTTTTTGTCAATTCATAATATAATCTCAGTTCGGTCAACTTTCAGTCATAGTGTAAATTAATTACGAGAATTGGGCTTCTGGTAAATAATTCCAATGTCTTAAATAATTCTAAGAAGACATTGGAAGTATTCAGTAAATATTCGTTGATCTTCTCAAAAGGTAAGTAATTTGGCGCTAGTGAAGTTGCTAACTGACATTATATCCAATTCTCCTTTGATTTTCAATATGAATGGCTTTTTTTTTGGAACGTACATATTCTCTGAGATAATGTTATGGATGAAGCTGACGCCTTATAAAATAGATCAAGGGCAGGAGAATAATGTGTGATGTGGGGGTAAAGGTAATAGGTATCAGATCCAACTACCAGCCCCAACAAATAACCCAAGTTTAAAGTAAATGCTGCCTCTATCAACTAATATTTTGTTGATAAGCTGCTTTCAAAGATTTTTGAGAAGATACCTACTTAAATTGGTTTAATAAAACGGATAATTGCACCGTACCGAAGGACCAAACATGCATTACCGTCACGTTAGTGTTAAACTTGTTCGTGAAACGGTACTGTTTACGGTTTTATTTGGGTCTCAAAACATTAATGCTCTTAACACATTACATTTTATGCAAGAATTATTCATTAAGGATTAAGGATTATTTAAAATTTATTTTCTGCATTGGTTAGTGGTAAAACAATTTTGACGAACGCACATTGATTGAATGCTAATTTCTTTGCTTTGGATTGCAACTGATATGAGCTTGAGTAGGACAAGAGGTACCTACCTCTCTATACACCACCATTTTGTATCTACCCAGATTTTTATTAAGGACTTGCTTAGCTTATAAATGAACTACTTTTACTATAGGAACAATGCTGAAATCGCGAAAAAATGTGCTGTTCCATACAAATAATTCAATATTACTCGACTAAATGTATGGAACAGCAGATTAAATATTTTTCAATAAAAAACAACTATAAGGATCATTTCAGAGACCTTAAGACATAGAGTTCCTGGGCTTAGAATAGAATAGAATAGATTCTTATTTCATGTAAACAAGATACAGGCACTTATAAATTGTCGAGACTCTATGTGGATGACTTGTCAAAAAAGAATACCTAATCACACTTCAGCTTTAGAAATTCGACAGATCAGTTAACCCACGAACAATAAATAACACTTTAAATTCTTCTCCTTCATATTATTGTGATAGTTATGAGGTAACACCAAGTACATAGTTATCAAGCATCAAAGTTCAAACGTCATAAATTCGAATACAATACGTGCCTCACGCGTATTAAAGACGTCATTCGTCAATTAAATGAAGATTAAACTAATTTGTATTTGTTTAATGTATACTTTAATCTAATAATGGACATTGACCTGTGCCGAAGAGCTCATTTGGACAAGAACCTATAGGCTTGCATTGCCAGGAAATATTTTAATCTTTTAAATTTAAAATAATCGGTACCTGTTAACAAATGAAGAATTTAGAAGCGATAGAGAATAGAAATATAAGAAAAGGTACTGTTGACATAAGCTATAGAATTGACACGTTATTCGTAAATGTCAGTCCTATTCATTCTGCTGGCATTTCTATTTTCTAGCAATTTTTGATAGCATCTTGTTTAGGAGGACTGGCGTTTGGAGCCCTTTTAAATTGAATTATCTAATTTCAAATAAAATGCCTAGCTACCGCAGGCACTGCTGCAGATTGTGAGCTAGTGGAATTGATTTCAAAATGAAGAAAGTAATCAGTTTTATATCTGAGTTTAGGATCTTTAGTTGATCCTGATAATTATATGGAATTAGGCTCACCCTTAATTGCAAGAGACTAAACTGTCAGTGACTAGGAATGACACTCTGCCTAACTCCTCGAGAATACCTTGCGTGATTGTTGTTTATTTATAGTTATATACAAACTATTAATTTCTCTTTTATTTCAACTAACAAATTACAAAAATGTTGAAACATATTTCTCTCAACAAGGAAACACAAACAAACAAAAATAATATTAATATTCCCGAAGGACCAAAATCCGATCAAAGGACCAGCGAGCTAATCCCAGCACAACAAAATGTGCCATTGTCTTTACGTGATGAGAATGCGGTGTGGTGGCATTGGCATCAAGGAGACATCGATTAGATCACGTTAAGTAACGTGACGCAGTCAGAAAATTGATGGGTTCAAGTGTGGGCGGCGTGTGTTTCCGTGTCAAACTAGGAATGTATTTGCATAGGATCTGTTTTTGAAATTTCGTGTAAGGACGGATGGATGACGATTTTGCCAGCATGCCAGGAGTACTGTAAGAGGGCTGCGTGCTAGTTGCGTCTTCGTGTTAGTGTATTTAATCAATTAGTGTAAGAGGTCTGTGACCGTTCCAAATAAAAAAATAACAAGTAGGTAATTTCATTTATAGGTTCGAAAATTAAATTTACTTTTTCATCTATGTTTTTACGTTTCGAGTTGTCGTATTTTTTTTGTTTTGCAGACAATGTCGCTAGATAAATTAGGTCACTCTATCGCAACGCTATTTCGCCGGTGTTGTAAGAGGTGATTTAGGGATTACCAAGTGTGTTGTTTGTGATTTTGTGAAAGTTAGTTGCAAAGGGTTGTGTGAGTTTAGACGGTAGTTAAAACCGGAAACTACCATTACCATTTATTACGTACAAAGAACTGGTTGCTAAACTTTTCATTGTACCACTTACGGGTACAAAATTCAAAACAGATAGTTAATCATTTGGCATCTGTCCAGATTTTGACGCTTCTTATTAAACTATTCAGCTTGATTTAACCACTTAATTTATTTATTACACCAAAAGCAGTGGCTTTCATAGACATTTCTTACAGGATAGGCAAAAACAACTTAGTGTTATATTGTCAAGTTAAATGATGTCTGTGATTGGCCACCTGACCCTAAGACTTAAATTAACTGATATTACAGACATATTAACGTTTGTATTACTTAATACTTAATTTATTAGGGTAGGCACTGTCTTTTTGACTTTATGGGGTACCTACACGCCACTGACCAAGAGATGCACACCCTTTAAATATGAATATACAGTATTGGTAGGTATTAAATAAATCAACGATGAGCGGCCTCGCGTTCAGTGATATATTCCAGATAACCTTACGATCGAAAACGGTGAAGTCACTGTATTAGGGAAAATAGCTTTAAAATACGACCCTCACATACCGTATTCAAGGATCGGAACCGAAATGTAAGTTCAAAAGGAAACTATCTCACTAGAGGTGTTTAACATTCACCTTAGCGGCGTCAATTTTGTTGTTTTATAGTCCGTACGTGAGATGGCGGTATCAGTAGCGTTCATATAAAAAAAATGTATAGAAGGACCAATCCAACTTTAGGCTTAAAATTGAAGCCGCTAAGGTGAATACACATAAGTCAAGACGAATAGTTATCATACCTCTTAAGTTTCAAAAACATGTAATTAGTGCTTAACTAAGATTACAAATTCTGTAACTGCAAACGCAACTGACTTCACTTCACCAAAACGATCGACTTGTCTACTTGTCACTTGATCTAGTATCTATTATACTTACGCTTTTGTAGATCCTTCGAGAGTTTACTTTTTCCCCCTTGTTCAAGATTTTATATGGTTATACATTTTACATTATTTCACACCTTATTTGCGAAAAATGACATAGGTACAGCAGTGCAGTGGCTGCAACTATATGGCTGCTGTATCGCGTTTTTCGCTGATAGCCGTCACTAACCTTCTATTTAGCTGGGACTTAATCCCGTAGTTTGTACGTTGCCAGAGCCTTGTTAGTCATATGAGACCCAAAGAAAGAAAGAATTTCTGTAGTTTTAAATTATAAAAGAGCTTTTGGGGGAATATTAGAAGGTAGAAACGCTCTCTCTCACTCTCAGCGTAGTCTCTTTCAAAAAAGGGCCGACTGCCTAAAGTGTGGGACTTCTGTACTTTTTTATTTTGTGGAAATCTGAATTTCCATCTTTTGATACCTTTTACCTTTTTTGAATAGTGATGTGTTAGCACCTCCTTGTGCGTGGGTAGATAAATTTATGTAAACAGTTTAGGGTTGAAAGCCTTTTATCTTTATTCTTCGTTTATGAGACAAGTAGAGATCGAGAAGAGATCGAGACTTTTGGAATTGTAAATCTTGATTAACAATAAGGCAACAAAACTCTTTTCTTGAGTGAGAAAAACCATTAACATATTTTTGAGTAAGTACATAATAATACTGTAAATACTGCTGGCCTGCAATATTAAATCACAGTCGAATTTGTTTTTCAATTTGGGGCCAAAATATAAACTTAAGTAGAGCTAGAGACCCCAATTAATGAAAAGACATGAACACCACACATTGGTTGCCATGCAGCAGACAAAAGAAGATCTGTTGTTCGTAGACACCACGGTGATAGGGATTCATTTTGCAAGACAATCATTACAAGCCAATGAAGGTGCTGCTGTCTTGACGTAGATGGTTTGCACTGTGAGGTCGCGACATGTCAAACGAATCATTGACTTTATCCCTAAGAGGGTTCTTAAGTATGTCATTGATTCAACTGCATATCACGCGTCAAAGTTGCGTCAATTGTGATTCATCTTTGTTTGTATTCTTGCAAGTAGCAGGCGTTTGTTGTATCAGCTTAAAACTAATAATGATCGAAGGACCAAATTATGAAAACTACATAGTACTCGTATATAACGCACTTTAGCGTAAAGTAAGAAAATATTGAGTGCCTGCTTTATAAATGCCTAATATTTTAAAAGTATAAAATGAACCAACAACAAACGATTAGTGTATGAATATGGATGTAAAAGTAAGGCATTATATAGGTTCCAAACAGTAGCATTTTTCACCAGAAAACCTAAATCTAAACGAATTTGACCACAATTATTACCCATTCAATCGAATAACTACTGTACTGTACTGATTATATATTAAATCCCTTCTCCATCACCTGTTCCAGTTGTCCCAACAATGTCTCAGCCAGCCGCTCGAGGAGACAGTGGTGTCAGTGTACACCACTAACCCCACCACCATGGGGACCAGTCCACCACTCGACGTCTACCACCAGATTGCCAACAACATCGCTGAGAGGATCACGTCTCCTATATACAGGTAATTTTAACTAGAACCAACCTTAGAAACCATCATGGTATCAATGCGAAATATTTACAAATTGATCACCAAAAAGGCTTATATTAAATGGATAGGATAGATAAGATTAGTCATCAGCATTTGCCGAATGTATCAGATTGAAAAATTCACTATATTGCAAAGTGTGGTCCTTGGGATAGTTAAGTCATTTATCGAAGAATAACAATAACTTGATGGGTTTTGCTCATAGTATTAGCAGTCAAGTTTTATACCTCGACATAAACACCATATACCTGACTATTGGGGTGCAAGGAAACAGTCTTCACAAGGGACATAACAGGAGATTATCTGGCGAACCCTAGGCAGTCTTCCTCGATACCGTTATTGCTGATTGGCTAATCTTTTCACTACGGCATGAGCAAATCCCATGTGATAGCTCGGGAAGACTCGAAAGAAGAAGACCCGACTATTAAAATGTAAACTTTGAAAGGTAATTGTAGCCTTAATGATTATTCTTTACACTTACAATCTTTATCAACAATTCCAGATTCCTCGGAATAAACGCAACAAAGCCAGAAGTGACCACCAAGTCTTGGTCGAAGGTCGAGATTCTAGATGACCACGACATCGCAAACAAAAACGAAGTCAATCCGATTGACAACGACATCTTCACGAGAGACGTTGAAGAATTATCAGTTGAAGGTCTTCAAAAAGCTGACACTAAGAAACCTGAGAAATTCACTTTGTATTCTAGTTATCTACCAGTTTTAGCAAAAGCTAGTCAGTTTGTAGGTATTGGTAGAAATAATGATGTTAAGAGCGATACTGTATACAATAATACATCGACTGAAGGTAAGAATGATACATATAATGAACTAGAAGACCCATTTGAATGGGATACTGAGGAAGAAGTAGCGAAACCAAGAGAAGGGCCTTTGATCTACATATTAGAGTTTTTCGGGAGTATTCTTCAGTTGCTTTGGGGAGGGATCTCCGCGTTATTTTCATCAAGTGGAAATTCAGGATCGAGTTAGTATGTTATATTATGAAGGGATGATTTTTGTATAGTGTGGTTGATTCTGATAGTCAAATAATATTGGATGATGATTCGGAATATATAAAATTTTGCTTTAATAAATGATGGATGCATGTGAGATACGGTCTGTTTCAGAAATGTTGTGAGGCTCATATCTAGACATAAAATAGATATATTTATAAAATAGGTGAGGTTTAAAAAGAATGGTAAATTTTTACTGGTTGGTTAGTACTCACATTTTTGCAATGTAAAACATTGCTTCAATGACTTATTTTAAGACACTGCATATTACGCGCACCAACGCGCACGAAGGAGTGTGAGATTTAGCATAGTTAAAGTTCATATTTTATGGAGGAGTGCAGAAAGCTAATTTTTTTCTAATATATGTCGAAATTCGACCACTGGGTGAGCACTTGTAAACTGTAACTATGCCAAATCTCACACTCCTCCGTGCGCGAAATATGCTTCAAAAGGGGTACAAAGTTTTCTCTTCACGTATTAATATAATAATAAATTAGAATTATTCTTTTCCTTTTGAAATAACATTGTTAAATATTATTCGTGGAATGTATGTAACATTAGCAAAAAATACTATTGTTGGGATTTGGGAGATATTTAAAAGTAAAAAAATTACAATCTTGTATTATTCTAGCATTTAACAAAATTACTTCTCAAAAATTTCTCTTACATGATATGCAAAACAGCAAAAGGCTGGAAAAATATTGTACCTATTTCCCGCCACAAGCTATAAGTCTTAATTTTATATTGTTCAAGTATAAGAACCAGTGCTAATATAGATATTATATTATCCTTTGTTTCAAAAATGAATATCCATTCATATTTTGATAGTATTTCTGATGAAATTTTAAAACTCGGGAGTTAAATAAATATTGCTCCTGAACATAATTGGCTTGTCAATGTAGCCGACAGTTTTGGTGCATATTATAATAAGATTGGCCTGTTCTTTGATAGGATTTTTTTATCAAATAGAATTGATTTGTTGTATAAACCCTTAATTTCTAGAACTTTTACTATAGGAGCAACTCTGAAATTGTGAAAAAAATATCGACTGCTCCATATAATTTTGACCCGGTTGGATATCCGCTTTCATATGACGGTATTTTAGATTTTATTAATTAGCGATTGGCTTGTTCTCTGGTTATATCCAGCAGTGGACTGGGCGAAGTGGCCACTGTCCACCTTAGTGATTTTATTCCGAGGTGAACAAAGTACTATTACTTCCAGTTTGGTGACCAAGGTGATTTCACCCAGGTGAATTTATTCCGAAGTCAATAGAGTACAAAAATTATTCCACTTTGTTATCCAAGGTGAACATAGTGGAATAATCTGTTCTTTTGTCTGTATGTTTTCTTGTTTTCAGAGAAAATGCCTTTATTTTTTTTCTGATAATTAAAAAATATTGTATTATTTAAAGTAAACGACTTCTAAATAAAAAAGCGACAGAAAAGCATTTATTCTGGACTCTCACAGACATGGAGTACACTCACAGATAACAAATGTATTTTTGAAGTATTTTTTTTTATATTTTCGTACTGTAATTATTAAAATGTTTAAATATTCATATAAAACCTTGGGAAATATGAGGGTGCTGTGTGCCATTTTGTGGAAATTAGTCACATATTTATTTGTTGTGTGTTAACAGAATAGTGATTTTGTAATTTTAAGGTGTACTTATTTATGTAAAATTAAATCATTATAGGGTTAACAATTAATGTTTTCTTGTTATTTCTTGCACATTAATATTAAACCTTGTCATAGATAGTGACACCTGGACAAAACTGGTTCAAAACAGAGAACAATGGCGTGAATGGGAGGAGACCATGCCCAGCTGTAGGAGATTATATTATTGAATAAATATGTATTTAGTTAAGTGTCTTTGTATTAGCTGGGCTAAAAGCTTTTCGTCTTATAAGGCAATTTTTTTTATTATACATTTATTATATAATTCAGCATGAAAATCAAGGGGGGAGGCCTTTGCCCAACAGTGGGATGATACAGGCTAACAGTAACAGTAACAGTATTTATTATACTGGATATTTTTTATGTAGTGCGCATAATTTGTGGAGTGATTCAATCGCAGTATTGGGATACACTTTAAAACAAAACGAAAATTGGACTTAGTATAATCTGGGGGCACGGCAGGGCCCCCGCCAAGACGAGTCAAACGAAACGCAAGGGCACTACCTACCTTTTTATAATTTACAAGCGCAAGCCAAACATTTTTTTTTTTTTTTTTGGAGTGAATTTTAGTACTGCGGTTGCTTTGGGAACGGATACTGAATCACTGCAAATTTTGCACACTACAATATAATTATCATGTATATGTATATTTCCGGAATATAATGGCATATATTATTTATTTAATTAAACTTAAATGTACAATGGTGCTACATAAGGCGGATTTAATGCCATGAGGCTTACTCTACCAGTCAACCTTAGGGTGAAAGATCGAAAGCTTTGAGCTTCGAAACAGGTACGTCCGGTATAACTTCACAACTTTGCCTCGACTCATAATTTTGCATAGCTTTACATCAGTAAATCTGCGCGGCCGAGTTAGAAGTCACTTTGCCTTAGATATACTTACCTACCTACGACATTTCTGGACTAAGTGTTGCCCGTAGACTTATTATGTAGGGGAGCCCTACTTATTATTTCTATGGTGTTGCCATTATTATGACAAGTACCTAAGTATCTAATTGTAGGCTTTCTATCCCAGGCAAAGTTAGGAGTATAGGTAAAGTTGGATAGTTTTACGGTATAGAAATAGAATCAATTTTTTTTAATTGATCTTTGCTTATTATGTGCCAGGACAGATTGTATTGTATTCCGGTCGATACCAGCACTACTAATGAACCATGCACAGTTTAATAGGTGATGTAGACGGCTCACTGTTTACCTGGTAGATACACAGTGGACCAGAGACACGTGTACTAATTACGCAAGGTGCATTCGATTAATTTAGCTGTAGAAAATCGTTATCACTGGACCACCAACTTGGTCACAGGCCGCCGAACGTCAGATCTTGGGTTATTGGGTGCGATACTACTTGCAAATTGTTACTCAAAAGTAGGTATTTGGTTTTTTTTTTCTGTATCTACCTGGGGTGTTAGAATAATGCGGTTCCTTTCATAGAAATAATTGCCCAGGGTGCGACAGACGAACTCACAATTCGCCAACTGTGGATGCTCTTTGATTTGATTTTACAACCTAATAATTATGCCTATTTGACATTTATGCGTAAAATTGTAATAAATGAAAGTACTCTACAGTACCACAAAACAAACTTATTTGATAGAATCATATTATTTACAGAACAAAAATGACTTCAAAATGTATTTTTTGTAGAGAGATGACATTGGTAAAAGCTACGGCAGCGACTCCATTACCGGCACCCTGATTACGGACACACCTGACAGTTTGCGACAGGCGTAAATTGTACATGTACAATCGCTGCTGTCAAACATCATTTTTGTATTGTATGCAATAGTATGTAATACCAAAATGATGTTTGACAGCAACAATTGCACAATTTACGCCTGTCGCAAACTGTCAGGTGCATCCGTAATCAGGCTGCGGGTCAGATAAGCTTGTGGCACCGTACTCATCTACCTGTTACACGGTGCTTCTGCAACAGTCTTAGTTAATACCACAAAAAGAGACAAATTGCTATTCTTTTACTCACAGGCACCAAATAATCTATTCATCAGAAACGAAAACAAATGCCCTGTAAAGGTTAGGTTAGTTTAACGGCCAGGGTTGTCAGGGGACAAGTGTAGCGTTATACCAGTTATACTGACTGACTGGTGCATGCTTGCCAGTTGCCATCTGTCGAGACAGGTGAGCTCAAACTGCTATGGCATTCCGCTTTCCTCGAAAGGCTTTAGAATAGAATAGATCTTTATTTCATGTAAACCAGATACAGACACTTATGAAATGTCGAAACTCTAAGTGCACGGTTCCGAAATAGTAGATCATATTATGGAGAAGAGCTGGCAAGAAATTCCGTGGAAATTATTTTCAAATAATAAATTACAATCTTGATCAGTACAATGTGTGTGTCAGAGCTGCGAGAATAATGTAATTTAATGCGAATAAAAATAAGACTAGGATAATAATGATTTGCCTCTGAATAAGATAGCCATGACAGTTACAAGCTGACCAGTTCCGACAGACGGCATCCGTTCACGGGCATGACGCATGCGTCAGCATCGCGAAGCTCGACCACAATGAAGGGACGCTTTCCCAGACGCTACCCTACATTGTTCTCAAACATATTATAAACACAAATATCAATACAAGCAGGTACACAAAACCGCCAGACGTCTGGGTCAACAGTCACAATCTATACCTATCTAAAATGTAAACATTTAATTCTATACCTGCTCAAGCATTTTCTTACAAACAGGGATATAAGGTAAGTTATTCTTTGAAGTAGGGACAAATTATCATAGAAGAGGTGCGAATTTCTAAGAGGCTTTTATCACAGTGGACTGGATTCAAAATTTTGGCTTGATATGGCCTGAAATTTTGGAATCGGGTTCTACTAGTCAATATAATTCTACGATTGTGTTCCCAATTTTTTTTATATTGTCTTGTATTATTTTATTATTGTATTGAGAGAGGTGAGATAATATTATATTATATAGGTACATATAATAATAATTAAATAATTGGTAAGATGAACGATTTATTTGTTAGTGATTTTAGTATAAAGAAAATTCTTTTATTTTTTATCATTTATTTTCTTCATACTTGAAAGAAAGAAAGAAAATCCTTTATTCAGCACGAACACGTTGACAACACAAAAGAGAGAAGATAAAAAATGAAACACTACAAAAAGAGACCAATAAGAAATAAAAAATAAAATGAACATCTACTTACCCGCCTAAAAAAAAGTTAAGTTAAAGTATGACCCTGACCGCATATTAGGGTGGATGTTTCTAAAGAAGAAATCTATTATTTATTTATTTTAATTCCATATAATCTCTGAACGTTGGACCGACTCCCTCTAATTGGATTTAGGAATCAGGGTCTAAAAGGGACTGCGGTTCACAGGATTATTTCAATCGTTTGTTGTAATCAGATTGAATTGTTGAGTAACAAGAAAACTGTGGTTATGTTTGTAATAAAACAAACTTAAAAAAAAGTAAAAACCGACTTCAAAAAACAAAAAAGTGGGTATAAAATTATTTTCTTAGAAAACTTCAGTTCTGAAGTCGGTGCCACTGCAAAACTAAGGTGCATTGAAGAAATTCACGAGCTGTTAAGCTTTTTAAGAAAATTAAGTTTTTTTTTCTCATTATCGGTTCGCAATTGACGGAGAAATCGGTGAAAATACATAAAAAAAAGATATACATACCGTCGAACATAGAACCTCTTTCTTTTTGAAGTAGGTTTTAATATTTAGCGTCCATTTACACATAAGTGCCGATTTGGCTCCGATATTTCTGTTCAATCAACAAATGATTTGATTGTTCCCACCCCGTAGTTTCAATTATTATTATTATTTATTTATTTTCAGCCTAAGTTGTCCCACTGCAGGACAAAGGCCTCCCTCTCCTTTTACCACTCACTTCTGGTTTTTGCTAGTACGGACCAGTATTTTCAGTAGAAGTCAAGCTCGTCCCGCCATCTTCGCCTTTGTCTGCCGCGATGCGTAGTTTCAATTGTTTATGGAAAAATATGTGATAGTAGTTAATCTATTTTATACGCAGTATGTAGTACCTTAAATTGACACGACGGATACAGCGCTATCAAATTGACATAGATACTTAAATAATTATATTTCTGAAAACCTTTAGATATTTCAATTCTGTAGAATAAGTGGCTCAAGACGAATAGACTACAACCAAATATATGAATATTTAAATATTATGTTTTTTTTGGTAGGTTCCTATGTAATTCTACAGTCGGGATTTTTTCCAGTCGACCATCCTTAAGGCTAAAATCGATTGCACCCGACGTCCAAACGCAGAGTTACCAACTCTAAGCGGGCCGCAGTCGTTCGAAGTAATAAAGTACTAAGTAAAAAAAAAGCATTTTGTTTGCGAAATGTTTCACCCCGAAGTATCTTGAGTATCCATTGCTCTTCTGAATGACCAGAATTTAAATATTAATGGATTTGCTATTTGAGACGAAATTCACGAGAGATGAATCGGCTCATTCTACTGAACCAACTACACTCGAGAGCAATGAATCCGGGTCACCAAGATAATAAACTTTAATATCTTGGAAACTAAGAATGATAGCTTATTCAAATAACAAGTTTTTTATAGACCTATATAATACTACTCAAATACTACGCTTCGACAGCTGATAATTGCATTGATAGAGGAATGCGAGAATATTTAATTTAATTGTGATTAAGGATAAATCTTTCTTAGTGTTAAGTGTTTACATGCCCACAGACACTGTGTCAAATTTAACGGATTTTACGGACATATTGAGCTCGGTGAGTGCCATAATTGATAGCTGTAATACAAATTATGTTTACATGTTAGGAGATTTTAATGCGCACCCGTCGGAGCAATTTTATGACGAGCTTGCCGGCTATTGTGCCGAGCAGTCGTGGACGTGTGTTGATACGGAAATGTTAGGTTTAAGTTCGAACACACATACATTTTTGAGTGAGGCTCATGGGTCAAAGAGGTGGCTGGATCACTGCGTAGTGACAGAAGCAGCGGTGGCCTCCGTCAGGAATGTATATGTAGTTTATGATGTGCTGTGGTCAGACCACTTGCCGCTGGTAGTAGAATGTGATATGAATATTATGCTGCCAAAGAAAGGTGATAATGTTGTAAATGTGAACAAGGTTGTGTGGGGAGAGAGAAGTCAGAATCAGATAGAAGCTTATCAGCGTGAATGTCATGCAAGATTAAGACTAATTGACTTCCCACGCGAACTTGGTGAATGTTGTGACAGTATGTGTAACAACCCTAGTCACAAGATTGTTATTGAGAAACTGTATGCAGATGTTGTACGTGCTTTAAGTGAGGCTGCTGTGATAGGTCGGAGAGGCGGCAGTAGGTGTTCTAAGCGTGTAATAGTTGGCTGGAACAAACATGTTGCAGAGGCTCATAGGGAGGCTAGGCAGAAATTTAAATTGTGGACATGGTATGGCAAACCTTCTGCTGGGTTACTTTATAACGAAATGCGTGAGTCTAGAAAAGTCGTAGTTTCTGGAAACACACGAATAAATTGAAAACTAGACCGGGACTCCCTGTGAGCGTCGGTGGCATGAGTGAGCCTGAGGATATTGCTAATCATTTTAAAGAAGCATTTTTTGTAAAATCTCCTCTAGGACCCTCACGGTCGGTGCTCGACGTTGTTCCCGGCATGGAAATAAGGGTAAAATTTAAGTCCCCTGAGATTGCTCGGACTATTAGACGTATGACAAGGGGTAAGTCCCCAGGTCATGACGGGCTTAGCATCGAGCACCTACGATATGCTGGCTGTCACTTACCCAGCGTGCTTGCTATGTTGTTTAGCTTTTGTATGAGTCATAGTTACCTGCCCGGTGAGATGATGCGAACGGTGGTAGTGCCAATTGCTAAAAACAAAACTGGTGACCTCGCTGACAGCGGTAACTATAGGCCAATTTCACTAGCTGCCGTGATTTCAAAGGTATTTGACAGCATGCTTAATACACAATTAAGTAGTCGTACTACTATTCATGATAACCAGTTCGGTTTCAGAGCGGGGTTATCAACAGAGAGTGCGGTGTTGTGTCTTAAGCATGCTGTGACGTACTATGCGAGACGAGGGACGCCTATTTATGCTTGCTTCCTGGACTTATCAAAAGCATTTGATCTGGTTTCCTATGATGTGTTGTGGAGTAAGTTAGAGCGAATAAGTTTACCCACAGAACTTGTTAACATTTTAAAGTTTTGGTATGGAAACCAGATCAACACTGTACGATGGGCTGGGGCGTTTTCTCATCCTTACGGGTTGGAGTGTGGGGTGAGGCAGGGTGGATTGAGCTCACCAACGCTATTCAACCTTTATGTGAACGAGTTGATTGGCGAGCTCAGCAGTACCAGGGTCGGATGTTATATAGACGGTACCTGCGTCAATAACATTAGTTACGCGGACGATATGGTGCTGCTGAGCGCGTCAGTCTGTGGGTTGAGAAAATTAGTTGCTCAATGTGAGGCGTATGCCAAAGTTCATGGCTTGGCATACGACACGAAGAAGTCGGAGGTCATGGTCTTTGAGGCTGGGGGTAAAAGTCCTGATTCAGTACCGCCTGTATTACTTTACGGTTCACCTTTGCAGAGAGTTTACAGGTTTAAGTATCTCGGTCATATATTGGCTCCCAGCCTCAAAGATGATGATGACATTGAACGGGAGCGGAGGGCGTTGTCGGTTAGGGCGAACATGCTGGCACGCAGGTTTGCATGATGCTCACTTCCTGTGAAAATCACGCTCTTTCGAGCTTACTGTACTGCGTTTTACACGTGCAGCCTGTGGGCTAGATATACGCAAAAATCGTACAACGCTCTCCGCGTTCAATATAACAACGCGTTTAGAATACTGGTGGGGCTGCCTCGTTTCTGTAGTGCGTCAGGGATGTTCGCAGATGCGCATGTAGATTGCTTTTACGCAACAATGCGTAAAAGGTGCGCTTCCCTGGTACGCAGGGTGTGGGGCGGCTCCAACAGCGTTTTAAGCATGGTTGCGAGTCGCCTGGACTGTATTTACGTGGGTCACTGTTGTGCCGTCTCTCACGGGATGTCACAACAGTGACCAACCGTGATTTCTGTGTGTACTTTTCCTTGTTTTTGTTCTGTTTCTGTGCTTACTAACATAGTTATAAGTTTTACTAATAATCTTGTTGAGTCTTGGTTACTCGAATAAAGAAGAATTCTATTCTATTCTATTCTATATTCTCAAACATTTCCTTAGAAACTTTGTGCCGTATACCGAATCGCAAGACATTTGTATTGACAGGACACGGAAGTAATACAAAGTATTAAAATGTGAGGAAATGATATATCTGTAAAAATATTATGGATATTTCAAACAAAAATTGCGATAAAATTTACGCATTTTTAATTTGTGTATTTTTAATAAGTAAAATAAATAATAACTAAGAAGTTTTATTAATTTTATTTCAGTAGTATTAAATAGTCTATAAAATACTGTTTATTTGAATAAGCTAACATTCTTGGTTTTTAAGATATTAAAGTTTCTTTGGTCACCCGGATTCATTGCTCTCCAGTGTATTATTAGACCAGGGTAGAAGCCTTTAAAAATAATAAAAAGTGAAAGAAAATAATAGTAGGATGAAACCCATTGGAAAAGGAGGAGAATATTATAAAAATGAAAGGAAAAATAATTTACGGGCGATCTGAGGTCGGGAAGTGGGAGAGGGGGGGGGTTTAAGGGTAAAAAACGGTTTTTCTCGATTTGCGGCAAAACTAAAAGTCCTATGGAAAAAAATCAAATGGCAAAGTTGTAGGTAATAAAAAGATCTAAAACTTTTCTATTTACACTTTTTTCACATAACCTCAAAATTTATGTGAAAAATTCAAAAAACCAAGCTTTTGGTTTTTTATTTTTATCTTTTACAATTTTTTATTTTTTTTCATGAAATTTGGTGAAAACTTACCTTTTTATGTGCCAAATACGCTGTAATTTATTTGATTTGAAATATTTATTTTTTCACCTTATTTTGAATTAATATCGAAAAAGTACCCTAATTTTCAATCGAAAATTCACCCGTCAAAATATCAGCTTTTTTCAAAAAGTTGGTGTGCTTTCTGTTTGTTGAAATCTCTACATTCCGATAGTGAAAAAAAATAAAATATTACTTTAGTAAATCTTCTCAGAAAATGCAAAAAATCGAAAAAAACTTTTTTTATAACCATTCTCTCATAACTTCTAAACTACTTATCATAATTCGACAAATGACGTGTCGTTGGAAGCGTCTTGATTGTCCGCTGGTTATAGGCTATGTGACGTCACATTTAATTTAATATAGCGCCCTCTAGAGGAAATAGAGAGATGAACTAAAAAAAATTTTTTGTTTAATGATGTCGTGTAGGGTATCAAATGAAAGGGCATAATTAGCACATTTCAAAAATATATATATATATATAGATTTTAAAAGCGGCTTTGAAAAATTAATTATTTTAAGTGGTTGTATGCCACCCTACCCTAACAAAACAAAGTCTACCAGTAATAAGCGATCATAAGCTTTAGGGCAAAGTGGCATACGACCATGGCTATCCTCTGAACATCACTATGAATACCTACTATATAATATATATATTAATACATAGTATTAATATTTTCTTGTTTCATACTTTTCAGTAGTCGGGTTTTAGATTTTGAACTTAATTTTTTTTTCAAAGCCGATGTTAACATCTATTAATATGTATATTTTTGAAATGTGCTAATTATGCCCTTTCATTTGATACCCTACACGACATCACTAAACAAAATTTTTTTTTTAGTTCATCTCTCTATTTCCTCTAGAGGGCGCCATATTAAATTAAATGTGACGTCACATAGCCTATAACCAGCGGACAATCAAGACGCTTCCAACGACACGTCATTTGTCGAATTATGATAAGTAGTTTAGAAGTTATGAGAGAATGGTTATAAAAAAAGTTTTTTTCGATTTTTTGCATTTTCTGAGAAGATTTACTAAAGTAATATTTTATTTTTTTTCACTATCGGAATGTAGAGATTTCAACAAACAGAAAGCACACCAACTTTTTGAAAAAAGCTGATATTTTGACGGGTGAATTTTCGATTGAAAATTAGGGTACTTTTTCGATATTAATTCAAAATAAGGTGAAAAAATAAATATTTCAAATCAAATAAATTACAGCGTATTTGGCACATAAAAAGGTAAGTTTTCACCAAATTTCATGAAAAAAAATAAAAAATTGTAAAAGATAAAAATAAAAAACCAAAAACTTGGTTTTTTGAATTTTTCACATAAATTTTGAGGTTATGTGAAAAAAGTGTAAATAGAAAAGTTTTAGATCTTTTTATTACCTACAACTTTGCCGTTTGATTTTTTTCCATAGGACTTTTAGTTTTGCCGCAAATCGAGAAAAACCGTTTTTTACCCTTAAACCCCCCCCCTCTCCCACTTCCCGACCTCAGATCGCCCGTAAAATATTTTTCCTTTCATTTTTATAATATTCTCCTCCTTTTCCAATGGGTTTCATCCTACTATTATTTTCTTTGGTTTCAAAAATTATCGACCCTGGTCTATATAATATTAGGTAGTAATTAAAACAACAACTTTTTTAATAATTTTTATTTTGTTGTAGGTAGTATTTCTTATTCCTATTAACTACAATTTATTACATATTCTGGTTCGTAATAATAATTAAATACTGTAATTGTGGTCAAGTATTTAGGTACGACTTAACTATTACGCTTGAGTATTTAATGAAAATGATTTTTGATATAATAAATGCGGTAAATTGAGACGTATCTAAATTTGAAGAAAATTAATCAATGGTGAATGAATGAACAGTGATGCTGGGCACATAGGTACATACACATAATTATCGTTCCGTGTTTTATTTTACCAAAAAAAAAATTCTATGTTTTTTGGTAGGGAATTATAAAAAAGAACTTTAAGTAGGTACCTACGTAAAATACTTAAGTATCCTCAGTATCATCATCCAATGAAATCTAGACACAGACTTTCTATAATTTTACATATAAATCTGTATTGATTTTATTTTCGTAAAAATAATTAATGAGGAAATTCTGACAGAATTGTGGCCGATTTGTTGCGTATAACTATGATTAAGCTTTGTTAAAAATATATTAAATAATAAATGCATATTGATATAACATACTAGGCAGCCAGAGCTATTGTTAAACATACCTGTTGCTCCCCTTAGATGTTTGTCTACGTTTTTATTCTCTAGCGACCGGCGAACAGGGTAGTTTTTATGTAGTGCGCAAAATTTGCAGTGATTCAGTGCCCGTTCCCAAATGCAACCGCAGTACTAAAATTCACTCTAAAACAAAATAAATATCTGATTTTGTATGGCTTGCGTTAGTAAATTATGCGTGCCCCCCATACTAAGTAGAATTTTCTTTTTGTTTTAAAGTGTATCCCAATACTGCGGTTGTATTTAGGAACAGAGACTGAATTACTCTACAAATTATGCGCACTACATAAAATATTATCCTCTATGTAAATAGTGTATCTATGGTTTTTTTACAGCCAATATTACCTAGTTATTTTATCTAAGAGGGTTGAAGATTACCTGATTTTTTTCATAAATTATGTCAATCTTGTTCAATTTGTTTATTTCAATTTGTTCAATTTGTGTCAATTTTGCGCTTTGTGCTTTTGTCAACAGTACCTCTACCATGAGTTTTCCGTGCCATCTAACGTTCACGTTCACATGCAATATTTGTATGGAAATATTTTAAGAACCTCTAGCGATATAAATAGTGAACTAAAGTCACTATACAAATATTGCATGTGAACGTGAACGTTAGACGGCACGGAAAACTCATGGTAGAGGTACAGGTCCTTAATTGATAGACGTAGCATGTCTGGCTAAGGCTGAAAGATTGGCAACCACACTTTAATATTAGGTACCTAATGTAAATAACATTACATTTTATAGCAGATAGCTGTGAAGACTGACTGCCTCGTATGTATCGATCCTAAAATATTAATAAAAGTTTAAGCCCTGTATTGCTTTATATTAATAGTATTTCCTACCATATCAAAAATATTCTTCCTAAAGGTAAGACCGCACAGAGCGGATCTGCACGGTAGCGACGCGAACAAATTATTGTTTATACGACGTGCAATTGAATTAATGCAAAACCTAAAGGATGTGTGATGTTTTGGTTTATTAAAATGAGAATATCTAGTTAAAAGCATAAATAAACAACCAAAACATTAAATTTTAAAAGTTTACTATTATTATTAAGGAATTTTTTTGTGAGCCTAGAATTACATAATGCGTTTTAATTTTGTTTGGCTCAATCGAGCATCGATTTGGCGGAATTCATATTTTTTGAAAAAATACTTACCTACCTATATTGAATGTTACTTAAATCGATTCAGTAGTTATATAAGGACAAACTATAATATATTATTAAGGTTTCGCGTTTATTCAATTACATACACGTATATGAAATCATGTCGTGCCATACCGTTCAGCTGCCGTATATTGCGTTCTATCTTATACGATTTCATATAAACAATATTTGGCCGCGTCGCTACGCTGCAGTGCAGTTTCGCTTAGTGTGGTCTGATCTTTAATTCAAATTAGTGTACAATAAAAACTAGGTAGTTCTTAAATATAATTTTATATATTGTAAGTATAAACTGATTGGTCTTATAATTATCTATGACAAATAAATACTTGTTTAAATATAAATGCACCTTTATACCTGTCAAGTTGAGATTTTACTGACTCAGCTCATTTCTCTCTTAGTCTGCTTAGTTTACTTCGTAAGTATTTCATATAGAAAAGATTTGTTTGTTATTTCGACAGCTCACGTTATGGTGTCTCATGGGATACAACCTTCAAGTCTATCTTTATTAAATTAATCGTGGTGTCAAAACTTATTGGTTGCAAAACAATTAATAAAAAAATATATTGGAACCTTCTAGAAAGTATATATCAATGTCACAGGGAAACTAGGAATTTTATGAAATCCCGGGAAATGACAAAATAACTAATAACAAATAATAATAAAATTATTGTAACCACTGATGGATACAGTGTTTTTTTTTTAGTTGATATCTGTTTTTCCCGAAATCCCTGGTTTCGCTATTTCCCTGCGACATTAAATACCAGCACAAATGAGTTGGTGGTTTTAAGCTAAGCTTTACTGGGGGTCTAAAAAGGCCGCTTTAAATGAATCATAATATGATTCATATAACAAATGTCAAAATATCCACTCAATTGATGACTGACACAGCAATCATTTGTTTAACAGTTACCATGGAGATTCGGAGGTGAATTGCTAAATGTGGCTTTATTAGCTTGTTATCGGCTTTACCACAACATCATAACAGGCTGGATACCGAAGTTTTATACCCTTAACTCCTCGACAATATTCCTTCGCCAATAATTTAAATATCATTCACCAAAGATAGACTCCCAATACAATACAAAATCCTTAAAAACTATACTCCAGTGGCTGCAGGTATCTTAAATCCGAAGACATTCCTGACTCGTCTTTACCCAGCTCTGCGACCATTTCCTTGGCCCTATTGTTGGCGTACTCATGGCCACAGTCGTGACGTTCCACCATCTTGGATAGAGCCATCCGCAGCTGTGCGCGTGCGCCTCCGCTGGACGAGTCCACGAGAGCCTTCATCACGTCGGGCGAGAAGCCCTGAAAATTGTGAAAACAAAATACAAGTAATTAGAAAAATATTGTATCGAGTTTAATGGTTTTTTTTATAGGTACTCCCAAGGTGGCATAAAAGCATAAGGCCCCCCTGATGGTAAGCGGTTACCGTAATCTATGGACGCTTGCAACACCAGGAGCATCACTCACGCGTCATAGCGTCGTGATAGGACACGAGAGTGCTCCTTGGGGAAGCATGACGTCGCTCACCTTTGGGAACACAACACTGCAAAAGAGCAGTGTTATTTGGCTATTCATATTATTCTGTAAGGTGGAGGTACTTCTCCGGTCGGGCAGTTCCAATTTTGAGAGGAAAGTCCCGCCCTATCTCTTTCAGAATCTGTCATATATTCATGTCTGTGTATTGTGGTCATGTTGAAAGTGAATTTCTAGATAACTGGAGGGTAAACCGGTGGGTGTGAGCACGATGCATAGTGTGTAGCCTCATTTAGTGTAATTGACTGTCGACGAATCAATGCGGCCCTCGGAAAGAAAAAAGGCACAAGTAACATTCTTTCAAAATTGAGTTTTGTTCATGATCGTTTTCAGGAAGAAAAGGAATACCGTATACAACAAGTACAAACTCCATTTTGAAAAAAAAAAAGTTGTGCTTTTTTTCCTTCCGAGGGCAGAATGGTGTAGGTACAGAAAAACCTAATATGGTTTAATTTTACACTTAAATAAACTATCCTTTACAATTCTATATTTTTGTCCCAGTATTAATAAATTAATAAAAGTATCTATATAGCTATAGAAAATAATCGGAGTTTATGCCTCTGTTTGGCAAAACCAAAAATAAATCACAAAAATAACAGTAAAACAACTGAAGATTGTGTTATAAAACCACCATAAAAAGGACCATTATATCAAAACAAGGTCCTTAACCTTAAAACTTTATTAGCACCATCATCAGGAAAAACCGTCGTAAATATATTATTTATGATTTATTTTTATCACAAGACCTGCCACATAAAGAAGAGATATAAAAGGACCTCGTAGGACAAGTTACAGTACGACTACTACTAAAAAAGTTATGTCTCGGCAATTTTCGTCTGTCTTCGGAAATACGAATAATAAAAACCGGACAAGTGCGAGTCGGACTCGCGCACGAAGAGTTCCGTATCATTATCTATAGAAATGGCAAAAATATCACGTTTGTTGTATGGGAGCCCCCTTTAAATATTTATTTTATTCTGTTTTTTAGTATGTGTTGTTATAGCGGCAACATAAATACATCATCTGTGAAAATTTCAAGTGTCTATAACTATCACGGTTCATGAGACAGTCTGGTGACAGACGGACGGACGGACAGCGGAGTATTAGTAATAGGGTTCCGTTTTACCCTTTGGGTACGGAAACCTGAAAAGTATAGAAATTTGCACAATTTCATTCATAAAAAAACTAAGACTATACAATGTTCAGCTGTTTTTGACAATGACTGTACCTCAGATTCGTCCTAAAACGTGTTGTTTATAGTATTATAAAGATATTCATGGGGTCAATGTATGGGGGCAGAAGTTAAGACCTCGTTAAGATTTATAAGTGTTTTACCCAACTAAAAAAGGATGACTTGTTTGTTCTCGCGAAGTAGGGCATCATAGTGTTTTGTGTTATTCGCGTAGATAACTACGTAATATCTAAGTTCCCCTAGTTTTTCTCGACCAGGGGGCTTATTTATTTTATATTTATTTTATATTCAAGATCTATTATTTATTTGAAAAGAGTTTCCATGGAGTTTCTTGCCGGTTCTTCTCCATAGGATCTACTATTTGGAACCGTGCACCTAGAGTCTCGACATTTCATAAGTGCCTGTATCTGGTTTACATGAAATAAAGATCTATTCTATTCTATTCTTACTCTTATAGTAGGGTGCCCAGATATTTTCAGTATGAGCTGACCTCGGACTGTATGGGCTTTTCGTACAATGAAAGGTCAGCTTATACTGGAAACAACTGCGCAGTTCAATTTCTGCCCTGCAATAAGCGTTCGTAGTGTCCCCTGGACCGTAGGTACCGTCAAGTCAAAAATGTATGAAACTACGGTAACTGCAGTCGAGGTGGAGATACTCGGAATAGGGGCCAAAATGGGGGAATGGGGGGAGAAACTTTAGGAGGTATCTAGCTGGATTAATTTGAAACCCGTTTGGCACAGTGTCTCATTTCAAACTTGCGACAGGTCCGATTATCACATCTATAGAATAGAATAGAATAGATCTTTATTTCATGTAAACCAGATACAGGCACTTATGAAATGTCGAGACTCTAGGTGCACGGTTCCAAATAGTAGACCCTATGGAGAAGAACCGGCAAGAAACTCCATGGTAACTCTTTTAAAAAAATAGATTATAATCTTTATCAGTACAATGTTGTGGTAAGAGCTGCGAGAATAATGTAATTTAATGTGAATAAAAATAAGACTAGGATAATAATGAATTGCCTGTGAATAAGATTGCCATGGCAGTTACAAGCTGACCATCAAATATTTATAGAATCTACTAGTTGACCCGGATATTTCACTTGATACAACCTTTTTTTAAAACACTTTTACTAGCGTCACCTGTAACTAACTATGTAAAAAAATCTTGGATGTTAAATTTGACCCACTTCCCGGTTTCGACCTGAAATTTTGCATACACGATCATTTTGGATGACAAAAGCGTTTTCTTTAGTTTTTTTTTTAAACTATAATATTTTTACACTACAAAGCTGGCTAACAAGCATACGGCCCGCCTGATGGTAAGCGTTTACCGTAACCTATAGACGTTTGCAATACCAGGGGCATCACTCGCGCGTTGCCAACCCTACTACTAGCGTTGTGTCCAACACGACGCTTCCCCAAGGAGCACTGGCGACCTTGCTCACCGTTAGGAACACAACACTGCAAAAGAGCAGTGTTATTTGCCTATGATATTCTGCAAGGTGCAGGTACTTCGCCAGTCAGGCAGCTCCAATTTTGAGCGGAACTTCCCGCTATGCCGTACCTCTTTTGAAATTCCCGCTACGCCCTACCTTTATTTAAATTCTCGCTATGCCCTAGCCTTATTTGTTAAGAGTTACGTAAAGATGAATACTTAATCTTTTTACAGGAATCCAAAAGGGGAAATTGAGAAATGACGATTGAAATTGGAAATATTCAGTTGCTAATCAGTTGATATTAATCAGTTGCTTGCAGTTGCTTGCAAACTGATTAGGAAATATATTTTTTTACACAGAAATGTAAATCGTACGAATAATAAATATTGATAAAAGAATTAGCATCCATTTTAAAAACAAATACCAATGCATGGACTCGTCTATACCGGGACTAATGTAAATTGATATTTAAATGTTCGAGTCATTAACACAGATTTCCATATTTTGGATGTGTCAATAACATTATCAAAATATATATTATATTTACTGTTCTATTTTAAACTAATGTATAATTTTGTTTTCTTTAAACCAGATTGATCAACATAGAAGTATTGTCTGTATTTCCAGTCTTCAAACGTTTGCAGCTATGTAGGTAAAGTTTCTACTATAGGCTTTAGGCGGAGATCTAGTGTGTAATTTGACTTAGCTCAGACTTTACTTAAACTTTGCTAATTTATAGTCATAACATACTGAAATTGTGCTAAGCACACGCACCGACGAAGTCAATAAACAAAGTCTATAGACTGATTTACACGTATTAAGAGCAGGCTCCCTAAATGTTATGTTATTATTTTTACATGAATATTCTGAAGCACTCACGCATACAATCAAAATGAAACTTTAGTTTAAGATTTATTGGAATTTTTTCTTTCCATGTACAAGACAGTTACATAATTGTAACATTTTCGCTGAATTCATTTTTTATTCCAAAATCATGTCTATTTTAAAGATGATTAAAAAAATATTCAAGATTGCTCGGCTTTTGTGTCTTAATAAGTATTCACAGTAAGAAAATTTATAGTTTATTTAAAATTATATATAATTATATATAGTTATATAATTTTAAATAAACTATATAATTATATATAATTATATATAGTTATATATAATTATATATAATTATATAGTTTATTTAAAATTTATAGTTTATTATCCAGCCACAAGATATTTTTTCTCAAGATCAATTAATACCTACTTTAGTTAAAAAAGGAATAAGAATTGAGACTTACGCCATTTACTCGTAGTTTCGAGCTCGAACACGATGACAAAGCGCACGCGATATTCAACTTTATTACTGATGTGTTAGCGTTTAATAATAATTACATGACAATGACAAAAACTGATGATTTTGTCATTGTTCCCGACAATGACAAAATCATCAATGATTTTTTACTACCTAACACCGTGTGTATTCACACATTGCATGTTGTCATCTTGTCTTTGTCATGCATAGAGATAATATATAGTACCTACTTGTACTATTTCTATGTTGTCATGTCACAGCCGAAACCGAAGTTCACGTTCATTTAGTCATGGCCAATATCGAGTGATGATTTTAGGCATTGATAATTTTGTCGTTATCACTGCATGACACAATGATTTTAAAATCATCTCTCTGATGACTCATCTCTAGTAGCATGGCGGAATATAAATATATCATATAATTTGTGTATATTACTGTACTCATATTCTTGCAAATAAATTATTCTTGTTTGAGGCCATTGACCTCGTGATCTTTACTATGATATTTATTTTCCTAACAAATTACTATTTAATATAATTTTCATTAGCTTGAAACTTTCTAAAAGGTATTGTACATCTATAATCTTCTCTTCATAGTATAAAATAAAGTCGCTTTCTGCGTCTATGTGTCAGTTTGCCTCCATAAGCCACGCAGCGGATTTTGATGCGGTTTTCACCATTAGTTAGATCATTTATCACGGAAGGATTTTATGTATAAATACTTTGATATTTAATGTAAGGATAGTAGAGAAATTGCACCCGTGTGAAAACCCGGGTCGCTAGTTAACTTTCATAGATACTTATTGTACGGAAAGATCTCTTAAATTATTTTCTATGAGTTAATCAATCCTTCGTTCAAATAATTTATTCAACCATTTCTATTCTCGGTAATGATAATGATTATAATTCCCTCATTATTCTAGTGTAAAGCCGAGCTTCCACTCGCAACGGTAAACTTCATAGAAGTGCTTCCACCAACAAAGAGTCTAGCGGAGAGGACTGAACGAGTAAAAATAGTTAATAACGAACTCTTTCTTCATTTCTCTTTTGCAGTGTAAGGCAATTATCAAAACTATTTCTTAATGTAAGGTAAAACCTATTTTAGCTAGTTGGGGTCCGTTCCATCCAGCTATTACTTGCTCAGTACCCTTTCGGAGTGGAAGCCCAGCTTTAGGAAGAATTGAATCTACGAATTTACTAAGCTGTAATTAACAGTTTAGAATGTAGTTCCTGTAATGGCGAATGAGACCATAGCTTAATCGGCCGACTATTTCCGACAGTATTTGTAATTACAGAAGACAAATTCATTGGAAGCCCAACAGAGCTGTGTTATTTTTGTTTAAAATTAAGTATTTTTTTTTACACAAGCCAAGTCGGGGAATTTTACTAATATTATATAATTTTATTTTAGATGTATAAATATTTAATGGTTATGGGTCGTCGTAATTTGCATATTTTAGAATAAATATTCGCTCTGAACCTATAAATTATGGAAATAAATAAATTGGAACATTGACCGTGCTTTGTTTATATACCTATCATAATAAAGCAGTATAGCTATAGTACAACACAACCAAGAAGTCTTATCGGCAATCTTCGCAAAACCGATCAGTTCCGAACTGCGCGCGGTTCAAAACCACGAATGTTTATTAGTACTGCAGTAAAACATGATCTTTACGCTGACGCAATAGAATAGAATAAAATAGAATAGATCTTTATTTCATGTAAACCAGATACAGGCACTTATGAAATGTCGAGACTCTAGGTGCGCGGTTCCAAATAGTATACCCTATGGAGAAGAACCGGCAAGAAACTCCATGGTAACTCTTTTCAAATAAATAGATTACATAGAATAAGTTGTACAATTATTTAAATGAGCGATTGCCATTGGTTGTTCATGCAGGTACATCGATGTTTCTTCTTAGCTAAGTCGTACTATACCCTGGTATTCATATAGAAAAATTTACAGGGTTGAAATTTGCCAATACCGTCCCGTTTCTGGCAAACTACCCCGGTAGAACGTTTCTGGAAATTTATTTGTCCGTTCAAAATAATATTGTTTGTCATTGGCCTGTGAAAGAAAAACGAACAAAATATAACTCACGCTATAATCTGAGAGCCTCTGCCTCTTCGCGTCCCTGCTCAGCAGATCATACAGCAACAAGAGCCTCAAGTTGGAGCCCGAGAGCTTCGCCTTCGTCGACACCGGCTGGTTACCCTGCCTCACCCCCTCCCACACATCCACCACCTGAAAGAAGAAAAAATATTGGTACAACCAATGACATTTTACAAATAGACGCGTTGCCCGCGCTCTATATTGGCAAGATAAATGCAAGGTAAATACCCTGCACCGACTGAGAAAATGAGCATGCAGCAGCTAATGCCACGTATCTAAACGTCTATATTCATCTTTTTCTAACAACCGACATGGCGTATGGTGGCTTGCATTTTCTTTCCCTTTCTTCGCGCACTGTATAATCGTATGTACTGTTATGTAGCTATAATAAAGTTTACGCCATTTCGTAGTGCATTAATGTTGGTGTATGACCCGTCTATTTGTAAAAATGTCATTGGGTACAACACATGGACAGAATATAGCAAGATTCGAAGGTTTTAAAAAAACTTCCCTTACAAAATTACCGATAAGCTTGACGAGATTATATAGGAAGATGATGAATTCTTGAACAAAAATAATAATTCTTAGCTTATTCTATTTTACTATTGAAATAGACTCATTAATACACGGGATGACAGTGACTGTGTATAAATTATAAAAATACCACAAAATACCACTGTGTATAGAAAAGAGATTTAAAAATATTGTGCTCATAATACGACTCCTCATTCAGCTAAATGCTGCAATACAGCCAAGCAGTATTGCAGCGTTGATTTTCAATGAAGGTTCTGGATGCTGTGTAGACTTCAAGATAACATATTGGTATGAAGATTTTTAAGAGATAAAAACATAAAGACAACCATATACCTTCATTAAAAGACAACACAAACTTGGTCCTTTTAATCTCTATTCCAATCACGCGCATATCTTGTACAGGGAGCTTACTATGAACTTCTTATAGCAGGGCAGATATTAAACTGCCCAGACATTTCCAATATAAGCTGACCCTTTCATTATATGAAAAGCTTATACAGAGCGAGGTCATTTCATACTGGAAATGTCTGGGCTGTTCAATATCTGCCCTAGTAAGCACCTTGGTCTGTCAAATGTTGTATGAGAACGACGCACCATATGCGTGGTTTAACCGTGACAACACACGTTATTTTCATAGGGAATAAGGCCTTATCTAGAGGGTTTTAAAAATATACCTTATCATCATACGGATCCTTCGCCATCTTGATCATCTCCCGAACATCATCGGACAGATACTGAAGGTTATCTTCACTGATATCATCAACCACATATCCATCGGATCTGCTAGAAACTTTGACGTCATAGTGTGGTAGGAATAGTGGACGTCCGTCAGGTTTCGGTTCGACCAGAGGCTTGATGGGCTCGTAGTGGATGGAGAGAAGCGGCTCCTCTGTCCTCGTCCCCTGGGGCTGCAGGATGGTGTACTGCGCGTTGTGGTTGACTGGCAGCAGGACGAAGCGGTGCTGGTTTTGGTTCCAGATGAACCTGTCTGCTGGATTGGGGGGAGAATAGGGCGCGTAGAGGCCCGGCTTGTGGTACGGTGTTGTCATTTCTGTTCTGGAATTGTAATTGGTCAAGTTATTTTATATGAAAGCTGTCTGGACTTGAAAAGATACCCCTGAGTTACGGCGTTTCTATTTAGAGGTAGTCATGCAAAAGATCTATTTACAGAATAAATTATTTCATTATAATTTCCTTGGCTCGATTGAGTGTGGAGGTCGCAGGACAAACATTTCTTTCTCCAAACCAAATTGTTAATTTATTACCTAGATTTTTTTGGAAATGTAAAAATAACATTGTGTTGTTCGTTTTGGTAATTAATGATTATCTAAAGAAAGAAAGAAAGAAAAACATTTATTCAGCATGAGCATTGAGCACATTGACGACATAGAGAGAAAATTAAAGATAAAAAATAACACTACAAAAGGAGACAAATAAGAAATAAAATAAAAATTTCTTAAATTATAGGTATGCTGTCAAGCATGCCATGCCGAAAGGGTAGCCAGCCCAGCATTTGCGGGTAGCGGAGAGCCCAACGCTGATTTTCAGTTGGCACCCCTGCAATACCGCATTTACACACACCCCATCTACACACACCTACCTACCTATACCTAATGAGTAAATTAGGTTAATTATGTCTATTATAAGAAATTAATTTATTTTTGTATTACATTTTAAGATTGCTAATGTTAAATATTGTTAAAAACTTTGTTCCTCTGTAAGCACTTCTGCCGCCTGTGGCACAGGTTTATCCTAGTGCAGGCACCTATCAGTATGATACCTATGTTATAATTATGATTTATATTGGGGATTTTTTTTTTACCATAAGTAATTTTTGAATAAATTTTATCTTTATCTTTACCTGCAGTATCTTGTCTTCTCTAGCTTTTCTTATTTTATTTCTACTTTTCAATTCTCATTGCCCCACTTATAAAAATAATAATAAATATATTTGTTTAAATAGTAACATGACATCACGGTTTAGAAGGTCACTGTTCACTACAGCACTGGTGGTACCGGTTGTACGATAACCGTTAACTTTGCCAATGTGACGCGAATTTAAAAGTAAAACACCGTAATATGAGGAGACTGTTACTTATCATTATGTTTTAGTGGACTTAATGACTGGTGATGCGCAGCATGTTTAGAATCACTATCAACACAGTACCGTAAAATGGGGCTATTTGGGGACCGCGGGGTTAATTGGGATTTAGTAAAGGAATAATCATTTTGTACTTCTCATGATTAAGGGATTTTAACCAGTGCTAGTATTATTATTATTATTTGTTAGAAGAGGTAGAGTACTAAGCCCCTTTGTCACTGCGACCTGCGAAGATCTATTGTGACGCCTCTTGTATTATTACAGCACTCCCTCTAGCCGTAAGTCAATAATAAAATTGACTATATTCTTGGGGTGGAGGGATTTAATCTCATCTGGTGAGATTAGGTGGCCCCCCAGGTGCTGGCTTCTAGTGTGGTGTACTAGGTACGTCACACTCGCATAGGATATGTATGGGCGTCTCATCCTTCTCGCGACAGAATCTGCAAATTGTGGTGTCACTAAGGCCCATTTTTTGCAGGTGCTTGTTTAGTTTGCAGTGCCCAGTGAGGGTTCTTGTCAAGATCCTAATTCGGCTCCTGTTCATGGAAAGCGCTTGTTCCGTAAACTTTGTGCTTAGTGCTAGTATACTATTGAATGTTTTTAATTCTAAAGGTACTTTTGATTTAGTTTAGAAAATATGACCAAATTCCTAAAAACAAGTGTTAGTCCCAAGTAGCCCTATGTTTCCTACATGTTTCCCAAATAACCCCGTTTTACCGGTATATATGTATATCACGGTATGTCGGTATGTTATGTATACAGGATATTTTTTTATGTAGTGCGCATAATTTGTATTGTCATTACTGTCTCTGTTCCTAAATGCAACCGCAGTCATAATTTGTATTGTCATTCAGTCTCTGTTCCTAAATGCAACCGCAGTATTGGGATACATTTTAAAACAAAACGAAAATTAGACTTAGTATGGAGATACGCATAATTTAATAGTGCGAGCTATACAAAATCAATTTTTTATTTTGTTTTGGAGTGAATTTTAGTACTGTGGTTGCTTTTGGGAACGGAAACTGAATCACTGCAAATTTTGCGCACTAGGTAAATAAAAAATTATCCTACTTTAATTATCAATGACAACATTGGAAAGTTCATTGTACCGGTGGTTTTGAATACGGTCAATTCGACTAGAAATCATTATTTTAACTCATTTAATTTCTTTTTTCTTGTAACCCTTGATCGGTATGTGCATTGTGCAGTACATACTCCTTGGCTTGTTTATTTTTGTCCATGTTTGTTATTTTTTGTATCATTTTGTTCTCTTTTTGATTCAATTTTTATTTTTATGTGCTGCCAACTATGTCTCGAATTTAATCAATTTTTTCATATTCTATACTCTTTTCCTTTCTTTGTGATTCGCGTATTGTGTAAAAGACATAAAAATATTAAATGTACGTAACATCATTCCTTACAACAGTCTTGATAAGTTATTAATGAAAAATCCTAATTGCTAAAAAAAGTTTATTTTTAACTAGCTGTACCCGCGGCTTTGCCCACGTGACAATATTCGACTAAACTATGATAGTCACTTGAAATTAAAGAAAAGGAAAGATAGTTTTTAGAATTTGTATTGACAAAAACTTACATAATATGAGATCTGTGCAATAAAATGCCTTGTCTTATGGGGAGCACGTATGGGAGTGAAAACAATCTACACGTTACTTGGATGGGTGATCGTTCTTTACTTAAGACCCCTCAAAGAGCACGGCAGGTCGCATTCACGACTATTTTAAACGAATAATCTATGATAGTGCTAATGGTTAGGCACTCAAAAAGACAAAACCGTGCCTTCAGCTTTATGGCTAAAATATTTTTAAAAAAATCTGCCACCGTACACCGTTAAGACTACGCTTTCTCGCTATTATGTGGGTTGTCGGATATTCATCCCATACAAAGATAATCTAGGAACATGTTAGTTTTGCATACACTGAATTTTATTGTTATTAAAGTTTACGAAACCTGATTCTCCGCTATGAAACAATAGGAAAAATTAATTTAAAGTTTAATTATTGAAATCTATTACATGAATATTGTCTACGAAATGGGTAATAAGTACAGAGTCTGCTGCCGACCGCCATAACAACGCCTTGATTGCATCAACAATCTCATCTGATTGTAATTCTGTCCGGCGCTTCTTGGGCAGTGAGCTCTGTTACGAAAATTGCTGACTCATCTATCCACTACATCATGAGCGAATTCAATATGAACACTCATGGCGAGGCGACAGAAGAAGATTCAGCTCTCCGGATTGCAAATGACTGTAGTCCTTCTTCTTTGTGTCGATGGTAGATATATACGTCCCTAGGTTTGTAAAATCTGCAAATTTTGCCACCTCTATGATGTTATTATTGGCAAAATAGAGGTGACTCAAGGTGCAGGTATTGGGGCATGTTGAGCAACACAGTAGCTGTGACATCGTTTGAGGGACAATACCACATCTCCACCCTACCGCTGTTTCCTCGATATAGCCCTACTTGTTCATTTGCTCATACTGGACTTGTATCTGCCTAATTGGGTCCAGAGTCGGTTAAATAACTTTCATGTGATCCAAAAGATGATCGTACGATCGGATCGTATCTGGCAGAAAATTACTCATACTGATTACTGGTGAAGAAAGTTTCTCCAACCACAATGTATTTGCAATGGGCATCGGCTGGATAACCCGATAGTGCCTCTCTAGTGTTCTAAGGAAACTGTGCCGACTTTTTAGGCTGCGCTGATAAAGCACTGAATTGACCACTGAATAGCGGATGTCTTGATGACTTGATTAATATTCCTTACGCCTATAAGTATTTTGAAAACCCTTAAATACTTACCTATATTGTGAATATTTGAACATTACAAATTAAATTATTACATAGAACTCGGCCTACAGGAGTCTAGATGCCGTATCAATAAAAAAATCGCTTTTAAATAAAATTGGAAATTAAAAACTCGCCTTTATATTACTACTAATGCCATCTAGGTATAAACAGACGAATTAAAATATATAAGGCTAAAGAATAAATGAAAAAGTACGTTTAAAAAAACATATCTAGTAGTTTAGGGAGAACTGACGAATCATTTCATCACGCTTTGTGTTTTAGGAACATGACAGTGAGTGTTATACATAATGATAATATGTAAAAGTTAGATGCCAATGACCGAACGTCCAGTAATTAATTTTAATTTGTTTATAAAGATACCATTTACTATGCCATTCGGTGTCACTGGTTCCAGTAAAGACTGGATTATTTATTGGATCCATCGAGGAGTTCAAATTTATAGGGAAATTGCGAAACTAATACCAACATATAATTGCTCACCTCCCAATAAAAATAGCGAAATGATTTCTTTTTGTATATAAAATGTTAATCGGATCTATTAACTACAATCATCCAATATTTCAAATGGATTCGTCATATAGGTAGCGACTAATAATTGTACACAGACATATTGGTTTATTGCTCACCCCCCTTTGACAATAGCGTAATAATTTGTACCCTATATGTTGACCAGGCTATTAACGGATTTTACTTTAAAATTTCATGACGATCTGTTCGGCAGTTTGGTCGTGAAGCTCGGACAGAGATACAGACAAACAGACAAACAGACAAACAGACAAACAGACAAAAATTCTAAAAATTATATTTTTGACTTCAGTGTCGATTATAGATCATGTGCCTTTTTTTTTTTTCAAGAAATATTCAATGTACATTTTTCGCTTCGTTACGATTTTATTATAAGTATAGATTTCATTAAGTCATAATAATTATAATATTCTATGTATCGTTATTGGTTTTCGAAATATATTAATGAGGATTAAACCATTTTTTGCTAATTTCATTTCAATTTTTTTATTAATGTTGTAACGCCAGACGAGGTTTCTCAAAAAAAAAAGTTTCTAATAACTTTGTCTTGAAAAAATAAATAAAGAAAATAAGAATAGTAGATACCACTTTCCAAGTTAATTGGACTCAGAATTTCTTTCCCGTTATTCCATAAGAACCAAAACCCAATTTACAAAACAAATTGAAATATTATATTACAAAATAGAT
Source organism: Allophyes oxyacanthae (assembly GCA_932294325.1). Classification (NCBI taxonomy): domain Eukaryota; kingdom Metazoa; phylum Arthropoda; class Insecta; order Lepidoptera; family Noctuidae; genus Allophyes; species Allophyes oxyacanthae. Next base: position 13,865,010 of record OW028628.1, read on the forward strand.
TAACTTTTTGAAAGATGAAACTGTCTATTGTATTTTATTTTGATGAAATTGAAAATTATTTTCGATTACATTTTGATATAATTTAAAATAAAATATAAATCAATCGACAATTTCACCAGAAACACGATATAAATTATCTTATTACTAATACTGTACAAAACCTACCAAGCGCTATTTGAAATTTCATAGATTATTATTTATCTACATAAACGTGAAGAGAAAACTTTATACCCCTTTTTAAGCATATTGCGCGCACAGAGGAGTGTGAGATTTGGTATAGTTAAAGTTTATATGGAGAAGGAGTGCAGGAAGCTAAAATTACGGTCGAATTTCGACCACTCGGCGACCACTAGTATAATTAATTGCCCGTTCTGGCTTGGGTATAGGTTGTAATAGTAAAATCTTGCTCCAGCGTATGAGCGGATATAGTTTCACAAATAAAAAGTATGTATATACAAAGAATATCTTTGAAACTATACCTACCCAACGGTATGAAATGTACTGGAAGTTCCTTTACTTGCATCGTAAATATGTAATGTACTTAACAAGCCTAATTTATCAACATTGTAAATGATCCATATCATTTCTCTGTGTGTCTTCAAAGATCAATAGTATTGAAGTCACGTGTAGACAGCGTCGGGAGAAGAATAGCGAATACTTACCATCTCACCATTTATAATATTATTATCTACCTATATCTATACAGGGTGCCACAGATTAAATAAAACCACGTATCACGTTCTGTGACCGCACACAAAAAATCTATTAAATCCAATCTGTAGTTTAGCCACAGGAACTACATTTATTTATATTATTTATATTTATATTATAAGTTCCTAATGAAAAGCTTCTACATATAAAATATTACAGTTCCTAAACCTAAAGTAAACATCAGTTAGTATAAAATAGAACAAAATTAGAGAGAGAAAAGAAAACCAAAATCTAAATTTCTAATAAAAGTAGAAAAAAAATAAGAAATACTTTTTACTTAAAATATGAATCAAATACGATCTTTTTCAAAATATTCTTTATTTAACGTGCGTCTTATTACGGCTGGACTGGTGCTGAATAAATCAATATTAAGTTGTGAATCAATATTATTAAACGTAACTGCGCTGCGTGAAAAGAATGCATTTCGTCTGTAGTTAGTGGTCGCAAAAGGTACATTTAATAATGGTCGCTGTACATAAAAAAATCATAATTTTACACTTAACACGATCTTTAGGCAAAGTTTGTGAAGTCTCCAACGTATTCTAATCAGAATTATTTTTATTTACACGTGTAGAACAAATAAATGTGACATAATTTTCTACTTCGATGCTCTTTCTCCTAGTCGAATGATAGCAGAGTGAAATATGATGCAAAAAAAAATTTTTTGTGTGCGGCTTCATTATCTTCTGTCCCACTGCTGGGCACGGCTTTTTCTCAGAATGAGAAGGATTTAGGCCTTAGTCCGCCATGCTGGCCCGGTGTGGGTTGGCGGACTCACACCATCGAGAACTATATGGATACGTCTCCGGTGCGCAGGTTTCTTTACGATGCTTACCTTCACCGCTACATAACCATAATTAATTAAAAATAAAGTCAACTTCGAATATGTGGAACAATGCGATAGGTCAAAATAATTGAATGTTTTAATTTAAATCCTAGTTTCGACAAAATTCAACATCTACATCCACTTATCCGAAGTCGTACCAAGAATGTTACAGCCTATGTACAAAGCCAAAGTAACCTCTTAGTCGTAAACCCAGTCCACCAGCTATTAGTAGGCTTGAAGACGGCAGGGTAGGTGACATACGGCCTCGAAGTCGTAGGCCTGGTCGTCGGCCTGATCGTAGGCCGGGTGGTAGGTCGCACGGGCTTAGGCGTCGGTTTGGGAGTGACTTCGTCTTTGACTTCGAATGCCATCTGGTCGGTGAGGTGGGCGATCACCTGCATGGCTACTGGCAGGTAGGAGTCGGATAGTTGGACTTGCTGTTTTGCTGAGTCTACCTGTAAAGAGCAAAGGTTTGGGATCATCACATCATACTAACAAATCCTCTGCTTGATATGGGTCTCCCAAAAATACCGTTATGAAAGACAGTCATGCTGATATTAAGATAATCACCATTCTTGGTAAACAGATTGATGATTTATAGTTAACGAACATGCTCGCAGGTATTCACGCTTTATCGAGCGTGCAGCCTGTGGGTTAGATATACTCAAACAGCATAAAATGCCCTCAGCGTGCAGTACAACAATGCATTTAGGATGCTGGTGGGACTGCCCCGCTTCTTTAGTGCATCAGGGCCGTTCGCGGACGCCCACGTACATTATTTCTGAGCAGCGATGCGTAAGAGGTGTGCTTGCCTGGTGCGCAGGATGCGGGTCAGCTCTATCAGCGTCCTGAACATGATTGTGAACAGGCTGGACTGCACATACATGAGTTGCTGCAGCGCCATCTCGCGCGGAATGAAGCAGCAGTGATTCGCCTATCCGTTTGTCGTTGTGTTGTGTTTTGTAAAGATTTACTAACGTAGCTATAAGTACTGCTAACCTTTTCTTAATCTCAAGTCACCTCTAAATGCCTCCTATAGTATTAGTGATCTATCTACTATACGAAAACTAAGTACCTACTTAATATATTTTATGTATAACAAAAACGATAACGACCTTGTTTTCCGTTGGGTTAGGCAAATGGTATTACTTCATCCAATGTAAATTTTGCTAAGTGCGTGACCCCATTTGCGAGTATATATCAGACACGAGTCATACCCATTACCCAGGCTAAAAGTGTTTTATTTTTACAGAAAAATACTATATTGTTTTACTTGGCCTGAAATCCCAGGCTGTGATTGTTCTTCTAATAACCGTCTTCTTCAATGTCCCTCTCACCGCTCTGACTTCATTTATTCAACATTCTTTGTCCAGTCTATCCTATTATAGAATGCGCTTCCGCTGGCAGTCAGGATGGCTGACAGTCGGCTTTCTTTTAAATTCAAGTTACGGAAGCACTTTCGTGATAAGATTTTGGCGGATTCGTCTCGACTTAATTAGAAAAAGAAAATATTTTCCTGTTCACAAATTGTAATGCTGACTACTACACCTACATACATACGTCACCAGCTAATGAAATGTGGTGTACCAATGTGTAAAAATAAGTGTGTCATAGACTCACAGTAAAAGTGAATGCAAAACAATGGCACTAGACGAACGAAAGTGACTTCTGTGAATTATTCATCACCTATTGTCCATTACATACACTTTTTGTGACAACTGGTAAGCCTAAAATAGGTATACTGTCAACCGTCCCAACTTTGCCTAGACTCCTAATATTGCCTAGTATAAGATCGTTAAATCTGCGCGCCTGAGTTAGGAGTGACTTTGCCTTGTAGCACCTAAAACATTTCTGGACTAACTGCTGCCATTTTTATGGCAAGTTATCATGAAGTTGGGACTCCCATCTTCATGATCGGTAATTTTATTTTACAAGGTAGCTCAATGTTTAGTCTCTCACGATCGTATTGAAGTTAATTACCAGAGTCGATATTTATTACCATTTTAGTTAACGCGGTAGTCTGTTTCACTGTGAAATTCAAAATTGTCCTTTGAACATTGGGCGTCCAAATGCAGAATTACTAACTCTAAGCGGACTGCAGTCGTTGAAAGCAGTTTGTTTGCTATATGTATCACCGGAACGTATCGTGACTGTACATAATACTTAAAGAAATTATCACATACCTGACTCAGTGCAAATAGGGATAGGACCAGGAAAACCGCGTGTCGAATCATGTTGATATCTGAAACAAAATAAATATAAAATATTACTTACTTCTATCAATCATTGCAATCAGACATTACCTAAGAACAAACTGAACTGCTTTTACGTTAATTAGTCGCCTTACATTCAAGTCTACTCATACGTAGGTATCTACGAGAAAGTATCTGACTGCTAGATAAACACCCGCCATGCACATAACACATACCCATACACCCCACATACACATAAACACATACACATAACATATACACACACACAATCACAAACTGCATTTATTTACATAAAATTTTATTGTGTCAACAACAATGGGAGAAGACACTTACTCCTGTAACACAGGTCTTTGCACCTAGCTCAGGAGTCAGGGACTTCACATAAATTTGTACTTCTTTTATGTCAATAAAGATTATTTATTTAAGAAGACTCGTCAATTAACCCATTTTTTCTTCTCTCAAAATTTTAATAAATAATGAATTGTTCGTTTGTGTGCATTTAAATTCGCGTTCCGTTAGCCCAGTTTCATACGAAGTTAGTCAAAAGAAACTACATAAACTATAAATTGAAAACACACTATTGAAACTATTCAATAATTTTAACTGACGCTGTGTGTGTGTGTGTGTGGTCCATTGAAATATTAGTGCTGTGACTAAAAAGCAAGTTGATTGGTTTCTTTTGAGCAGCGTCGCCGTCGGTACAGAAAGGAAATAAGGGGCTTAGCCAAAGTGTGAGTAGACTACTTCACAAGTTGTCTAAGACGTATTTCGTTTTAATACAGTAAATTCCCTTTTATTATATAACATATTTTACATAACTATATACAACCATAAAATATAAACTTAAATATATGTTGTTCATTTTTTTTTTGTACCTACATTAATAATTATTGTTAAATAAAAAAAATAAAAAAAAAAAAAAAAAATATAAAACTGAGTACCTAGGCGTCAAAGTACTCTCTTCGCTGTCAATTGGCAGCGTGCCCAGAAGACTGGCAGCATTGCCACGTTGAATGGCAATGCTTATTCTTTGACCAAAGAATAGGCCAGCCCTCAGGTTACGTTGTCTAATAATTTATTTATGTAGCTATCTGTATTTCCAGTAATTGGGACGGAACTAACTCTGGCGGACAGTGGCGTGAACAGACATTACTTACAGGGGAGGCAAAAAGAACATACTGTTGTGCTGTCAGGATAAAAGCTGTTTGTGATTGGCCACCTCACCCCATCGACCCAAATATCCTTAATAAACTGATATTACAGACATATTAACGTTTGTATTACTTCATATTTAATTTATTAGCGTAGGCAAAGTCTTTTTAAACCCCAACAAAAACGAGAGGGGTTAGTTTGTAGTATCTGTGTATCTACATATCTGTGGCATCATAGCTCCATAACGAATGGACCGATTTCAATTCAGATTTTAATTGAAAGCTAGTTTATTTCCGTTTGACATTATTTTATTTTTATCTTATTGCTGTGATCATGCTGATTTTTATTGATAGAAATTGTATACTTTTGCACGCCCATGTGATGGTAAAATATGGAGAACTTTATTATAAAAAAACACATATGTACTATACCCATGTTTGCAAAAAAATAAATGATTTGATTTGATTTAGTTTAATCGGGTATAATTTTAGCTATGTATCATGAAAATCTGTTCAGCCGTTCAAGAGTAACAGCTCTTTTTCTAGTTGTAGTGGGTTTTTGACGGTTAGGTTGTTATCTACATAGGCAAACATAGGAAAAATCATTTTCCCCCCAAGACAATCAGAAACTCTTAACCCTCAATCTTCCACCCTGGCAGATTTAACCTGAACTTGTATAGACATTGTACAAGGGCCTCGTAAAATGCCTCGTAAAGTTTATAACCCGTAAAGAAAGACGTAAAAATCAGACAATGTCTAAGTGAGAGTTGAGATAACTCACATTTGACGCTGCGATGCGTTAATCCTGTCCTACAAATCCTACTATTCTACAAATGTTATAAATGTGGAAAGTTTGGAGGTTTGTGAGTTTGTAAATTTGAAAAAAATAAAGAAAGAAAATAAAATAAAAACAATCAAAATTACGCACACAGAAAGGATAAGACTTTATACAGCAAAAGAATTACAACAACAATATTGTGCGATTCGTGGCAGGCAACAGTGAAGGCTCAATGAGCCACCAGTAAGAGACATTTACAAAAAAAATACAGAAGTTAATGTACAATGAGCGATCTTATCGTGCACAGCGATCTGTTATATTATAGACAACCTTTGGATCAACATAAGAGAAAAGAAACATTTATCAGGTAGTTGCCCGATAACTAGGGTTCTTCTATGGCATAACTTATCTTAAATTATGCCATAGATCTGGATAATCTATGTCCCTTATTGTTCTTTGAGTTGGATGTCGATAGCTAGGTTGCACCACAGTATTTTACTTTTGTAATTATCTTCGTTTCCTTTGTAATGTGTAAGCCTTAATTTAGTTCCAAATAAAATTTATTATTTATTATAATTATTTAAGTCAAAGTCAAAGATTTTTATTTCAACTGGGCCTTTGCAGGCCCTTTCAAAACGTCGTGATTTTAGGTGCACGGTTCCAAGTGGGTTGGTCCTGGAGAAGATACCGGCGAGAAACTCCATGGATACTCTTTTCATAAATCAAGTTTATATTATAATATTTGGGGCGGCGGGAGTGGCCCGGGCTAAAACTCGATCTGAATTTACACAATATTACAAAAAAATACCAACCCATAGTTGAATTTTGTAAAATCCTTTCTTTGTTAATGCCTAAGTCGTATACAGGGTCATTCCTGGAAAATTTTCTAGGCTTTACAGTTCCTAAGTTTTCGTGATAAACCAGTGGTACTCCGATTACAGGGTGGCACAAAATTTTAGACCATTAAGGGGACACATTCCTGTTAGAAATGCGATTTTTCTCGCTTTTACCAAATTGATCTGAAGTTTATCTCTAAGTATATTAAAAAGTGAAGCCCTAGCCCTTAATGCTTCTAAGCCATCATGTATATTTAAGAAGAAAATAGATAGTTTATTTCGTATGGCCCGTATGAGTCGGCGCAATAGTCCGCCGGTCATGTTGGAGCGTTCCTAATGTGATCAACCTACACATTCAATGTTGCCCTTCTATTGCTAGCAGGGTAGTAGGTATGTATCTACTTTATGTACTTTAATATATTGCTGTCTGAACCAAAATCCATGATTTATACATATTATGAACCGTACGTAGTAAAAACGTTCCATTTACTTGTGGTGCTAACACAAATAAAGTTGTCTGTTAGATTTGAAAGAATCCTGTTTTGATACACGAATGTCTAGTCTAAATTGGAACTTTATGAAAGCATTACTGCTATGTTTGCAAGCGTCTGTGGGGTGAAGGTTTGCCAGTAAATATGTATGTATACTTATATAGCTCTCTTTACACATGAAATGGCAAAAAATTCCCCTAATCCATATACATAGGGAGCACTGTATGTCAACCATTGTATGTCTTTATGGCGGGTCATGCAGCACTACGTTCTCATATTTAATGACCTTATTATACCTATGTACCACAATGTTGATTGATAAATAAACTGTTTATTTTATTCTTATGCAGGATTATAGGTGCCAATATTTTACATCATCACTACATAGTATAAAACAGAGTCGCTTCCCGCTGTCTGTCCCTATGTATGCTTAGATCTTTTAAACTACGTAACGGATTTTGATGCGATTTTTTTTAATAGATAGAGTGATTCAAGAGGAATTTTTATATGTATAATACTTTCATATTTAATGTAAGGATAGTAGAGAAACTTTATCCGTGCGATGCAGGAGACGGGAGTACATAATTATGATCTCACAGCTTTATTCAGTTCATTGAACCCTTTCTGTCCTCAAATCTAATCATATTTCTCATTTTATTTTATAAAAATGACTGCAATTTTTGGAAAAATCCAAACAAAACTCATCAATGAATATTGTGCTTCGATTGATTTTTTTTCCCATTCCTCCATATTTATTTTCATTTGGTCATTCATTGATTTAATATTAGTACTGTTGCAGTTTTATTTTTTATTTCAGCGTTTTTTTAGTTTCTTTTTATCCTGTTTTTATTATTACGTTATGTACATTACGTCGTTGTTATAAAGATACATCAGTCTAATAATATTTAAATTTAATGTGGGTATGTTATAAAGATACATCAGTCTAATAATATTTAAATTTAATGTGGGTATGTGATGAGGCTATACTTAAGTAATTAAAACTGTAAATATAAGGTTGCTCAGCAGCGTGAGCAGTGTCACATCGAAACATTAAAAAAAACATGATTATCATTTGTCAAACAAAAGATTATCTTAAAACAACTCTTAAAAAAATCTTGGCGATTAGAAAAGCAAGATCTAAGAAAATATTTTTATATTATTTCTACACCCGGAGTAAATCCTCCAACATTACTATCCAACTACTTAAAATGCCGCGAAAAGCAATTCAATACAAAGTACGAACTCATTCTAGGTCATATTCTCAAACTAGTTTGTAAATAAACAAGGCTCGATCTAGCAATTCCTGTGCCTACCGTTAGCCAGATCCGGTTCTAAGCAAACTGGAACACTCCTTGTTAAAATATTATTGTACCGGCTATCTAGTTTCCGATAACTTATCGGATTAAGGACTTTCTTGAGATTTAATCCTTATATATAGAGTATAAGGTACAACATTTTCTAAATAATTATGCGCACTACATAAAAAAAATTCTACAGGATATTTTTTTATGTAGTGCGCATAATTTGTAGAGTTATTCAGTCTCTGTTCCTAAATGCAACTGCAGTATTGGGATACACTTTAAAACAAAACGAAAATTCGACTTAGTAGATATGGAGGACACGCCAAATTTTTATTTTGTTTTGGAGTGGATTTTTATACTGCGGTTGCATTTGGGAACGGACGCTGAATCACTCTAAAAATTTTGGCACTTCATAAAAAAAATATCCTGGACTGCGGCCCGCTTAGAGTTAGTAACTCTTCGTTTGGACCAGACCCGAACGATTTTGACCTTAAAACCGACCGCAAAATTTACCGACTGTACCTATAAGACGTATATTCTGACAAAAGAAGCTTGGTAAAGATCGTTTTGATTATAAAAACATAAGCATCTTAAAAGCCCTAAATCCTTCCACTGATTAACAAAATTCATCACTTGTCTTTAAAAACAGCCTAATGCTTTTTTACGGCCAAAATGATGGAGGCAAATGTAAGCCGATTTAGGGAGATCCCTAATTACATCCCGCCATATTTAAAATGCCTTTTTCCTGTCTCAAAATAAAAGGCTGATGTCAATCATGAATAATATTTTAGTTTTTTTTGGTCAGCCGAAATCACGCCGATATTATGAGTAATTTGCCTTTATTTCGATTTGCCGAAATTATGTCCCGATCGGCAAAATACCAATTTGCGTGCTGTAATTATTAATTTTATATCGGGAGCTGTTAATTTTCGCTTTGCAAAATATTACTCAGGTTAATAATAAATTGAATATTGGTTTGAAGCTTTCGTTATGGCTTTGTTTCGTAAAGTTGTTTTAATTAAACAACGCGGTGTTCATAAAATAATTCGTACAGCCTTTTAATATGGGTTCCGGAAACACAAAGCGCTGCAAAAATACTCTCTTATTTATAGTAATCGTTGCTATTTTTTGCGTTAAAAACAAAACTCTACAAAAAATAAGTTACACTAGAGTGCGCTGCCAAGTTCTGAAATAATACCTAAACAACTTACCTACCTATGTGGGTACCTACAACATCTTAAAAAATAAAATAATTCTCATTCTGATTCTGACACCGTTATCAGAAAATTCATGATTAAACATGAAAATTCATGACTTAATTCAGGTATACCTACATTTATTGCTAGGAGTCCTAGAGATCTCGCAGAACTCATTAATAGGTTCCAAAAATAAGAACTTAGTGTCCCTACAAATTCATTCTTTAATAATATTTTCCGTTCATAATATTGCGTATAAATATAAAAAACTGTTCATCGGGGCCACACAAGCGTGCACACCCTTAATTTTGAATAGCTAGCCAATCTTCTCATCATTCTTCATAACTTATATTATGAGACCATGAAATCGTGAATAATGAAATATTGCTCCATACAAGGTATTCACTTTTGTATGGAACACCAGCTTTTTTTTAGATTTCAGATAATATATGTAATATAAATAATATGGTTAAAGATAATATTATTATGGTTACATTGGGTAAAAAGATGAGTAGGTACCTAGAGGTGCTCCTAAAATTTTACTGGTTATTAAAAATTAACGACGTTATAGTTATGCTGTGTATCGTACAACTTTATCAAAATAACGTAAACAGTTTGTGGGTAGATTAAAAATAGCAACCTGCCAATACTCATCCATTGTTGATCGTATTCACCGGTAAACGTGGCCATGAATAGGGTTAACTTAATTATGTGCGCTTGGCGTTCTCAATTCTCCTAACAATAAATAAGCATGATGGTTTAAATAACTCGTTTATATCGTGTTCTTTAACTGTTGTAAGGTCCCGTAGAAGAAATTATTGAAGGATCGACTCTATTAAGCACTTACACTGGGACATAATTACATATACAGAGTGATGCAAATGTTATCACATTAAATGAAACCATGTATTTGGTATCATGTTCTAAAACCGTACTCAAAAAATCTGCGATTTTTAGGCAAGTTTTTTTGCAATAAATTTCACTCTACATCGCATTAGAAAATATCACCTTTATCTGTTCTATACGTGTAAATAAAAATAATTTTGGTTAGAATACGTTGGAGACTTTTTAAACTTTGCCTAGAGATCGAAATATTGTGTAAAATTATGAAATTTTAAATTAATTCCTGTGGCTAAACTACTGATTGAATTTGATTGATTTTTGTGTACGGTTACAGAACGTGATATCTACTCAATACGTGGTTCCATTTAATGTGATAAAATTTCCTGCACCCTGTATTATTACCTTGTTCCAATAATCATAGCGTTTACATGGCTTACCGCGGAGCGACTGCCGTCTGAACTCGAGAAATTAATCAGGCTTTTGTAGAAGTCTTACAGTGTACAGCCAGCCTATTAAGATTATACACTTGGCATAATTCAAGAGCGACTTTTAGAAGAATTACTTAGTGAAATTGAAATTGTTTAATAAAAAATAAAAAATTATATAAATATTTATAATGACAGTGAATTAGTTATTGAAATCTTGAGAAATTGGACACATAACACACTCGATACTTTTAGCATCAGTGATCAGCGATTTACTCACTTTTCAGAAGCTCGATACAACAATAGAATCGCTAAAACGCGCAATTTTGATACCGCGAACGTACGAAATGAATCGCCAAAACGCGATGCAGCATCGATGCAATCCCAAAATCACTAGTCACCGATGCTAAAAGTAATAAGTGTCCTATGGCCTTATACAGGATATTTTAATGTAGTGCGCGTAATTTGTAGAGTGATTCAGTCTCTGTTCCTAAATGCAACCGCAGTATTCGGATACACTTTAAATCAAAACGAAAATTCGACTTGTATGGGGAACACGCAAAATTTACTAGTGCAAGCCATACAAAATCACATTTTTATTTTATTTGGTTTTGGAGTGAATTTTAGTACTGCGGTTTCATTTGGGAACGGACACTGAATAACTTTGCAAATTTTGCGCACTACATAAAAAAAATTCCTGTATAACACGAAATGATATAGAGATGTTGTTACCTCTAATGCTCCGTTAGTACATTGCGTCATACACAAATCCTAAGTCAGTTAGCGAAAGTCTCATTGAAATTCGTACAGCAGTTCAAAAGAATGTGCAAAGAATAATTATACATACATACTTTAGTCTGTTTGCCAATATTTCACTTAGTTTGCGGTGGTTATTTTACTGATCTTTCTCGCTTTCATTTTTAAATGGATGTTTTCGTTTTGGTTGAACTATCTATAGACCATACAAATATTTTCTTCGTGCGGTGCTCGAACCTACACGTAGTGCAGAAAGCTAATCCCTGAACCACTGCGCTAACCATGCCGTAGTGATAGTGGAACTAATAACTTTATTCAACATTATGATTTCCAAACTTGGTGATTACGGTGATATTCTTACAAGACTTCATTATGGTCTATGAAGAGTGAGACCCATATTGAGCAGTAGAAGTTGGTTTTATCATGATGACAGGTTGAGATTCTACACAAACTTTGTATGGTAATGTCAAATAAATGAACAAGATTAGCAAAACTTGAACTGTACAATCCAATAAGATGTTCTAAAAAAATTCCAAGTTAGTGTACAAAATGTTAACGAAATAAAAATGAACCAATCACATTATTATTCTAAAAATTATAGGAAATGAAAAAAATATAGAAATGAATTAAAATAGAAAAAAAAATGGTTTCAATTAAATTATCATTATCATTTAATTATAATGTGCGCCGTTTTAAGTATTTTGTCCAGTTATTAAAAGACTATGCAATATGATTAAACATAAACCGTTTCCGAAAACATTTTTCTAAACAAATAGGCCAAAATAAAAACTTAATTTTAAAACAAAATAATCTTTCTAAAATCAATATCAACACTAAAATATATAAAAAAATACAAACCTCTATCTCACACTTAAAAAAACACTAAAATTTTGAAGATACTTTGGCGCGCGTGCGTATTGCGCCGGCGCAGCTTCGCACTGCGCAGCATCCCCGGCTAGTGACCCCGCCCCGATCAGCGTATGTACACAGAGCTGTTGATACCGCTCGATGACCGGTTTGTTGGTAGACTTTTTTGATCGATACATTGGCGTATTAGTAGGTAGATAACTTGCCAATCATAAACATGGATTCATTTGTGTTTATAATATTATTAAGTATTGCATTATTGAATTTCTTAAGGAGTTTTTTGCCGGTATCTTCTCCAGGACCAACCCACTTGGAACCGTGCACCTAGAATCACGACGTTTTGAAAGTGCCTGCAAAGGCCCAGTTGAAATAAAAACCTTTGACTTTGAATTTTGAATACTTACCTACTCATTTTCTTTATAGTACTTATAAGGAAATCTAATTTCTTTAGCAGGTATTACCTTGTCAGTGTCTGGGATAAGACATAATCCTGTTCGTTCTGAGAAGAGGCCCGTGCCCATCAGTGGGGTGAATTATTATAATTATTTATATTTCCTTGTTTTACTATTTATTTCTCTGTTTATGATTGTTTTCTCACATAGGGAAAAACATTTTTACTTGAAAAATATTGTCAACGTCTCCAAACATTTGACTGCAGGTGGTATTAGCAGCTCTAGCATCAAAACTTGCACAAACAGTTCGATGGTTCATCGACCAAGTAGGTATTAACAATACAGGTAAAATTTTGGTCGCCTTACTTTTAGAGCCACTTAAATTATCGCAAAATAATACAGACCTTTGCTAAAACTTTTATTGAGTAGGTAGGTATATAATTTATCCCTCTGGAGCCTGCAATAATACAGATCTTTGCTAAAAACTTTATATAACTTTTTTATGAGTAGGTATAAAGGGTTATTTGTAAAACACCGGCAATGCTTTAAGGGGTGAAACTACTCATCAATATGAACAACTTTTACTATGGGAACAACCATGAAATCGCGAAAAAAAATCAAACTTTTCATACAAAAGATTAACCTTGCTCCATCAAAATGTATGAAAAGTTTGATATTTTTTTGCGATTTCATGGTTGGTCCCGTAGTAAAAGTTGTTCATATTGATGAGTAGTTTCACCCCTTAAAGCATTGCCGGTGTTTTACAAATAACCCTGTATTATTTGTTGCATTCTGGAGTCTGCATCATCATCGTAGACTATTTCCCTAAGTTTCGTCAGGCTAATCACGATGCACACTCGAAATTGGAATCGATTCAATTTTGACACTTTAACAAGGTACATTGCGCGACATGCTTTAAAAATTATTTTAACCGACAATTCGAGCAACGCAATGTACAATCTTAAACTGTCAAAAGTGAACCGATACCGATTACGAGTGAGTATCGTGATTACCCTACCGGTTAGCTTCTTGCCTTGCATTTTATTTCTCTTAATCCATAATCCTCACATGGATTAAGAAAACTCTTAGTACTCACATGTATCAGAAATGTGTGGTCAATAAGGGTGTAGATCAGACCATCAAACTGAACAACTTTCTCTGTGAGACCCAACATCGGAATCACGAAAAGATAGTCAAAAGACTCCTTACCTACTCGACCCAAATGTATGGAACAATTGATTATTTTTTCGCGATTACGATGCTGTTCTCTAAGATCACGTTTATCCACCCTCCGCGCTCTGCAGCTGCGACACAACATCCAATCATCCAACATCCTTCTACTCGTTTTCATTCATCCATTCCACTATAATCATCCTTCAGACGATCCTACCTTCTTCCGCAGCTGATCGGCTGATTACGTCATTCAGCATCAAATGTTTGTTATTCATGGAATGTATGTACTGCGGCCAAAATACTTACTTCGGTAACACTTATCTGCATTCAAAAGGCTCGGCTACGTGAGTGTTTACACTCCTTCTCCAAAGTATGTAGGGTTATTGTGAGTACTCATCATTATGAACAACTTTTACTAAGGGATCAACTCTGAATTCGCTAAAAAATCTGCTGTTCCATACAAATAATTCAATATTACTCGACTGTATGGAAAAGCTGTTTTGTTTTTCGCGATTTCTAATTGGTCCCATATTGAAAGTTGTTCATAATTATGAGTACGATAATCCCTTAAAAGGATTGGGACTAGCAAAGTAAAACCTTGTAGATATAGGTAGTATTATTAAGAGTAACCAAGTCATAGATAAACAAGGCAATTCCTGCGTGTAAAAAACCTAAAATGTTATCAAAACTGAGAAGCATTCAATATGACATTAGCCTAAATTATCTGTTACGTTTTGTTCCAATACTTGTAGCTTCATAGTTCAATCGTGGTTTCTGGCCTACTTTAAATCTTTATTTAATTATCTTTTGTTTCCACTTAATTACTTCCTTGAATAATCAATACGCGCACCTAGAGTCCCGACACTTCAGTGCCTGTATCTAGTTTACATGAAATAAAGGTCTATTAGTAACCAAGAAACTGTAATACTTATGAATTAAATTCAAAGTCTTCGTCGATCGTGAGTCCTAGCACAATTTAAATTTATTTTCTTTATTTATTAACGCTAAGACAGCCAAAATCCAGATCTCTGCTTATCTCAATATCATACGGGTTTGTATGTAACAATGACGTATTTAAACTTTCGTTTTCTAATTACATAGTGTACGTCAAGTTTATAATTATGCGGGCTTGCTATCGCTATGACTATGGCGTTATACTAGAAAGACTTAATTAGGAGAAAATCACGGATGAACTTGTGCCTAATTCTGAGTCGAAACATACCTATTAGTAACACACAGTAAATGGGTTACGGAGATGAATGATAGATGGAGTATATTGCCGGTTCTTCTCTACCTACTATTTGGAACCGCGCACCTCACATTGTCATTGTGTGTTTTTCTTGTTATTGTCATTGTTGTCTCGATATTGTGCCTGTATTTGGTTTACATGAAGTAAAGATCTATTCTATTCTAGATGCTCAAACCTGCAAGGTAATCATGATACCTAGACGCTCGTCGTCGGAGTCGATTCAATTTCTCAATTTAACAACGTATATTGCACAGTACGCTTTAAAAATCACTTCACTCGGCAATTGAAACAACACAATGAACATTCTTGATTTGTCAAAATCGTAATCGGAATTACGACTCGATTTCGATTACGAGCATATAATATAATTATAATTACGTAGTTGATAATGATCCCAACATATATCAGAAAAGGACTAGATACAGAGATACACTGGAATTATTACCATTATTAAAAAAGTTACATCGAAACTCTGTGATCATTATCATTTGGATTTTTAATCATTTTAGTTATCTACGTTTCTGCGCGTAAGAAGGTTGCCGACGTAACTGAAGTTATAATTGTCGAAATATAAAGTGAACGGTCCAACTTGTGGAATTATTATCTGACTCTCATTTTGTTTCTCATTAATTTCCCCACTGCATCTCATGTCTCACATTTGCAACGGTTCACCACGAGAGCCCAGTGCAGAAATGTCACAAATCTAATTGTTCTTACTTTTAGATTATGCTATTTTAAATAAAAATCCTATCCTACTAATATTGTGGTCGCGGGACTTATCTCATTACCGTGACCCCGGAACGTAAAGGGCTATTGAAGGAACACCGTGGATTTTAGTCAGTACAAGTCTGACAGTCCCTCCCGCCCTGCCCGGGGTGGGAGGACTCATTTGATGATTTTACGACGCTAAAAAAAAAAAAAAAAAAAACCTACTAATATTGCAAATGTGAACCTCCACCATGCAGAATATCGTAGCCAAATAATACTGCTCTGTTGGAGTGTTATGTTCCTAACGGTGAGCAAGGCCGCCAGTACTCCTTGGGGAAGCATGTTGGCGGTAAAGACGACGCTATTAGTAGGGTTGGCAACGCGCGTGTGATGCCCCTGGTGTTGCAAGCGTCCATAGGTTACGGTGACCACTTGCCATCAGGCAGGCCGTACGCAGGTTTGCAACCTTAGTAGTATAATTTTTTTTTGTAGATTTGGATGTCTAGTTTATAATGGCCTAGGCTCTGTGAGTATCTTCAAATTATTTCCACAGATTTTTGACGTTTCTAAACCAAAACAAAGTAAAAATGTTAAAATATCGTTAGTGTACTGTGATTATACTAACTATGAAAATATTGACATAAATACAACGAAGCAACGCGGCAAGTGTGATGGGCACCTTTTGCTCTAAGGTTCATTATTTTTCTGTAAATATTTTTCCATCAAATATTGTATTTCATAAATATAATTAATAAAAGTCGTAATCTTTTTACTATGACAATATTGACAGTATTTGGAGCGCTTTTGGGATGATAAAAAAGAAATCTTTCAACAAACAACGTATTTATTAACAAAACAATCAGGTCAAACTAATGTTGTTGTAACACAAAATAATTAGTTTGATCTATATTCTTAATACCATTGCCTCTACCATGATTCACTTCTTTTTAACAGCTCTTTCGAATCTTTCTCCATGGTCATGGCTGTGGGCATCATGTTTATGAAAAAAACTATGAATACCATTTACTATACCTCTATGGAAGCTATGAATATATTGTTTGATACCCTTAAATACTCCGACAACTTTATTCTCATTTACTTCATTGACTTTATCATCAAACTCTGCATTGATATGAAGAATACTTAGATGATTCTTTTTGTTTTTAATATTGCTTTCGGGTATTTTATTTTTATCTGTTTGATTGTTAGGTTTGCCAAGGTTCAGTGGAAGTGGACGTTTGGTATAGTTAGTTATTACAGGGCCAGCTGGTGTTCTGTCATCAGGTATGTCAACAACGTTTTCAGTTACTTCATATGTTCCATAAGGTGGATATGAATAGACTGCCTGAGAACTTTCTGCGTCCATTCCTTCTGTTTCCGCATCAGGTTTCTGAGTTACTGTTCCATTTTTATCTTTTTCTGCAACTACTTTTGTTGTATTACTATTAACTGTATAATTAGTTCCTTTATCTTTAAGGATTTCTGTTAAAGATTCTGTTCTGTTTTGATTTTCTGTCACCAATTTTCTGACGTTTCTGTGATTATAAACGATATTTTTCGTTGTTAATTCATAGTTCTGGATAGAAGATTCTTGAGCTACGATAGTCGTCAGAAGAACCTGTAAATTATAATTATCAGTTATTTAAGATCATTTCAAAAAAGCTCTGGATATTTATTAGTAATTCGGGTAATTAGCATTGAAGTTGGTTAGGGTAAAGACTAAAGGGTCATGATAAAGTAGATATAAAAGTGTCCACGGGATTAACATAGTTTCATAATTTGTCATGCTGATAAAAAATGAGATTATTGAGAAGAGAAGGAGATTGCAGGACGAGTTAAACTCGTATTCAAAGGATTGTCTCTAATAGCAGAAGACAGGGAAAATTAGAAAGAGTGGAGGGAGGCCTTTGCCCTGCAGTGGGACACCGTAGGCTAATAATATTGTATTTAAATAAATAAAGGATAATAATACGAGGCAAACAAAAAGAAAGCAAGGAAGGCCAAGAAAGAGATGGAGAGACGACATCTTGCTCACGGCAGGTACCAACTGGATGACGACAGCGAGAAATCGACTTCAGTGGAACGGGAAGGAGGAGACCTATACCCAGAAATGGGGACCCTAAAAGGCGTGCAAATAATAATAATATTTTTTTTCTGTTTAGTATGTATTTAAGGGTAATAAAGGTATTTTATTTATTTAAAGGATAATAATAATATTATTGAGAACCGACTACCAAACACTACAAATTATATTTTCGAAACCTAAGATACGAAAGCGGTTATTACCATACATCCTTTGATTGCTGAGGTGAATAACATTTGGAGATCACTCAGCCATAAGTATCAAGACGTATTATAACTTTATAAGTACTTATTGAAGATTTATTATAAGTATAGATGATCACGAGCAGACGTCAACGTTCTTTTTCTTTTTTCTTTTAGTGTGAACCCAGTGGTCGTTAAACTTAGTTTGAAGCTTATTTTCTTTGTTATAATTTTGGACTGTTATAAAATTGAAATTGTTGCCAGTTGCGTGATTACGATTTAAAAATACGTTCCGTCATACCATGATATTTCTTTAGATATTTAAAAATTGCAAAGAAGACTATTATTATTTCCTTTATTCAATTAATCATATACCTACTTTATTATATTTATAAATATTTTTTCAAAAAAGTAATAAAAACAATTAAAAATATAAAAGAGTAGTAGTAGTAGGCCACCGGTATCGGGAACAGGGTCCAAGCTACCGGTGGCTAGGGCTCCAGAGAGAGGAACTCACAATACGTGCCGTGTCGAGGTCCGAGGAGTACCGCCTTCTGTATCAAGCATTCAAGCCCTTGATACAACCCCCCAACGAGAGCCCATAAGATGTTGGTCGAGGCTCTTGGCTATTAAGCCATTGGCCGTAACGACGATCGGCACTATAACTGCCGACTATTATTATTATTATTAAATCACTTTTATCTATTTTACAAGTAAATAAAAATAATTTTAGTTTGAATGGGATAAAGACTTTTCACACATCGCCTAGAGATCGTGATTTATGTGTAAAATTATGATAAATTAGTTCTTTTGGCTAAAGAACTGATTATACATTTGAATGCATTTTTTTTTTCATGTGAGACCGTCAGCGCCATCCTGTATTATATAAAAAAATGTACTCACCAAACAAACAAATAGTCTAAACGCCATTTTTGAGACTGAACTATAAATAAACCAGCCAACTCCGCCTTCCAAATTAAACTGATATATATTATGTAGGTAGGTACCTAAATTCGTTCACAATAAAATGTATTTCAGACAAAAAATGCGGGCTTTATCTGTGAATTAATAAATATACACTTTTCACTTTAGTTAGGGAATGCAAACTAAGGTCGCTTTTGGTTTTTATAAGTTGTGTCATGAGTCAACTTGCGCACGAGTGTAAAGGGACGTTTTCATGCACACGACTTAAAAATACGCATTTATATTGTCTTATGATGTAACAAGACTGAATATTACCAGCATAGCGTTCACACCACTTAAAGTCAATTTTAATAATGTTAATTGTTAGTTTAAATCAGGAATCAAGATCAACGATAAAAAGTTGAGGAAAAAGTGTTCAAAAAAGTCTGTTTAGCTGAACCATTGAGTGGACCGGACACAACAAGAAATAAAATAGTTTTTTAATTGCATTGAGGTTTTTTGCTCTTAATTAATTGACAATGTCACCGATGGTCGATTATAAATAGATATTGGATTTTGAAATTAACGTTTTATTGTGCGTTTTCGAAGATTCTTGCGTCTGACAATAATTAATTTGTTCTTGCTATGTATTCTCTTCAGCCAGGGTACAGTACGACACAACGAAGAAGTTACATAGATATACCTGCCACCTACATCACAGCTAATTTAACTTAAATAACAACAATTTAGCTAACAGAAATTACGAAATAAAACAGAAACGTATGATAAATATGACAGTTAAACGTCCTATTCCGTATCCTCTTATGAAAACGTCTATATGCTAGAAAGAGATGCATTGTTTGTTGGTCGCTGTGGCTGTGAGGTTTTTCTTACATAATCAAGGCGCCGATAGATCAGCCAATGCCAGTCGCTAACTTAGATAATTGTCCAACTTATTGTGTCAGTGTAAAAATCATTCTTTACTATAGTAATAACAAACATTCGTGGTCTTGAAATCAAACTCAGTTCGGAAGTGAATCGGTTTTACGAAGTTTATTTATTTATTTAATGCTTTATGCACAGGTAAAAATAACACTGCACAAAAGCGGACTTAATGCCATAGGCATTTTCTGCCAGTCTACCTTAGGGTGATGCAGAGACAAACATGGTGGGTGCAACGTAAAATAAACCGATGCGACTTGAGTTGTGTTGTGTTGCTAAGATGAATCATTAAAATGAACTCCTCTGTAGGTACCGTCTTCTTATAAATTGGTTCAACAGATTTACACACGACCACGGTTAAAGCTAACTAGCCAATAAGTCATTTCCTGTAGCATGCATGCAGACGGCACCTTAAGTGTAACTATAAAAAATGCATAACTTCGCCGCGTGGGACTGTAACCGGGAAATCCTTTAGTTTGTATCAGGTATTTATTTCGCATTGATTTTATGAATCAATATAGATGACCTCATTCGTAGACAATTCTCCTCTAAATTCTTCTAAAGTCGGCTCCTGTTCCTAAGGATTGTGGAAAAGATGATAAGTCTTCATAGAACTCCTTTAGTAACTTATAGAGATCTGCTTTCTTAGGCAGCAGTTCCATTGACTCTTACTCACGTCATGTTTATGGGACTCTGATATACCGCATTTCTCAAACTTGTGCAAAATTCTCAATCAAATTGGGCAACGCATCGGTGACTCCTCTGGTGTTGTGGATGTTCATGGGCGGTGGTGATCACTTATAGTCAAGTGAACCACAAGGTCGTCAGCCCACAAAAAAAGAATCGGCCTTCCATCCCAGGATCTAAGGTCCCGTACGTACTTCTTGAATAGGGATGGTGCGATGATATTGGTAATGGAGAGAAATGTTTATTATTCTTCAGTTTCCTGCAACACTCTTTCCTTGTCCGAACGGGTTCTGATTACGTTGATCCGATGTTGACACATGCGTCATGCTCGTGAACGGGTGCCGTCTGTCGGAAGTTAGCTTCTAACTGCCATGGCAATCTTATTCAGAGGCAAATCGTAAAGAAAGTTGTTCAGTTTGATGGTGTGATCCACACCCTTAAAAATGACCACGCATTTTTGATATACCTACGTTGTATAAAAACAGAAAAGACAAGGTTTTTATATAACTTATTCCTTACACCGGAAGCACACAACAAATACCAGTGACGCAAGAATAACGAAGTACGTACCGCTAGAACTGTTTAATAGAAAAAATCGTGACATAGGTATAGGTACATACTTACACTACTTATCAGTAATCAAGAATAGTGGTTAGCTTTAAGGAGACAAAGCTTCATGAATCATTGTTGCCTTCTCGTTATTGGAGCGTCATGTCATTTGTTTTCATCAAAAATAATGATTGATTTGAAACCACAACTGTCTCTCACACTGACTTTGATCGATGCTGGAGTTATTAATCTTTATTGATCAGTTTAGAGTGCATTTTTAATATAAAAATAACCTTTATTTACCAATATGTAGAACCGAACTATCTTTGCTACACCAAGCTGCGGTAATATCGCAGAAACTCATAACAACGTCTTTGCTATCATTTTTCTGCAAGGCGCTTTGAGCTTGAGATATTTTGTTTTCAACAATTTGCTGTAGAAACCGAGTTTTCCATAGAAAATAAATTTTATACACCTGATAGAGATGCAATATCATGTGATGAGTGTCCAATTACGGACGGGATGTTCGTCGTGACTTTAGAAAAATAGGTAGGTAAATTCTGAAAATAAATAAGTAAAATTCTTACTTTGAAAAGCTTGAAGATAAAGAAATAAAATGTGTTAAGTAATTATAATTACTTGAATCCATAGTTATGTACTCCATACTTCAAGACCGAGGACCCGAACGCGACCCTTGCCGCTTTTGTTTTTCAGGCTGGACCAATTATAATTGAGATTTTCTGATTAGAAATCCTTTGTCACAGGTTGGGGTTAATGTGGCTGATAAAAATAGTTATGAACCCATGAGTCTTGTAGCCTCACTTCAGACTAGGCATCCTGCTTTAACTGATGTACCTATAGATTTAGGTACTCTAAATACAACGTATCAGTAATGCGTGGTCATATTATACGGGTGTGGATCAGACCATCGAACTGAACAACTTCCTCTATTGAATTAACTTCGTAATCGCGAAAAAATAATAAACATACCAAACTTCAATAGTTGCTGAACTTACTAGGAACATCGAACTCGGTAGCGATAGGATGGGTACCTGGACACAGTGGCATCGGTGGTAATGAAACTGCCGATGAGCTAGCAAGAGCTGGAGCGGAAAGCACTACAATGGGCCCTGAACCCATTTGTGGAATTCCTAAGTGCACAACCTCCACCTACCTCAGGTCCTGGGGCTATAAACAGAGTATCAAGCTCTGGGAAAAGTCCTCAGGCCAAGCACACTCCAAAGCGCTTCTCATAGGCTTCAACAGAAAGTTTACGGAACAAGCGCTTTCCATGAACAGGAGCCGAATTAGGATCTTGACAAGAACCCTCACTGGGCACTGCAAACTAAACAAGCATCTACAAAAAATGGGCCTTAGTGACACTACAATTTGCAGATTCTGTCGCGAGAAGGATGAGACGCCCATACATATCCTATGCGAGTGTGACGTAGTACACCACACTAGAAGCCAGCACCTGGGGGGCCACCTAATCTCACCAGATGAGATTAAATCCCTCCACCCCAAGAATATAGTCAATTTTATTATTGACTTACGGCTAGAGGGAGTGCTGTAATAATACAAGAGGCGTCACAATAGATCTTCGCAGGTCGCAGTGACAAAGGGGCTTAGTACCCTACCTCTTCTAACAAATAAATAAAAAAATAATAAATAAACTTCAATACCTACTCCCAAAAAAAACTTCAATACCCAAACGTAGGGTCAGCAGATTACGTTTCCGCGATGTTGATCCCATAGAGAAAGTTGTTCAGTTTGATGGTCTGATCCACACCCCATTTCTGATAGACGTTGTATTGTGTATATTCATAATACAACGTGTAGAAAACCTATTGTAGTATTGTTGAAGCATTTGATAAGGTGAAATGGCAATGTCATACAAATGGACATACCTAAAGTCAGCAATATAGGCTTTATGGGCTACAAGACGAAGTAAACAGCATGCATTCTCCAAACACCTGTGTTTATCTTGAGCACAGCCACATGAATACACGGAGTAACAATAAATTACACTATGAAAGACCACAATATTCTCAGGTCACCCAAACAATACACAAGAGTCATTATAAATCATAATCGATATAAATTATACAATAGTAGCTGATCCCACGACTCCGCCCGCGTGGAGTTCCAGTGCTCGAACTTTGTTTTAGAAAATACATATTATATTTCATTCCAAAATATAATCAATTAGTGTTTAATAATTAAAATTAAATACAAAATCTTATAGTGCTTGGACTAATTCGAAGCTGATAGTAAGCCTTCAAGCAGGCCATACGTTTAATGCGTGTTAGCCATGTTAATGATAAAAAAAAACAGACAGACAGACAGACAGATATTCTAAAAATTAAGTAAAGTCATATTCTTGTTTACTAAAATGTTTGAAATAAATAGGAGGCATGGATTGCTGGCAAATTATTCAACATCAAGAGCTGGTTCGTTCTGGTATTCATTATGAAGCTTGTTATGGTATGTACTCTTTCATTTAGGTATTTATTGACATATAAAATATTTATATTATACTAGTGGTCGAAATTCGACCGTAATTTTATCTTTCTGCACTCCTTCTCCATATAAACTTCAACTATGCCAAATCTCACACTTAAAAATTGGTATAAAGTTTTCTCTTCACGTATTAATAAATAAATAATCGTTGTTTATTTAAAGATATTTATTTTATTTCATTAGCCACCAATTGTGTACACTAACAAGTGTAATGTGTATATATTTATGAGTGTAACAATTATTTACGGGCTAAAACCACATGCACAAGAAACGGTTATACTTACATTATATTCAATAATAAAAAAAAACGCTACTTCTTATCAAATACAATAGGTACCCAAGTTATAGTGCTGGGACCGGCAGCCTGATTACGGACGCAGCTGACAGTTTGCGACAGGCGTAAATTGTACAATTGCTGCTGTCAAACATCATTTCCGTATTACGTACTTTACTGATAGCGACGCGACAGCCACATCTTCCGGGTTCGCCCTCTGGCGGCCAACAATCGAACTAAAAAGTGCATACTTGGCGCTGAAAATGTGACAGTAGCCTGCGGACGATCGCCGTGCGTAATACGATTTTTTTTGACAGTTCGCGACCGATCGCATGCCGTCTGCTGTCGCGCGGCTGTCGGGTGGCTGTCGGGTGGCTGTCGGGTGGCTGTCAGTTAATTCTACCGTAATCAGGCTGCGGATTCGAATCTATCCGCTTCTATCCTATCATTTATTTATTTATATATTGGCACACAAAACAGAATACAGTCAATAATACTTTATTTAGCACTAGCCTGCGTGGTTAGTCGCGAAATGTGTTCAAATAGCTGTCTCTAATGTGTAATAGTATTTGTTATGCAAGGCTGCAAAGTTTTTATTTGGTGCGAGTGCTTTTATTGATTGATTAAAAAATTGAGTCTTGAACATAGCGAGGGATTCAAAGGCTCGAGACGCAAATAATTTTGCAGCCGTGCGAAACACACAACTTTTCATTTCACTAAAGCGAGGAAAACGCTAGATGCAAGAAAAACAATTCAAATATTAGGAATAATGTATCGTTTGGAGAAATCACTCCAAAACAAACGAAAAATTTGATTTTGTATGACTTGTACTTGTAAATTTTGGGTGTCCCCCATACTAAGTCGAATTTTCGTTTTATTTTAAAGTGTATCCCAATTCTGCGATTGCATTCAGGAACAGAGATTGAACCACTCTACATATTATAATCTTATTATCTAATCTTTATTTATCAGACAACAAATGGATCCAATGTGTTAGTAGCAATCAACTTATTCTATACTAGTAGCTAACTAGAAGAGACTTGGTCCGACTGACCAGCGCCCACACAAGCGGGCTGTCGGCCCGGGCAGCTATCGCGCGCAGCATGGTGTTGGCGCTGTTGCGCAGCCTGCGCAGTAGTGAAGCAGACTTCTTCCGCCAGACGGCGTCGAAACCGTCAGTACGTGCATATTATGCGTACTGCATAAGAAAAATATCATTTCCTCTGGAAAATGCAAGTGCTGCAGAAGCCATTTTTAGACCCTTTCTAAGCGTAACGTATGTGGTGCGTAGTGTGGTCTCCACACTAAATTGCTATACCTACTCCAATATACTCTGTACCGAGACTATTGTACAACATAATTTTCGTAGTATTTCGTTTGAAACCCCTGGTATTTCGTATTAAGAACCCCAACATTTTAGAAGCTTTTTAATTTATGTGAAAATAATGAGACAAAAATTTTGTTTTTTATCGAACAGAACACAGAACTCAACAGAAAATTATGAAATATGTCCGAATCTGGCGCTCGGCGGCCACTACAGACCCTTGCCACCATCGCCACTTTTTGTTCGCGATGGAACAAAAGAAAACTATAGGTAGAAATAACAAAAGGGTTTAATTACTTGGTTTACAATATTTTGTATTTTAGGCACGATTAGGTAGCTAATGCTTGGGAGACGATGGTGTAGTGTCGTGTCATCGCTGGATGCGCGCGGTCTCGCGTGATATTGGGCTTCGGTGATTGGCTGATAATTATGACGACATATTAGGCGGCGCTCATTGGTCAACGAGTATGACGATATATCCAGGACCGATGATTGGTTTAGCAGTGGCGTAAACATCCTCCCGGCCGTTGAAAGCTCTAGTTCTAGCTTTCAACACAATTACTCTTCTGTTGATGGTAGTAGACACAGTCGGTTGAGTGCTCGTCGAACTGTGCCTTTGGCTGTGTTTACATCGACGACTCTAGGTATTCCGTCGGAGCCATGAAACAGTTTGCTGACTCGTCCTAGACGCCAGCATAGAGGGGGTGTCTGATCTTCTCCAGTATTATACATATATTAGTCTATGACCCTTGCTTCGCTCGTTCGCCTTCTGAGCGTTTGATCACAATACTCACGCGAAGGGGCCTTATTATATAGTACAGGAACAAAATGAGTCTGTCGTGTTCGGAATTTACGTGTACCCACAATTTTTTTATACTATCTTTTAATTGTCTTTTTAATTTATCGTTCTTGTTGTAAAAAAAATGTTTTATATTATATATGGTTTATTTGTATTTATCACAAGTATTAATAGTATTTACCACATTATTATGTAGGTATATGAATATTTGTTTCCTCCGTCCGTGTGTCATGACAGCTCGAAATCAGCGCTGGGTGTTCCTTTGCCCAGCAAATGCTGAGTTGGCAACCCATTTGGTGCTGGCATACCGACAGCACATTGTTTTTAAATTACTACTTTTTTTTTACTGTTTTATGTTTGTGCACTGTGTTGTCTGATGTCTAGTCCAAATAAATGATTTTTCTATATAGCGTAGGTCTCGTTCACTTACATCGCTTGGTTTGACATATTTTTGTTTCAAAATTTGATTTAGTTTGACTAAATAGGTTCATGGTTTTAATTTGATTTATTTATTTGTTCACAGCTCCTCGTTTGTCTCTTGGCATTGACATTGCAAACCAATGGGCAATTAATACCTTCTAGTATTGGTGAGGTGGTCGGTGCCGGTGGAATTCTTGCTGCTGGTAGTGAAATGGTAAACCGTAGTAGAATAGCACACGAAATTGAACTGACGGATCCCTGGGATAAAATAGGAGTGTTGCCATAATTAAAACACGGTTTAACATTAAACATTACTTATTTATTATTAAATATTTCTAAAAACAGTTTAAAACAAGTTTTATTCAATGTTTACGTTAGTGTTAAGAGAAAACTTCGACGACACGGTTGGCGCAGTGGCTAAGCGATTAGCTTTTTGCGCTACGTGCCGCGGATTCGATCCCCGCACGGAACAAATATTTGTATGATCTACAGATAGTTGTTTCGGGTCTGGTTGTGTGTGCATGTGCCATATGTTTGTAAACTGTACCCTCGATACAGGAGAAATCCTAATGAGGGGCAACGTTTTAAAAAAAAATTAAAGAAAAGAATGACAGATTTTTTATTTATAAATAAATCAAAATCAAAAAAGTCGTTTAATTTTTTCAAAGAAAATAATTATAAGTATTAAAAATAACTTGGAGTTGGGCCCTGTTCTTTCTCAGTTCATCGCAATAAAGAAGATGAGGATTTCCAGATTTACTTCCTTCACATTCATGTCATGTTTCACACAGTCCATCCATCTTTTCTTTGGTCTGCCTCTACTCTGATAGCCATCCACATTCATACTTACAACTCTTCTTATAACATGATTTTCATCTCTCCGCGTTACATATAATTATACGTTTTAATTAGATTAATTGCTTGTTCACAGCTCCTCGCTTGTCTCCAGACATTGACATTGCAAACCAATGGACAACTTGATACTGAAATGGTTGATGTCAATATTGAAAGAGGCGATGGACTCGTTGCAACCATTGATATGACATTTCCTGACCCTCGTCAGTCGCCCCGTATGGTAGCTTTCAGAGGTAGCTAAGATAGGTATATTAAAGTAGGGTCATTTTAATAGGTAACATTTGACAATTCATCAAAATAAACTTGTAACGGCGGGCATAAAATAATATATTTTTTCGTTTTGTTAGAACTGCACAATTGCTTAACTTTTTTTAATTACGATTACATATTTATTGTAATAATGACCGATACGAGTAATTTTACGATTTGCTTTCACTAATAAACCATTCTAAACATAATAAACAATTTCTGATCTAAAGAACTGAACGTCGTTACAATGTTGCGTCAGTTAACCCTTTTTCTTTTTTAACACTAGGGATGTTACTCTAAAAATCGAAAGCTGTTTTGTAGAATCGAATGCAATGATTACTTGTGAAGAAATATCACCATAAATTAATAACCACGTTGTGATTATAATAAAACATAATTATATTTATTATTCTTTTAACTAACTATAAAATTATACAAAAAATAACGCAATTTTTTTGTTAAATTATGTACTTGTCTTATTTTGCTCCTTAAATTTATGGAAGAAAAAATAATAATGGGATAGGGATTCGCCTGATGATTTTTCACATATGTTTCAAGTCCGTATCGATTCATTCACTTTAATCGAAGTTTTAAGCAGGTCACCTCACTATGAAGATAAAACTGACAGACGTCAAATGTTACCTATTAAAATGACTCTACTTTAGTGTATTTTTTTTATTCAAATTTTTATTGAGGCTTCAGTTCACCGTGGTGACTATGCCAGCCTCGTAAGGTCACTCTTATACAATAAATGTCAAAACTTAACATTATACTTAAATTAATCATGACTACGACAAACTACTATATTAAATCTTATCTATACAAACTATTCATAATATTAATATTTCTTTTTTAATTTAGTTATATTAATATTTATATTATATTTAGGCTAGTCGAATATTGTTGGATGCTGTGGCCTCCTATAATTGAAGGAGTACACAGATGTAAAACTATTTGTGATGTTTTGTGATTTTAAGTGTATGTCCCTTGTTGGAGGTCCTTATTATTAAATAAATAAATAAAATAAATAAATAATAATATTAAATTATATTGGAAAACATAATTTCATTATTTTAATTCATCATTATCATTCTCCTGCCCTTATTCCATTAATATAATTTGAATTTATATGTGTTATTTATTAATCTAATTGTAATTATAATTATAAAAAAAACACTGTTATAATCTATGCGAAGAGAAAACTTTGTACCCTTTTTTAATTATTAATTATATTGCGCGCACGGAAGAGTGTGAGATTTGACATAGTTAAAGTATGTAATTATGTATACCTAATTATGGAGAACAAATGTGATCAACGCCCATGTGATGGTAAAATATGGAGAAGTTTAAAAAACACCTAACCCCATGTTTGCAAAGAAATAAATGATTTGATTTGATTTGTGACAAGGACGGGGTAGGCGTCATAAAATCACGAAAGTAGTGTGACGTACTTTATGGATGAGACATAAAGTCAAAAGTAAAAAAAAAAAAAAAACATGGATATTTAAAAAAAAACTCATTAATTGAATAAAATGTTTCCTGTATCAATCACTTTCGTAATTCAGTGATTTTTTTTGAAGATTAGTTGGGTAATGCATTTTATCTTTTCTAGTTTCGAGTCCATTGGCTCCTAGCACTATGATGGGCCATTTCCTGCAGCTAACTGTTACAATTTGCGGGAAGACTGCGTCTAATTCCCAAGATAGTTTCTTTTTATTTTCTTCTTTTACTTAAAGTTACTAGCTTAGATTGTTTTTAAACGTTCTTCGTACAATTCCCTCAATAGCACTTTGTTTAGGTTGAGAGAAAGAAAGAAAATCTATTTTATTCCGTACGGGGATAATGATGGCACAACATTTGCAATAACATTTCAGTGTAGGAAAGGAACCTATTTTAAAACGCTTTTATTAGCTTCACCTGTAACTAAATAACTATGTAAAAAAATCTTGGAAGTTAATATTGACCCACATCCCGGTTTCCGATTGAGCTGAAATTTTGCATACACGTTTAGTTTGGATGACAAAAGCGTTTTCTTTAGTTTTTTTTTAATAAAAGGTACACCGAAGTGTAACAATTTTTCTTTTTGTGTTTCATTTATAGCACCACGTATTAGAAAATAAAAAATGTGCTGTCTAGCATGCCCCGTACCGAAAAGGTTACCAACTCAGCAGGTAGTAATTATTTAAAAAAATATAGTAATCTGTGGTTGCTGGATAAAAGATTACCATCAAATTACGAGTTCCCAAATCATTTGACCGGGGAATTGACCTAGTACTTACTACAGAAGAAAGAAATGTATCAAAACAACTAATCAAGACTGTTTACTCGTGTAAATTGTAGCAACGATAGTCACGCAACCATCGCACGATTATTGTTAAGTTCAATGTTGTGGCAATTATTTAATTTCCTTTGGGTTTTAGGGCAAATAAATTTATGGTAGTAAGGAATGTTTATGTGGCTTACAAATTCCTATAAAATTCTGAAGTGCGTAATATGCGAGCGTGAAGCGGAGAATAATTAAAAATAATATCGCTATAAGAGCGTGTATGAGTTGTTATTATTAGTAAAAAAAATAGTACACTGTGGAGGATGTAGGCAATATAGCGAGCATTGTTACGAGTATCTCACAATTAGTATTTATAGCTCATAAATGCCTACCGACAAAAAGGACCCATTGATCCAACTCACTTAACATCGCTATTTGCAGGACTTTTATTATTATAAAGAGAAAAGATTTGATTTTTGTATGTTTGTTTGTTTGTGTGTATGCAATGGATAAACTCAAAAACTACTTGAACGAATTTAAAAATTCTTTCAACAGCAGAATGCTACATTATCAGTGAGTAACATAGGCTATAATTTATAAAGATATCATACTGGCGGTAGCTAGTATTTGAATAATTTTACATACCAAAATGTCGCTATCCACCAAATAACGATTATAAAAACAACATTCACGAAATCGCTCCTGCAACTGGTTCATTTACACAATAAGTCTCCTCGTAAATTCCGGGAACTAAGAAACGTCGCAATTTACTCCCTCCTCACCCCCACCCCCGTAGTACAATCAGCAGAAACTACGCAAACACGACAGACAGGATCGTTTTTTTTTTTTGTTGATCTTATTTATATAGTTTCTGAGCTTTTTCTACATAAATCGCAGTTGTTCGTACAAGTCCGTTTTCTTTGAATATTCTTTCAGTTTTTTATACTTTCTGCGCATTGATAATAAAATAACTTTCTGGGTATTCAATGTTCGTGTTTTGCTAGATTTCTTGTGGTTTCAGCAGAAATTACAGGTGAATCTAGATTGGTGTTCAATCTATTATCATGATGACGTAGACTGGCTATTTTGACGTACTAAGACAGGTGGGCGTCGGGCGATGATGTCCTTTTTATTATTTTATGGCGCCCAAAATTTCTTACAGGGAAAGTCTATTAAAAGTGGATACTAACTGGCTCAAAATGTAAGTATGGAGGGTATGGAGTATGAGCCCATTATAAAAGTTGTGTATAATTATAAACTGAAGTTCGATTCTCGTAATTAATTTACACTATGACTGAAAGTTGACTGAACTGAGATTATGAATTGACATAAAATTGGTCCTATTCTACTAATAACGGTTTGAAATTCAAACTTCTTACAGACTCGTTTATGTATGGACGAGAATACCAATTTTATTATCTGTGTCGGTTCAAAATGTTAGCAGAATATCGATTTGGCTTTCAAAGTCAAAGTCAAAGATTTTTATTTCAACTGGGCCTTTGCAAGCTCTTTCAAAACGTCGTGATTCGAGGCGCACGGTTCTTTAATTTCTTCTTCTTCTTCTTTAATCAAGTTTCGACCTCATTACTATAGTATAATTTCACATTTAACGTTGTTTGTTAGTGTAGGAGAATACCATTTGTTACATTTATGACATTGATACTAGATAGGAAAGAAATCCGCGCCTTGATTACGTAAGAAAAATCTGATAGCCACAGCGACCAACAAACAATGCATCCCTTTCTCGCTTATAGACGTTTTCATAAGAGGATACGGAATAGGACGTTTATTTGCGACAGCAACTGTCATATTTATGATACGTAATCCGGCGGCGGCGGCGGTGCAATGACGGGTGTTAATGGCTCAGTAAAAGGCGTGTAGTTCGGTTGATTAACTATAATATAATGCTTCCACTTACAGACTAAGTACACTTATATAGGGAGTAGGTGCGACACACACTACAGCGGAACTCTATTTTGAACATTTTTAATTAGGTACGAGAATAGGGCTCCTGGAGCATGCCCTTAAACTTTTTCTGGTAATTAATATTATGGCTGTATAGGTAAACATAAATTGATTTGGACCGCAAATCATTGGTAAAGATAACACGTTGAAAATGGCAGCAGGAGTTTGTTAGAGAGTTTATCTTCAAAATGTATGCAAGGAATTTGAATACCAAACTTTAGTTCACCATCTGGCCAATTGTATTTCCACTGCAAAATATTACCATAGCTGAAGTCAAGAAACAGTACCTAAAATGAAACGTAAGTCCCTCTTTCTACATAATAATATCTCCCTTTTTCGCCGCCTGTCAAAGTTTTCCCCCAGACGCGATTCACTTATCTTCTCAATATACCAAATGTACGCAAACCTGCGTTTCTATGGAAACGCCAACAGCGCGCGCACCCAGTTCCGTCGACGCTCCGACACCGACTGGACGCGTCGGTTCCATTTTCCAAAATAAACATTTAATTTTCGAATCGTGATTCAAAATATTCGTTGCACGTTTTGTTTATTAGACCATAAATGAAAATAACGTTTGGATTTGCGTTCTTTTTTTGAATGTGTGTTGTGGTGTAGTGTTATGGTAGTGACAGGTGATTGGTTATGGCCGAGGACGTTAACTGCGGGGGAGGCACGGTAAGTTAGTGCAAAGTTTTTTTATTAGACGTAAGCTTCACGTTTTCCGTCCGTCAGATGTGGCAAAAAAACGAATCTAGCGATATTTTTGACAGCAGCTCTTGCCTGTTTTATATTCAGTTGGCCGGAAAGATAAATTAGGTATTCAGGTTGTAAACAAAAGCTTTTGTTTTTGTTTATACTTGGAACGCTTTTGTCTTCTATTATTATCTATCCAAGCTAGGTACTAGACGATAAGGAGTTTCAACTATCATTCATTCAGTCATTTTAAAATATTTGTATCAGTAACCATCTGTATGAAGCAATTTCTGTAAACTCCAAGAGGAAAGTTAATTTATCTTTGTATTTTCCTTAACCACTCATTTTCCTGAAAAATAAATTATCTCAAACATAAACAAAGGAGAAATTATACATTTAAAATTTATGGGATGTATTTATTAAACAGAAGACTGCAACGTACTCTTACTAAAAGTAAGACTTTCGCCCTGGCTATTAGGCTGACATTCAGAGACGACAGAAACGAGTCTAAGCGTGAACTTACGCTTCCATACGTAAACTTACGAACAAATTTTGACAGATGGAAGCGTAAGTTCACGCTTAGACTCGTTTCTGTCGTCTCTGAATGTCAGCCTTAGACCTTGGGGCCTTTTGGCCTCTGAGGCTTTTGGCCTCTGAGACATTTGGCCTCTGGGACATTTGACCTTTGGGACTTAGGTCCCATACACGTGTTTATTGTGTTTATGTAAGAAGTCAGTGCCCCCAAGCGTTGGCAAGAACTCATTCACTCATTTTTGTAGATTATATCAATGTTAAAGAAAGCTCTCTCAAACTCAGGAATAACTAACATTTGAATATTTAATTGAATATTTAATAGAATATTTAATCAAATATTAGTCACATTTCATTAAATATTCTGGCTTAGTTATTTACTAATTATCGTGACAATGTTACACGTACAAATAAATAAACAATATTACATATTTATAATTTAATGTATCAAATAAATAAATAAATAGATAGGCTTATACAAATAAATAAATAATAAGTGATAGTGTATACCTATAAATAATATAGAAAAAAAAAATCTTAGTAAGGAAAATTATTAAAGCGCTCCTCCTCTCTCCTACTTATTTGAACTATTGCTGTGCCCGACAGGGTCCATAATTGTTTTTATATTTTATACTTACCACCTGTATGACTGTGTACATTATGGATTGCAATAATGATTTGAGATTTGATTCGTAGTCGTACACGTACAGCTGTGCGGCTGTCGAAAGAATGTGTTCCCGACATCTGTCAAATATAATTATTGGGTTCTTTTTATTATCTTTTAATAAAGATAAATTTGTATATTTATTCGTGAAACCATTATATTTTGCCAGATGTAGGGAACGTATTCTTCTCCTTGCTCTGCCAAGTATACCTCCTTGCGGTCATTAGTACTTAGTACGACGGGTTTGCGCCAGTTCTCTCTAGCCAAGGAGAGCGGGGTGAATCCATTATCCATTGCGAACATATCTCGGTGCATCCTCACTTCGGCATGGAGAAAATATTCTTTGAGACTGCACATCTCACGGTTGGGTAGGGTTCTGGCAGTAAGCTTGGACTCCCACATTTCCTTGGGATGTACTATCTCATTACCGAGGAACGTGGGTGATGCATCCGATTTGCAGTCAGCAATGTTTGGACCCTTCTGTCCAGAGCGTCCAGTTCCGTTTGAGTCCACTTGCCTCGAAAAACCTGTTTGTGCACGACATAATGTGACGACAGAATTATGTCGTGGCGCTCATGTCAGCCCGGCTGGACAAGACTTGTTTAAATCATTATTTATGGTTAAATTTAAGTTTAACCGTTTATTAACTTTAACCTTACTCTAACCGCATGTTATGCAATCGACACCTAGCCTTATTGATAAGATTGTTTGCTCAGACTTTTCGTCTGAGATTGTATGTTAGAACTTTCGGGATTCTGTCTGCCTGTATCGACTGTCATAGGTATTCGTATGACAACGGGGCTGACGACTCTCCGAAGCATGGAGTTGTCTCGATGTATAAAGAACGGTCACCCATCAGAAAGTATGTTCACCGGTGGCGAAGGGTAAAAATTTACATAGGGGAAACCGTCCCAACAAAACCCTCCGAAAAAAAAACATACACACCCATTAATGCTGCAAGACCAAAATCCATACCCTCTCTTGTAATCTATATAGTCATTAGCCATGTCTGGAAGAGCTCGATCTAACTGAATAACATACTTTTTTTATCTATCACAAACTATACTTATTTGTACAATATCGTTATATATTTTTGTAATAAGTAACAATATTTATAATAATAAAATTATTTTATTACCTACACGTATTTTTATTATCTATGTTTCACGTATTTTTAATGTTTAATTATACTATATTAGTAGTTTATGAAACTGTTGCATAATTGGGGGTATTAAAACACTCGTGTTTTAATACTTAGTTATGTGCAGTTTCATACACTACTTTATTTATACTCATGCAATAGGTAGTAATTGTAAATAAACAAAATGGCGCCGGAAGTTGGCGCGCATGCGCTCTAGCGCGCTGCGCATGCGCCCTAGCCGCGCCACCATAGACAATGTGCGGCTGCTATAAAAAATTAATTGAAAACTCCTTGGTGGAACCGAAGTGTACTATAATTAGAAAAAAAGTTATTTTATAGCATTGTTTTGTTAGGACAACTGTATCGTAATAAAACTTTTTAATTTTATTATAGTTGCATGTGCATAAAGTCTGTCATTATATAGTACTATTTTCCATAGAAATAATAAGTAGGGCTCCCCCTATTTTCAGATTCATAATTAGAATATTACGATATGAGTGTAGATAAAATTGATTTACATCCGTAACTCTAGCATTTAGCTACGAGCACATCTACTGTACTTTAGCAAATGTGTACGTTATTTATCTAACAAAACTTTATCGATAGCAATGTACTTGAATCCATATCAGATAACGGTATTGAAGCGATAATCACACGTGCATGCAATTCATGGTTACGCATGTAGCTCTATAAAAGCTATAAAAGCTCTCTGATCGAAGCTTTAAGCTCGAATTACATTATTGTCTCGTGTTAAACATGTCCTCATAAGGAAAGCCTATTATAAGATCAAAGACTATGTTGACGATGGAGACGTATGGAACTGATTAACTCCTGCACATGCGGCTTCCCTGGAGACCCGCTGCTTCCTGTCTTCACAAGCTAATATTAATGAAGCTTCCCTTGTTTTCATAATTGGGTGGCTTGAGTGTAAGTATACCTACTTGTATTGTTTAAATTATTACTGTTACTATTAGCCTACATCATCCCACTGCTGGGCAAAGGCCTCCCCCATGATTTCCAGGTATTTCGGTCTAGAGCCAGTGTGAACCATTCGTTGTTAGTGTTATCAAGTTCGTCCCGCCATCTTTTTCGTGGTCTGCCGCGTCGCCTTCTCGTCTTCGTTTAAATTATAGTAGTAGTTAATAAGATCTTTGCTGTTCTTTTTTTTGTAATATTGTGTAAATTCAGGTCGAATTTAGTTAGGGCCGTAGTTTGTTTTATGAAAAGAGTATCCATGGAGTTACTTGCCGGTATCTTCTCCAGGACCAACCTATTTGGAACCGTGCACCTAGAATCACGACGTTTTGAAAGTGCCTTTAAAGGCCCAGTTGAAATAAAAACTTTTACTTTGACGCAGGTTTGACCAATCAAAAGAATCTATTCAGGACAGCGTCATATCATAACGAGTTTTGATTGGCTACACTGCGTCAGAAATCGCCACAACTAGGGCTGCCAGGATGACGCCGATGACGCCGAAGCCGGCATCGGCGCACATGTCTAGTAGGTACAACAACCCCATAACATTTTTTCGCACTCTGATGGATCGGACTCGAATCTGGGACCTCAAATTCAGAAACTACGAGACCAGTGATCCAGTTCTTCAACTTATTTACCATCAAAACATACTACATTAACCACCGATCAACTTCCATCAGAAACTTTCTATAGAAACCAGCTTACCAAATTCAAAACAACACATAACTCTTCAATGTATCCTAAGTAATTCCATGTTATAACATTGTACCGGGGCACATTTGCTCCAGAAAGAACGCCCCATTTCAAAGATAATAAACAGGATATATTGCCGAGAAGATAAAGAAAGTGGAAGCTCTAAAGCCTATCTCTATGTCTTGAAGGAATTATAGCGCAGGATTCAGGGGTAAACAGGGAGATAAAGTCACGTTAATATGTATGGCACGGCTGGCGCAGTGGCTAAGCGATTGGCTGTCTGCGCTGCGTGTTGCGTGTTCGATCCCAGCACGGAGCAATTAATTTGTATGATCTACAGATAGTTATTCCGGGTCGGGGTGTATCTGTCTGTGGCATCGTAGCTCCAAAACAGACAGACGGGCGGACAGACGGACGGACAGCGGAGTCTTAGTAATAGGGTCCCGTTTTACCCTTTTGGGTACAGAACCCTAAAAAGCTGTCCGACTGACGATTCGCAAGTACTTAAGGTAACCCCTTAATTTGTATAATTTTGATTGTCATTTAAATATTGATTGGCATAAAATGTTTAGCATTTAGTTTTTTTGCATAATTATTTGTGAGCGTAATGGTTTCATCGAGGCGAAACACTGTTACAGTAGTAAAAATACTTACAAGAAAATAAATATTATAGTTTAAAAAAAAACTACAGAAAACGCTTTTGTCATCCAAACTAAACGTGTATGCAAAATTTCAGCTCAATCGGAAACCGGGAAGTGGGTCAAATTTAACTTCCAAGATTTTTTTACATAGTTAGTTCCTACTAGTGAAGCTAATAAAAGCGTTATAAAAAGAAACTCCTATCGCATGATAACCGGGACCGACACTATAACATGCTCACTGAAGTATGAAGACTCAAGCTACTTAAATATTAATAGCCACCGATCCACTTCCAGGCCGCGGTGACAACCGCTTAACCTTTAACACTAGATTGACTTCACAATGTTCAGAATTTGACGGAAGTTATTGAATATGCATTAGCAATGTCGGGACCTATCTGTTTTATTTGAGTGGATTGAATAAGATATTTATGTTAGTAAAGTAACAGAGAATTTTGCCAAATTTTGTTTAGCGATGGGTTATAACAGCCAATTGTGTTACCTGTTATCTCTGTTATTGTTACACAAAAATAACAGAATGAAATATCTGTTACTAAATAACAGCCTGTTAATGATACCCGAACAAACTAGCTTTCATATAAAAAAACTGCATTAAAATCGGTCCATCTGTTTTAGAGCTACGATGCCACAGACAGATACACAGGTACACATATACACAGATCCATAGATAGGTATACAGATACACACTACAAACTTACAACAACCGTCTTTTTTGTCGGGCAAGAACAACAATTTTTGTGAAAAAAAAAAATCGTCTAAGCGATTCGATTTTATTTTTCTTTCGACAAAACATGATAATAAACATTGTTACTTTTTTGTTTTTCTTTCTACTAGAAAAAATAGGAGCAGAAGAAGTAATAGTTCTTTATTATAAACGTGCTATGTTAATACTATCTAAATATTGTAGAAAAATTGCTAAAACACTGTTCTACGTTTCCGGTAAGAAAATTACCCTATCTCATATTCTTTTTAACCGACTTCAAAAAAGGAGGAGGTTCTATGTTCATCTGTATGTATTTCTTTTGTGTATGTTCATCGATATTTTCGCCAAAGGTGAACCGATTTAATGCAGGTTGAAAATCTTTTACAAACAGAGAGAAAAATTCTGTTATGCATTTAAAAATTTATAGAAGGGGAAATTCTCGATACTGTGGTCATATCATTGCATAATATTGATACAAGAGGCAAAAATCAATATCCATTGATGTTCGCTAACAGTAGGTATAACATGGTCGTCATTCGTGTGATTCCCAACGGGCGCACTAACTTTTTGCATAATATTTAATTCTGCTACTCGTATCTTTCGTCTAGGGGAAGAGACATTGAAGTAGAAAATGACACATTTATCTGTTCTAGATATAAATGAAAAAAAGTTAGTTCAAAAACTAAAACCCGACTACTGAAAAAGTATGAAACAAGAAAATATGAATACTTAACCATAGTGATGTTCAGAGGATAGCCGTTGTCGTATGCCACTTTGCCCTAAAGCTTATGATCGCTTACTATATATACTGTTAGACTGTATTGTTTTGTTAGGGTAGGTGACGACCACGGCTATCCTCTGAACATCACTATGAATATGTATTGATATCTTCTTGTTTCATACTTTTTTAATAGTCGGGTTTTAGTTTTCATACTTTTTCAGTAGTCGGGTTTTAGTTTTTGTCATTTGATACCCAACGCGGCATCATTAAACAATTTTTTTATTTTTTATTCATGACTTTATGTCCTCTAGAAGGCGCCATATTATAGGCAAATGCCCACTCTTGGCCAGTAGGTAGGCAGGTTCGTTACACCAATGTGAAAAATACAAAAAAATATCTTATTTAGTAACTAAAATATTGTTATTATTTATTTGTTTGTAACACTCGGGAATTAAAAACTTATATTAAAAAGACATTCAATCAATTATGCATGTGATATGATGTGATGCAATCTTCATTTCCGCACGTTATGTCAATCTTATAAAAGTAGTGATGGCAAATGTCACAAAAAATCGAAATTGAATAAATCGAGAACTGAATGATCTTCTGAAAAACTTTTTTCTTTTGTTTCGCTTCCTATATTAAAACGTTTAATTTCTATAGAATAGGTAAAATAAATGTCTATTGATTGTCTTCCGAAATCTATGCAGTGCTGGTTCAAGTTTATTAAAAATATCGATTCATAGCTCTTTATCATCGGTTTTTGATAAATCAATGCCAAATCGCCATCACTACGTCAATGATAATTGAAATTGACAGTCTGTGTTGACAGTTATCATTTTGTTTCTTGCGGGTTGTTTGTTGTGCTTTGTGAATTGTGATTTTTCCTCTACGGTTTTGCTATTTTCTATCCGATGACTTTGATTAGTATTATAGCGATGACAACCTTGGCTTTACATTGGATTCCGCACCCGTTTACCACGACGACACTGGCTTGCTAGTCAACTCCATGTTTGTTTTATATGAACCTTGAATTTTTTTCATACAATTTTAAAATTCTGTCCAAGTTCTATGTAAAACATTGTGGTTGATTTCGTACCTATGATTTCAACCCTAATGCCTATGATGTGCTGTATTTATGGACGCCACTTGGCCAAAACCTCCTTAACGAATGGGCATATCCCTTTAATGTAACGCCACATAGCCTATAGCCAGCGGAAAATCAAGACGCTTCCAACGATACCTCATTTGTCGAATTATGATAAGTAGTTTAGAATTTATGTGGTTTTTGACTGTATGGTTTTTAAATTTTTATATTCGCATGATCAGATGTCCACGGGGTGGATTCTCGAGCACAGATAGTAGACATTATAATTATCACTGCACATTTTGAATTGTGTAAATTACAAGTGCTCATAATTAGGACGATAATTTGCAGTTACAGTGACTGCCGCGTTTCGGATGCTCTGTAAAAATTGTATTAATTGTTGTTGTATAGTAGTTTGTTTATAGGATAACCATTCTGCCTTGGTCCAAACAGCATTTACCTAGCAAACAGTTTCTTTAGCCCAGTGTTCATTTGAATCAAATACAATACAACTCGCAAGAATCAACACAATCTCGACGTTCAATCTTGCTTGCTTCACACAGACACAGTTAGTATGTATGGGACTCGAGTACTATCCGATATATCCGTTCACTATTGTCCCAGATGTTATTAAATGATCTAAATATAGACAAGACGTAAGTAGGTATCCTTTGAACGGGTATGGACAGAATGCTATTGGTTTTCATCCTTTTTTTCTAGAAATAAAGGAAGTAGGTAACAGTGGCGAAGGGTGACAGTTTTAAAAGGGGAAGCCGTCCCAAAAATGCCTTCTAAAAATAGCTGCAATTAATGCTGCAAGACAAAAGTCCATACCTTCTCTTGTAATCTATAATAGTCATGTCTGGAAGAGCTCGACCTAACTGAATAACAAGCCATATTACGTTGGTCTATGCACTAACCAATTCCTAAAGGGAAGTCAATGGGAATCGGGTTGTATGGACTCTTCGCCACTGGTAGGTAATAAGGTTTATTGGTCAACGCAATACAAGGTTAAATCACACCATATACAATACAGAAACACAAAAACCGGGAGTGACACAGCAGTTGCATATTGCAGCAGGCTAACTTCGGCACATTTATGGTATGACATTAAATTAATTAATTTGGTTGTAAATTAGGACATGGTTTAAACTTTGTAGTTAAGGTGTTCTATTAAAAATGCTAAGGTTATCAAGGTATTCCACTAACATTAACCTTTTTTTTTTTTTTTTTTTTTTTTTTTTGTCGCAGGAAAATCCTCATGGATGTCCTCCGCCCAGGGGAAGGCGGAGGGGTCTGTCGGACTCTTACCGACTAAAAACCTGCGGTGTTCCTTACTCCTGCCTGGCCGGGGGCGCGGGATTCGCGGTCGCATTCAACCGCAGCCCCGGCGGGCCTGACCCGCCACTAAAAAATCTAGTGGCGGGTCCCGTCCTTTGTGCAGCTTAGGCTGCACATCCTCCTCTGAGAGGCGCGCGCGGAACACTGCGCGCCGCCGTCTCGGGCCTGATTCTGATCAGGCGGCGGTCTGCCCCTACAGTCCGCCGCCCGCAGGCCGCGACTCATGGAGGCCGGAGATCATTGTTTGCCCTCCGGCGCCCGGTGCGTCTTCCACGGGAAGGGAGAGAAGATGTCGCCTCTCTCTCCCTTTCCGCCGCTTCCTTTGCGATCATGACTTCCTCGCAAAAGGAAGCGGCGGCGTCCCATGCGCTCCCGCTCTCGACCATGGCTTTAATGACGGCCGCGAGCGAGAGGCTACCCGTTCCAACTGCACCCGCGAGGGCACGGCGCTGGCCCACCCAAGCTGGGCACTCCCCCAGCGTGTGCTGCGCCGTGTCCTCCGTGCAGCCACAATGGTGGCACCGGGCTGTTGGCTCTCGGCTTATGCGACACAAATACTTTCCGAAACAACCGTGTCCGGAAAGTATCTGCGTCAGCCGGTAGGAGAGGGCACCATGACGCCTCTCCAGCCAACCCTCCATGACGGGCCTTACCGCCGCTATTGCGGCGTGCCCTGCGCTGGGTTGCGCAAGTCGCTCCTTCCATTCCGCCACTAGGATCCTTCGCTCGATAGACCGTTGTGCCGCGGCGCTTTGCGGCACTGGTCGCTCATCGCGCTGCTGATATCGCAGCGCGAGAGCCTTCGCCTCCAGATCCCAGGGCGGTGATCCGGCTAGGAGGCTCGCCGCCTCGTAGGAGATCGTGCGGTACCCCCTGATCATCCTGACGGCCATCGCTCTCTGCGGACGATGCAGTATTGCGATATTGCGGGCCGTCAGATGATCCGCCCACACGGGTGCTCCATATAGAGCCATGGACCGCACGATTCCCGCGTAGAGCCTCCGGCAGGAGGCATTGGGTCCTCCCAAGTTGGGCAGCAACCGCGCAAGCGCAGCAGCGGCTCCCATTAACTTTGGGGCCAGCCGCTTGAAATGCTGCCCAAAGTCCCACCGGCTGTCGAGGACGAGTCCCAGGTACTTCATCGTCGACTCGACGCCGATGCGGACGCCTCCTACTACGATGTGGGATCCCGATGGTGGCGCGCGCCGAGGCCCATGAAAACACAGGGCCTCAGACTTGTTAAGGGCCACTTCGAGACCCAGCCGCCGGATCCTCCCGATGACTTGCGCAACCCCAGCGGTCGCTAGAATCGCCGCATCCCTGGGTGTGCTTCCCTGTGCCGTGACCAGCGTGTCGTCGGCGTAGCAGGTCACGCTGACGCCGTGGAGGAGCACACCCCGCAGCACCCAGTCGTACCCGATGTTCCACAGGAGTGGCCCCAATACCGATCCCTGTGGAACACCGCACGACATTTCTCGCCGACCCCACCTTTCCCGACCCGGGTAGATGACGGCCCTCTCCGTCAGATAGGCCCCGACTATGCGGCGGAGGTAGGTCGGCACCTGATGATATATCAGTGCCTCCCTAATGCAACTCCAGGGCAGGGTGTTGAATGCGTTGGCAATGTCGAGTGACACCGCCAAAACCACCTGGCCCCGGGAAACCGCTTCCTCCGCCAGAGTCCTCACGCGCATTATGGCATCCACCGTGGAGCGCCCTCGGCGGAAACCAAACTGGTTCTCCGCTAGATCCGGTCCCTCGTTAGACAGATGCTTGACGAGGCGATCCGCGATAATACGCTCGAACAGCTTGCTCACCTCGTCAAGCAGCACGATGGGACGGTAAGCGGACGGTGAGTCCGATGGGCGCCCCTCTTTCTTCAGCAGGACCAGTTTTCCAGTCTTCCACCGCAGTGGAAACTGGCCCCGCTCCAAACATGCGCTGAAGAGCCCCTCCAGTCGGGGCCCGAGAGCCTTCGAGGCAAGGACCCACGCACGGCCTGGTATGCCGTCAGGTCCGGGAGCGGTGTTTTTGGCCTGAAGCCGTAGAACCGCTGCCCTCATCTCCACCCGGGTCACTTCGGGGACATCGTCGTCGGTGTTGTCCGCGCTGGACGCAGCGTAAGGCGGAACCATCTGCGGAGGAGTGTGCTCCGCCCTCGAAGGGAACAGAGCGCTCACTACTTCTTCCATGAGTTGCGGCCGGAGACTCTGGGACAGTGGGGGCGCCCATGGGCGGAGTTTGTTCCGCACCATGAGGTAAGGACGCCCCCAGGGATCTCGGTCTAGAGTCGCCAGCATCTCTTTGCGAGCCTCCACTTTGGCTCGCTCTATTGCCCTCTTCAGAGTCTCCCTCGCAGCTCTGTACCCCTCATACAGTTCCGCCTCCTCGGTTGCCGCATCTTGTGTGCGGCGACGCCTCCTGCGATACCTGGCGTACCGGCGCCGC
Organism: Allophyes oxyacanthae; assembly: GCA_932294325.1. Taxonomy (NCBI): domain Eukaryota; kingdom Metazoa; phylum Arthropoda; class Insecta; order Lepidoptera; family Noctuidae; genus Allophyes; species Allophyes oxyacanthae. The sequence goes on from OW028628.1 coordinate 13,908,600, forward strand.
GTTGCCACACATTCACTGCGCAGCTGCGCTATTTCCACGGACCACCAGTACACCTGCGTCTTGTTTGGTACCTTCTGAACCCGAGGCATCGCCGCATCACAAACATGCGTCAAGGCCTCCCGGAACCACTCCGCTTCCTGTTCAATGTTGACAGGCCTGTCTGGTGCTATCACCCAGGCCTGAACGATTGCGGCCTCCAGAAGAACCTCCCGATTTAGCTTTTTTAGTGCCCAGCGCGGACCAATTCCTCCCGGGGCCGCCCGGACTGGCGCTCCCGAGGTCTGGGTGGAGACGTCGAACCGTATGTAGCGGTGGTCCGATAAAGTCTCCACCTCCTCCAAAACTCACCAGCCTAGGACACGGCGCGCTAGAGCGGGGCTAGCGAACGAGATGTCCACTATGGATCCACCCCGCTGACGCACGCACGTGTCGACGGAACCCCGGTTCAGGACGAGCAGGCCTGCCTCCAGTGCCCACTCCTCCAGCACCTCTCCCCGCGAGTCCGTCATCCGGGAACCCCAAGAGACGATGTAATAATAGTGTATCCAAAAATTTATTTTCCTTTTTGGGTCCATGTTTAAACAATAAAATTAATAAAAACCTTTTAATCTATCCACTACCTAAATATAATGTATATTGTATATAATATAATGTAATAATATAATGTAAGTTAAAAAACTAAAACCCGACTACTGAAAAAGTAAGAAACAAGGAATATAAACACATATTCATAGTGATGTTCAGAGGATAGTCGTGGTCGTGGGTTGTGAAGGGTTTAATACTTTTAAACCTTTCACAGTTCAGGGTCAATTCAGGGTAGCTGTTTATTTAGTAAATATAGTAGAATATAATAAAACGTAGTTAGTAATAGGTACGTATGTATAAATTACAAAATTTTAACCCAAACGTATGGGACAGCTGATTATTTTTTCGCGATTACGCTGAAGTCCCATAGAGAAAGTTATTGGTATCCGTTTGCATTTGGGTTGTATATCATCTACGTTCAGGCTTCGGAAGCGTTCCCCATACACCCTGTATTATATGTTTTCTTAATTATATTACAAGGTTCGATCAACGATGTTTACTTTTATTATATTTAGTCTAAAATTAGATACAGTAATAATTATTATGCCACGTTATGCAAGCTCGCTTGGGTTATCCTGTAGGTATAATATGTATTAGCATGATAAATTTAACCTTATAAATTTTATGCACCTTACGTGGGATGAACGTAGGTATTCCCAAGAAATATGATAAATTTTATGTTAAATATAATAACCTTTTCAGCAGTTATATATTTAAACCGTTTGGTGTTGAAATGCTCGAATCATGGGGTCCGAATGCACGTCACTCTTTAGAGATATTGCAAAACGGTTGGTCGAAGCTACGCGTGAGCCAGGGCTGGATTATTCTTTGGTCAAAGAATAAGCATTGCCATTCAATATGGCCAATTCTGCCACTCTTCTGGGCACGCTACCAATTGACAGCGATGAGGAGGAGTACTTTGACGCCTAGGTGCTCAGTTTTATATTTGTATTGTCATTTTGTGTTTTAAATAATAATTAAGCTGTGTATATATTCAAGTTTAGTTGTAAAACATAGATAATTAATTCATAGAGAAAACCTGCTAACTTAAGTTAACGATACGGTATTTATTTATTACATAATAACAAATTATTTTTTTAAGTCTGTACTTATCTCAAAAATAAGAGCGGTTTCTGAATATGATCTTAGATATCTTCACGTCTTTTGTCCCCCAAAATAAACACAAAACTAATCAAGACTTAATCATACTAAAACCTCTTTCTATACATCATCATTTGCTCAGCAAACATAACACGTAGCACCAATGAAACTGGTCAATAAAGTCAGGGGAACTTAGTATCAAACCATTTAAAAAATACCTACCATGGGGGTGAAACTAAAACTAGAACGGGTTGAAATTAAAAGCTCGGTAAAGTTTTAATTGAAAGCGTTCGTGACCTGTGGCGATCGATGGGCTTAGAACTTTTTTACCTAATGATTTTTTTATTTATGTTTGTTTGAGAAACAGACTAAATGAATCAAGTAGTAATCAAGATTATAACCTATTATTTTAAAAGAGTTTCCATGGAGATTCTTGCCGGTTCTTCTCCATAGGACTTACTATTTGGAACCGGGTCACGACATTTCATAAGTGCCTGTACCTGGTTTACATGAAATGAAGATATATTATTATATTCAAAAAGAAAACCAGTGTATTGGCACACAATGTAATTATTTGAGCTCAACCAACCTCGACGGAAATTGTAAATCATTCTTGTCACAGTTCCGAAGCTTCAGAGAACACGAAATAAAATTTCAATATTTTACACTACCTGCTCACAACAGCGATGGAATTGCCGAGAAAATTCTTCAGATATAAATTTCGTCGGTAGAAATTGAATATAAAATGTACCGTGTTGTACCCAGAAAAGAGTAGGGCGACAACTTTACAGGATGGGTCTAACAGGTGACTAAGGGATTATTTCATGAGGCTGGGCAGTAGCATCCTCTTTAGTTGCCTTTTACAGCAATCATTGCCACAGCAGAGATGTGGCCTTTTAAAGCCAGCAGCCAGACACCAGCAATGCTGTTTATCCGCCTAAAATAAATCGCCTTCAACTTTCTTACGGCACTCAATAAAAGATGGTGGATAAGTCGAAGGCAGCACAAAGTACGTATAGTACTCGTACATCTTTATGAGCCCTGAACTGAGCTCTGAAATCTCTCTCTCTCTCCCTCTAGCACCTCTAATAAGCGTACTATTATAGGTGCTAGAGGGAGAGAGGGAAAGAGTTCAGAGAGCTCATAAAGATTTGCGTGTACTATTCTTACGAGTATGTTGAGATTACGATTGATTTATGTATTGAAATTGTGAAGTAAAACGATGAACTTTCCCGTAAAAAAGAAAAGAAGATGTTTACTTAGAGGCCACATAAACTATGATAAGTTGAGATATATTATGACTCAATAATTGAAATAGCAATAGGAAAACGAATAAACTCTCCCGTCAATAAAATACGTCAACATACAATGGAGGGCGGGTCATTGACATAAGTATTTCGTCCATTTTAACGTAACGTTTTGGACAGCAATCAATTTGTTTGATTTATTGTTTCTCGAACGAGGGGTGAGGCAAAGGTATCTACTTACAGTAATGTAACAGCTTTTCTGTGTTTCTGAACGATATTGGAGCGTGTCATTGGTATATTTGATGTAGATACTGCCTCTGCCTCTGCCTCTGTACTTAGTGCATAAAGTATAAATAAATAAATACTGGTTGTAGAACTGACAGTGTGTTCTAACTGGATTAAAAATTATAAAATGGATGTAAAAATGTATTTTAATATGACTATTGGAGACAAAATGGCCGTCAGTTGGACCCTAGGAGACACCCGTAGTTTCTTTGCTGGAAACTACATGGAACATAGAACTTGTGAACGGCAATCGTTGAAGGGAAATGCCCCCTGGCTGATGAACCTAGATGAAGCATTTGGGCTTGACTTGATATAAGAGGATGAACTTTTTTTTTTTTTTTTTTTTTAGCTTGGTAACATCATCAAATTAGTCCTCCCACCCCGGGCAGGGCGGGAGGGACTGTCAGACTTGTACTGACTACAATCCACGGTGTTCCTTCAATAGCCCTTTACGTTCCGGGGTCACGGTAATGAGATAAGTCCCGCGACCCCGGCAGGCTTCGGCCCTCTACAGGGGGGGCCCCGTCATCTTGCTGACGTTCTTTGAGGCGCGCGTGGAACACAACGCGCCGTCGACCCGGGCATGGTCCATGGTCGGACAGCGAGTTAAGAGGTTGAACTTGGGGTAAACTTACAGTCGAGCACAGGAATAGTGTAGATTGAGGTTAAACACGGTTAATCGGAAAGAGTACTGAAAGGGGACTATTGCAATAAAAAAAATCTGCTGTTATGGATTAAGGGCTCAATTGTGGAGAGGCGGAATGTCGCGCGGCGCGTAAACCAGCGTGTCGCTCTCTCGCTCGCTCTCCATAAACGGAGATACGCGCCTTTCTCCGCTTTGCGCTCCGCGCGACATTCCACGTCTCCATAATTGAGCCTTAACAAAAAAATTATATTACTTGACTAAATCTTTGGAACTGTTGGTTTCTTTTTCGCAATTTCAGGGTTGGTTCCATAATAAAATTTGTTCATAATAATGAGCATAATAACCCCTTTTCAGCTTTAATATACCCTTTCCAACTAACCGTGCATAAAGAGTTCTGAGGGAGAGAAGTTCTAAGAAAATCTCTTTAGAAATCAGGTTTCATATTAAGGGCTGAGGTTGTAAGATAGCATAAGAAAATGGTCTTACAAGTGAACATTTTAAGTAGAAAATGTTCGAACATCAAATTAAATATTGTGGTAATCTTATATTAATACGTGAAGAGAAAACTTTGTATGCCTTTTTAAGCATATGGCGCGCACGGAGGAGTGGGAGATTTGGCATAGTTAAAGTTTATATGGAGAAGGAGTGCAGAAAGCTAAAACTTAATGTTAGTAACAGTTAAAAATATACTAATACAAGCTGTTATTGTGTTTTTATTAACTGTTACTAACATTAAATTTCATACTGTATTGCAGGGAATTATGTGAAAAGAAAACTTTGTACTTCTTTTTAAGTGTTCTGCGCGCACGGAGGAATGTGAGGTTTGGCATAGTTAAAGTTTATATAGAGAAGGAGTGTAGAAAGCTAGAATACACATATATTACGGTCGAATGTCGACCACTGGATAAGCACTAATTAATATTACTTCCCTAAACAAAACCAAGAAGGTACCTTGAAATTCTAACAAGATACTGATTTTATTGCAATTTTTGAGAGGCGGAATTTAAAATGTAGATTTATACGGAACGAAGTCTTTGCCTGTTGAATTCAAACCACAGTGTATTTTCCGGCATTTTGCAGTGAGTAGCTAGAATGCGGTTCCTGCGAAGGAGAATACAATGTAATTTCCCATGGGTGGAGACTTGGAAAGAGGTAATTGGGTAATATTATGTGTTAGCAACTTTTTCTTTTGTAAATATAGTATCAAAAACGGGTCATCATTATCATTATCCTGCCCTTATCCCATTTCCTATCAGAATACCAGCGCTGTGACATTTTCTATTTGTAAATGCCACAGCATTATGCTGAGATGGGGGTCATTTTTGGTCTCGTCCAGGTCACCTGTAAATACAGCAATCCCTTTAGCCGTAAGTCAATAATAAAATTGACTATAGTTTTTTTTTTTTGCAACAATTTTTATTATGTAATGTAACATCCTTAAAACCAGATTTCCAGCAAAAAAATGGTGTTATTCTTCTAATATACATGTCATATTACACGATGATCTTAATTAGATCCCGATTCATTCTTCAATACTGTCTTCATTATTATCCATAATGCATAAAATCAAAATTAATTTCCATAAAACTGTGTTATGACCGCCCCCCGAAGAATTTTAAACGAAATTGTTTCTTGATTAGAATCTGGAAAGTTTATTTTTAATAAAATTCGCAGATGTCGGTACGAGCATATCATAATTTTTTCCGGCCTGACCTAGATCCAACTTGTGTAAAAGTATTTTTGTACAACCTAAAATGTATTAAACTTTTTTATGGAAAAATACTGATGTTTCGTGCTTGTGGATCGAGATTGAATTTAAATTAAATTATATACCGATTATAAACACGGACTACAAGTATTTGTGGGGTTTGTTAGATACGTTCCAGCTCGTTGACAGTGGTGGTTGATATCAACCGCACTCAACCATGTTGACGGCAAGTTTGGCGCAGTAGCTAAGCTATTAGCTTTCTACGCTACATGTCGCGGGTTTAATCCCCACACGGAGCAATTATTTGTATGATCTACAGATAGTTGTTTCGGGTCTGAGTGTGTGTGCATGTGACATGTATGTTTGTAAACTGTACCCTCGATACAGGAGAAATCCTAGTGAGAGGAAACGTTTTTTTTTTTTATCTAAAACTAATCTATTAATATCAAATCATCATAATGTTTAATTCGCCAAAAGATATTGTACATGAAGATGTTACATTAGGTATTAAGTACAGTGCGTCATATCTTGCCCTTTAATAGGCATGCGAAAATAAAAAGAATAATAATCCGGGAATGTCCCGGAATTTTGCATCCTGTCCCATGTCCAGTAATTAGACTTTAGATAAGTAATGTCCCGGAGTCCGAACACCTACTAGTTTTTTACGTTATATGATACAAATGTAAATGTTGATTGGCTAACAAACTTTAAAATTTATCTAAAAGTGAGGTGCTCAATTTTGGTTATATTTTTATAATATTATTAAAATAACTTACATTCTTCTTCTCCCTTCGTCGAACTTTGCTGAAACATATCCAAGTTTGTTATAAAACGTGTATCCGATGCTCATTAGCAGTTTCCTCCATCCAAACATCCAGACTAATTAGTACCTATTCCTGCGTGTTTTGATGTCGTTAAATTATCGCAATTTCCGTTTGGCTATCCTGCAAACGACATATCGTCGCCTCAGTGCTTATTTGTTTAATCCACGAATAGATTCATTTTATAGTTAGGTACCTAGGTTTTTTGGCTGTATTATGTAAACAAAGTTTTATTTCATAGATTGTAAACTTTATATCGATTCATAAGGCACTCTGCATTATGAAAAGTTCAAAAATTCATTAAATTATAACTTTGTTTTTAAAAATAGAGACAAAAAACCTTCTACTATAAGTGTAATCATTGGGAGATTGAACAAACACTGAGATGATGATATGGTATTGAAACTTCCTAAATAAACCACGAATCGGCTTACCGAAACATCACTAAATAAAAAGCAATAAAAGCCCAGAGGATAATACTATAATACTCTTAACAATTATTATCCTCTAATCGCCTTTTGACCCTCGGAATTCACTAGCTCCATTCATATACCTTCGCAGCAATCATCGACCCAAAAGAAACCATTACTTGAGCTATCGACAACTTAATAATTCAGAATCATATCGACAAAGAGATTTGGAACTGTTGTATTGGAGTGTGTAGGTATTTATACCGAGAATCAATACATCCATTTATTTCGGTCACTATTTTTCGGGTCACGCCAGTTATGGGTCAGAAACAATTGGGATGGATTGGTTTTATTTACTTTTGTTAACAAATCGCCAATCGCTGAGTTTGCAAGTTGGAAACAATTTTCCGTGGATTGTTACACAGGATATATTTCTATGTAGTGCTCAAAATTTGCAGAGTAATTCAGTGTCCGTTCCCAAATGCAATCGCAGTACTAAAATTCACTCCAAAATAAAAATAAATTTTGTATGGCTTGCGCTAGTAAATTATGCGTGTCGAATTTTCGTTTTGTTTTAAAGTGTATCCCAATACTGCAGTTGCATTTAGGAACAGAGACTGAATCACTCTACAAATTATGCGCACTACATAAACAATTATCCTGTATGGTTGTGTTTTCTTCCTGACAAAACCACAGAGAACGCACCACGCGTTCTCTGTGGTTATCGTAAGACTGGATTATTCGGAGAGAATGATATCTACTGGAATCACCAATCCGTCTGCCAACTTTTGTGATTATGGTAATATCGTCCATGGCCGTTTAAGGGTGCTCACAGGTTATTGCGATAACAACGGCCTGTGAATAAGATTGCCATGGCAGTCACAAGATGACCAGGCCCCTACAGACGGCACCCGTTCACGAGCATGACGCATGCCTCAGCATCGCTAAGCTCAACCATAATGAAGGGAGCTCAACGACCCGACACAACGCCACCATTTGAAATCAGATTAGAGTTTTTGTCGCCAGTACCTTTTCAGCCAAAAATTCCATAAGGGCTTTTAGCTTCTTAAAACCTCATTTTCGGGAGAATTAAGTAACGGTTGAAAAGGATAATGGTATTATTTTGTTAAGGCAATATCTCTAATGGTCCCTCGTGGATGAGCTCTTGACAGGATTAAACCTTAATATCTTCGATGAATATGAGATTTATTTTTTTAGGAAAGTTGTATAGGAATATAATGCTTTTCATAGTTGTTTTTAACACGCTTTTATTAGCTTCACCTGTAACTAACTATGTAAGAAAATCTTGGAAGTTAAATTTGACCCACTTCCCGGTTTACGATTGAGTTGATATTTTGCATACACGTTCAGTTTGGATGACTAAAGCGTGTTCTATAGTTTTTTCTACACTATAATATTATTTTGACTATTGTTTGCTTTTCGGAAATAAATCGCTCGTACTAATTTATTATGGTGATTTTAATTATATAATTAAAGTAATATTACATATATGATTAAATTGATTACACTGGCATTTTTTACAAGAAATTATCATTGATGATGCGAGTGCTCATACCAGAAGAAGAAACGGCAGAAGGCGACAAACCTGTCACAATTACACATAAACTTTTCAATAAAAGTGCGTGACATTTAAACTCTAATCCCAGTTTTCTGAAAGGCTGGTTAATCTGTAATCATGTTAAATCTCTTGTTAGCTGTTGTGATTGGATGACAATCATATCACTTGACCTGAAATTTGACGGCTGGTTAAATTTGATCAGCCTTTGAGAAACTGGATGATAATCTATTTAAATCCGAAAATCACCACATTAAAGGACAGTCAGAATACACGGAATTTTTTAATATATCATTTCTTCAAGCAATATGATTACTGAAAGATAGATCTTATTCACTGAGAAAGAACTTAACTCACTGCTTGCGCCAGTCTCTAGTGCCTCATAAATTCTGTCCACCCTACTTTCGTCCACTCGACATGAAGAAAATATTACCTCGCATAAGATCCGGACCACGTTTTATATCCCTTAACATTTTTCTAAGGCAATCTTATAAATATAATATGCTTACTTTACGAACAATGTCTTGAAAGGTCAGTTAAGGTTTTATGTCAACGGTGGCTCTTAAACGTGTTTTATGGACGTTTTAGGGATTCATCACAGATGGTTTAATATTATTTATTTATTGTAATACTTTATTGTACAGGAGATTACAAAATTATTAAAGTACAATGGGCGGCCTTATCGCATAAAGCAATTTCTTCCAGGTAACCATTGGATGGAATACAGTGACAAACAAGTTATGGGGCAGACTGTGGTGCACATAAATATGTTCAACTATACATACTTTAAAAAAAAACTAATGAATCATATTAAGCAATTATATACTTATCAAATGGATAGATAAATAAAAATAATAATAGATAGTTTGAAAATCTGAAAACTAGTATTGCCTTAGGACATATATTTTTCCGAGTTGGTTAAGAAGGTCATTTACGTTATTTAAGTTCAAAATATTGATATTATATTTACTTAAATCAGTAAAAGCACATTGTTTATAACTTATTAACAATATTATGATAATGAATAAAGTTGATAATAGCGTTGAAATAACGCCTCGAGTGCCTACCGATCCGGCTCGTCTATGGCTTAAAATAATCTTAAAAGATGGAGAATCCATTTATATAAAAAAAAAAAGTAAAGTAATCCCGCAGTAATGCGAATTTTTTGCACGATCGACTGACGTTATCTATTTTCGGCTCCCTGGGGGCCAACTTCGGAATAGATAAGGGATTAATCGGCTTTAACAACATAGAAACCAAAACAATTCAATTATAACCTTGGCACAATACAAATGCAATGGGTTGAGGGAAACGGACATGTCCAACCAATTCACATCCAATGATATATAGGGGACGGAGGGCTCAAACTAATCGCTTTCGTGTTTGGGAATTGTCCCAAACATGGCAGCGATTAATATGAACCCTTCATCCCCTAATTCAAGGAATTTAAATGACAATGCCAAATCAACTTATACACCCGCCATGGTTATTGTCCGGTATGGTCCATGTTTTGAAAAAGATACATTGATCATTTCTTCTCTCTCAAGTCTTTTCCGAAGTATTTTGGTAGGAATATAGAAAGAAAATTGCGTTTATTGCCACTATAAAAATTGTGACACATCACATGAAAAAATAAGTCAAATTTTTACTCCAAAAGGGCCTCAGTTCAGCATAATATCAGATGGCAACACCAGGTGCTACCACTTAACGCAGATTTTCAGCTACAACCCACGGGTATCATACGCTCAAATGTGCTTAAAACAATTAATGAATTAATCATTTCTGTTGATTTTTTCATAATTGATTCAGCTGAATATACAGGATTTTTTTATTTTTTTTTATTTGTAGTGTGATTCAGTCTCTGTTCCTAAATGCAACCGCAGTATTGGGATACACTTTAAAACAAAACGAAAATTCGTCTTAGTATGGGGGACACGCATTATTAACGCAAGCCATACAAAATCAATTATTTTCTTTGAGTGAATTTTTGTACTGCGGTTGCATTTGGGAACGGACACTGAATCACTCTGTAAAGTGCACTATATAAAAAAATATCCTGTATTTCTTGTTGTGTGGGGTTATCAATATCTAATCTGGCCCTAACTAGAAGATATAACTACACTAGACGGTTCAAATCCTGAAATTCAAAATAATGGCAAAGTTCGTAACACGGCCTGGAACTAAATAATGATAAAATACGTGTTTTCTAATAGAAAAATCTACTTTGGTGGGAAAACAGTCTGCTGCAGAATAACTTAGTGAGTGGGTGGCTCATTAGCTGCGTATCGATCGAACCAACAGAAAGTTTGCGTGCTCAACTCCCCTTTGGCAAGGCTAGCTACCGTTTCTCAGACTGACCCTTAGAAAAAAGCAAAAATAGCCGATCCCTTTACAGTAAACCGACTAATAGCGAAAATACTTAAAATAACTTAAGTCACTCTGCGAGATGGAAATTCGGTCCCCGTGGTCCAAGTCGGGGAGAAACTTAAGAGCTGTAATCTTTCCGCGTATAATGGCCTTGTTATTTTGAACAAGCATCCCTCAGTATTTATGTCAAGCTCTGTAATTTGTAAAGGTCTTTTTGATTATTTTTTTCTCGTATTTTTGATGTTGGGTTTAAGTGGTGTTAAGTATTTGGAGTGAAGCTTGGAATTAATTGTAGGGATAAAGTTTTGTATTTACTCTTTGTATTTCGATTTTTCCGGGGTTTAAAATGTTGAATGTAAAAGAACTGAATTTGAACTTCCGAATATTTTTCAGGAATTTGATGGAAAACAACTCTTCATAAGAATCTTGCCATTTATCTTCATGTAAATCTAAATAGAAATATTTCAGATACTTAGACGAAGTAATAAAAGTGTATTCAAGTAAAGAAACACCTGCGACTGTCCCAGTATTAGCTAATAAACTAACAAAACCACCTGCAGTCCCTCTAGCTCTAAAATGTAAAATATATCGTGAAAATAAACGAGTGTCACATTTGTTCCCCTACCTCCGCATTCATGCAACCCGCTTCATCGTTATCTTGCCAGCGCACTACCGCTTTCACACTCGACTGGCGTTTCAATAACAGAACATAATGTGCAATGGAAAACGAAATGAGAACAGCTCTCGTTTGATGTCACGTTTTACAGTTAATAATTTACATTTCTCTATGTAAGGCGGTTTCAAAGAAACGCTTTGCTTCGTTCATTTACAAGAAATGTGGAAGGAAATGGTCGTGGGTCGCCAATTAACCTGATACCTACTGCAGTGCCTTAATGAATATTTGCTGGATGCTTAGAAAAGCAAGGCCATGAAACTACAACGGTAGTAAGTCTGCAGTAGAAATGATAAAACATGCAGTGGTTAATCTTACTATAGAATCTGTTTCTCACCGTGGTTGACGTAGACTTCAAGGAAACTTGGAGATAATATCAGGTGACAAGCAACACGTGTGGATTATTTAACTGATTACATTATACTGACGTTGGATGCAAGTGACCCAGAACCGTTCATTGAAGATATCTTGAACTGAGGACCTTTATCTAACCATAAGTTAGGTAAACTAAACTTCCCATAAGTTAGGGTATTTGAAAACAGATTGTATTGGCTTTTGAAAGACCAAAAACTCGGCAAAAACTTGCTCATAAGTGCCTTAGACTAACAAAGTGGATTGGCAATACGTCCTTGGATAGAAGAAAATACCTTTAAATTTTACTTTTGTAACGTTGTAGCGTTACATACGTAGCTATAGACTCATAGGTTTCCGAATGTTCTAAACGAGCGTGCGACTCAGGCGCGCTCACATTCGTAAACCGGTCCTAGCCATCCCTACCTCGCTTTGTCGCACCGCTGTATCGTCGAGGCGCAGCTGATAATTTAGATTCATTCGGTCCCAACTCACCCTACACTCTCTTAGTTGTCACACTTTAAGTCGCTAACGCACGAGCGACGCCCCTGGTATTGCAAGCGTCCATAGGCTACGGTAACCGCTTACCATCAGGCGGATCGTAGGCTTGTTTGCTACATTAGAGGTATAAAAAGGTAGATAAAGTTACCTAAATTAAAGAAAAATAACAAATTTTGACACCATACCCCATTGCACCCTATACCCATACTCATTTATCATTCAAATTCAGCTAATAACTACCTGAATTTGGGATTAAATACTGTACTATATAGTAATATAGTCCAGCATTTTGTCCATTCACTAGCCTTGTATACTAAAATCAAGCCAAAACACTTCATACCATAAATCCTGGAGCTATAAATCAAGTTCGGAGGCAATTTCCTCATAAATCGTCAGTTGATATCAACGCTGACAACTGGATCGTCAAAAATGAATATTGGTTGATTGAAGGAAAGTATGGTGATAATATTTTTAATTTTAGTAGATTTTGCACCGACTGTCGGAATGGGAATCTTTATTCATAGTTTGACTTTACGAGATTATATTTTTTTACGGCTAACAAAACTTTTGAGCTGTCAAAAATCTATCATGCAGATGTGTTTTGCGAGCTTGCACAATGACAATAATAAGGGAGTTGTTCATCTCTACATAGTATAAAATAAAGTCGCTTACCGCGTCTGTCTGTCTGTATCAAGACAGGATTATATCCGCTAATTCCTACTAAGCCACGCAACTGATTTGTATGCAGTTTTCACCATCAGTTAGATAATTTTTCACGGAAGGTTTATATGTATAATACTTTAATATTGAATGTAAGGATAGTAGAGAAAGCGTACGAAGCTGGGAACGAGTCGCTAGTTTGTTATAATTGTAAGCAAATCAATTTGTAACTTAAAAGAAAGTTTAAACTGCGCATCATTGTCTGTTCTCATAACTTTGCCGAGGACAGAATCTAGGTACTGCAATGTTGATATTAGCAGCTGAGTTAGGCGTACAGGCAAAGTTGCACTTCACTTTGCCTATACTCCTAACTCGCCTCTCGTTAGACCAATCGTTTGTTGAATTTCCATAGCGATATAACTGGTTGACAAACCAATATTGGAACTTAAGCTTTCTGCTCCGTCCTTCCAAATCAATAAAGAAAACAAGCTAGACCTACAACAGTAGACTTACAATTAGATTATCCAACTGGATCTTTGAGTATCTAGCAACTAGATATCGCACTACCTAATAAAAATGGCTCCTTGAATGCGTTAACTCATGTATTAACATGTGATTGTCATTTATGGTTTGTATTATTTATCGTTGAAATTATTAAATTATTACGGAAATTATACAATCCTTACTGATGATACATATCCCAGTGTCTTTTTAATTTTGGTATTTTTTTTTTGCACGGTTTTACTACGCAATAATCTGACTGAGTCACTCGAGTACGCCAACTTTGGCGTAGTATTTTTTGCCGCATTTTATTAGTCGCCGGCGGAATCTAGTTGGAGCGGATGCGACAACCAATGAATAATCTAAGACTTACAATAAGTAAATGTCAAATCAATAACGTTGAATTTAAATGTAAAAATTCTAAAAGAATACTTACAAGTCCAACAAAGATAACTAGCGGTAAATTGGAATAAGTCTCGGAATAAAAGTGGGAATCTTATGTAAAGAGGTCCTCCCGCAAAGCAAAATGTAATAAAAAATAAGAAATGTCTCCACAATTCTACAGGGCGCTCAGAATTAAGTCCCATTTAGTTAGGGTTACCAGATGACAAGAATTATCCTGGGGGTCTATCTCGTAAAGTGGTAATAAACATCGATTCTGTACCTCTACCATGAGTTTTCCGTGCCGTCTAACGTTCACGTTCACATGCAATATTTGTATAGTGACTTTAGTTCACTATTTATACCGCTAGAGGCGCTGAAAAAATTCCCATACAAATATTGCATTGTACTGGTAATAAACTTCAATACGATCGTGAGAGACTCAACTTAGAGCTACCTTGTACCTTGAACATTGTTTTGGATATAATCTTGTATTTTATCTGACATTTTTGACATTCCTCCTCTTTTTACTTTGACTTTACTATTAATATCTCAGTTGAAGAACCCGCAGATTATTATTATATTTGACGTTCCATTTAAATTGTTTGACTGGTCTTGTAACATGTCATTTTACGTTTTATTTTGTAAATAGAGCACAGCACAGCACAGCGCAGAATAGCATAATATTGATTAATCACCTTTTGGAACATTAAATTTTTCCACCACGGCTTGAGCCACAGAGTGCGCAAGAATAAAACCGAAACTACCAGTATATCAATCCAAAATGCAAATAGACGAAGCTCATCAATATACTGTCATATACACTTACCAGATTGATAAATTAATTTGTAAGTAAATTACCGTCGAGCCAGTGTTCTGAGCTATTCGATTGAGAACAATCAGTTTGGTTACTGATTGACACGTTGAATAATAATCCAATTGGAATTGACTCGATTTAGCATGGAGCCTGGGTGGATCGTGAAATTATTTAGATTTATATGCTTGGCCTATAATAGAAACTAGTGATTCCCAACCGGTGTTTTGAGAGATATAAATTAAGGTCCCCGAAATGAAGTTCCCATATATTTTTTTTTACTTTGCCTCTCACTAGGCTTTCTCCTGTATCGAGGGTACAGTTTACAAACATACATGTCACATGCACACACACCCAGACCCGAAACAACTATCTGTAGATCATGCAAATATTTGTTCCGTGCGGGGATCGAGCCCGCGGCACGTAGCGCAGAAAGCTAATCGCTTAGCCACTGCGCCAATCGTGTCGTCAACATAAATCAGAAAATGATATTATTTTTATAAGTTTATTGTTTATCAAAAAGTTATTTCTTTGAGGTAGAGCCTGGCTATAGTCAATAAATGACTACAGCTCGTAATTGAGCTGTATGGCTGTACGCTTGCAATACAATTAGGTACATTACAACTTAGGTATCATAAATATAAGTTACACTCATTTTAGTCATTATTTGTAGTCTGTGTCTTGCTTGATTGGCAGGAATGTTGTTGGTTGGGCACGGCATAGATTATAAATTCTTTTTACGTTTTTGTTTGAGTTGCGCTCGGTCGGCATACCTACCTACCAGTGGCGAAGAGTCCATACAACCCGATTCCCATCGGCTTCCCTTTAGGAATTGGTTAGTGCATAGACCAACGTAATATTATATTATTTACTTATCCAACTGACAAAAAAGGCTTGTTATTCAGTTAGGTCGAGTTCTTCCAGACATGACTATATAGATTACAAGAGACGGTATGGATTTTTGTCTTGCAGCATTAATTGGTGAGTGAGCTTTTTTGGGACGGCTTCCCCTATGAAAATTTTCACCCTTCGCCACTGCTACCTATTCATTGTTTTGTTGCTGGTATGGCAAATGTTTAGTATGGATGCTGCTATATTATATTTGTATTGTATGTGTGTCGTTTTTTCTGCAGAAATAAAATAGTTTTCTTTCTTTCTTTCCAATAGATAGATAGCGATCCGGAGCAACATTGACACAAATGCAAAAATATGTGGAATTGACTTAATTATAACAAAATATTCCCATAATCATTATGCGTTTTGAGTGAAAACGCTGCATTTGTAACTACAAGAAATGTCCGCTAGAGGGCGAAAAGCCGTTCTAGAAATATAGCACTTTGACGCGCAGCTAGTTGTTTCTTAAAATTTGCATAATGTAAAATGCACGTATTTGCAGTTGTGTCAGTGTTTAAATGTAAATACATACAATAATATACCACCATCATCGTTCTTGAATAAATTCCGTACATCTCTTTCAAAGAAAACTCTATCATTTCTCAGTCAAACTAAAAAGTAAATTTTCCTTGTTCAAACAACTATTTTAATTTCACTACAGCTTCCTTGCAAACCTTTGAAGTAGGTCCGCTTTGAAAATCTATACAAACTGAAGAAACGAGCTCTTCGTCTCTACCGTTTCATAGAGATAAAAGGGTGGGGGGAGGGGGGCTAAACGGTTGGAAAATTCGTTAACTGAGACAATAGAACTGTAGTTCTTGGTTGTCGCTGAATATCAGCGCTATTATTATTATCATCATCATAACAGCCGCTTGTGTCCATTGCCGGGATTAGGGCCCGATAGAATTCACTATGATAAGGGCTACTTTCACCAGATTATTTGGCCATTTGGTCAGGTCAGTTATACCATGAGTTAAAGTACCAAAAGTATTATAGTCCCCGACAAAAAAAAAGGAGTGTTATAAGTTTGTAGTGTGTATCTGTGTATATGTCTGTGGAATTGTAGCTCCAAAATGGATCGACCAATTACAATGCAGTTTCTTTTAATTGAAAGCTAGTTTAATCGGAAATCATTTTAGCTATGTTTCATAAAAATCTGTTCAGCCATTCAAAAGTTACAATTTTTTTTCTAGTTTTTTCGGTTAGGTTATTTAAAAACAACTTTAAGCATCAATCTTACTAATTAAACAATCACAAATCTCCCTAGAATCACTAGAAAGTCTGTTTATGCAATCAAAACTCAATTAACTTTGTACATCAGCAGTTTTAATTTTCTCTGTTCAAACAACGATTTTAATTTCACCGTTTCCTTGTGAACCTTTGAACGGCGGGACCCGTTCTATTTATCATTATGTGAACCAATAGGAATTTTCAATTACTACCTACCTTCTACCTTCTAGTCAGGCTTTTGTGCAGTGCAATGTGGACTTAAGCTGATAGCACACGGTACGCTGCGCTGCGTTGAGTCGACGCAAAGGAGAATTCTAGTTTCCTTGTGAGCATTTGAACGGCGGGACCAGTTCTATTAGGTTATCAATAGTTGACCCAATATAAATTTTCAATTACTACTACCAGACTGTGTGCAGTGCAATGTGGACATAGATGCAAGGCAACCTGGAGCAAGTAAGATACTTGATTTTTTAATTACTTTTATAATATAATCGTCCTGTAAATTCAATTTGCCCATTTTTTTGCACATGAGGGACACACACTTCCATGCATTTTTTTTTTATATTTTTCTTTTCTATCATCATTGTTTTGTTATAAGTAATTTTCTGTTTTTTTTTTATGTTTGTTATGGTTATGTGTGCATGCTATTGTGATTTCGGTGTCCTGTGTGCAAAGAATAAATTGATTTTCTTTCTTTCTTTTCAATTCAAAAGTAGAGCGTAATGTTCTAGGTTTGATGCTAAAGCCAGATAAAAGTATTTAAATAATACAATGGCGTTTTCTTTTTTTTAAATCCTTTTTAAGCCTAAAAGGTTAAGAGCGTCTTATAGGTGATTCAGATGCAAGATATTCCATAGCGGAATATGTAGATTCAACTATTAAAATCGCTTCCGCTTGCAGAGTTAGCGCAACCAGAAAACAACATAATATTTGACACACAAAGAAATGAACAACTATATTATAACTTAATCGCAATAGTTAGGAGTAACTTAATTAAGAAAGAAAGAAAGAAATTTTATTTATTTCTGCAAAAAAAATGCTTTTTATGTTACAAAAACATTCACAGATTCCAGATGTTACTTCTTTATTATCTATGTGCTACACGCGTGGACATAAACAAAATTATTTTTTCTTTAAATAAAATTAAAGGGAGCGTAATTTACTCCTTATCACGTCAGCTATCTGTCAGTGTCAAACATACTAAAAAGTAAAATTAAATACTTTCATACATGCATTTAGAAAAAAGCTGTTATTTTGACTTTACAAACAGACACCTCTATTTTATGTATTTGTAATGTATAACC
Source organism: Allophyes oxyacanthae (assembly GCA_932294325.1). NCBI lineage: Eukaryota > Metazoa > Arthropoda > Insecta > Lepidoptera > Noctuidae > Allophyes > Allophyes oxyacanthae. The sequence continues at coordinate 13,926,655 of OW028628.1, forward strand.
AACCAACTACAAAAATTATAAATTAGCGAAAATGTAACTGACAAAAAATTATTGTTTATGTCTTATTTATCTAATTTATTGTTACCGTTGTTACAAGTAATCGGTTCACTCTAGTTTAGATGTATAAAATTATGAAGTAGTAGGGACAACCAAAAACAAAAAAAGCTGATTGATGACTTTACAAACCACCTGTAAGAACTACTACTTTACCTGTAAGAATTATTTGTATGTATAGATTTAAAACAAAGGTATAATAAAAAAAGATCTCAGTTCCACGGAGAGCACAAGTCCCTTCGAGCTTCACGTTGGAACGCCGCCAATATAATTAGTGCAGTTCACTCGGAATTAAAAGATAAGTGAATTATTTTGTGTACACTACAACCATTGGCTACAACAGTGACAAAGTTAAAAGACCTGTTTCATTTGTTTGTTTCAGTTTCCTTTGTTTTATTATTTAATATTTTATTTTAAATGAGAACAAGAAAAACCGATAGTATTGATTATGAGATGCGTACTTACGGGGATAAACGGGAGGGGCCCGAGCTGTCCTACTGCAGTTTGGGACATGATATTAGTGCTAAAACGTATAACATATTGAGTGAATTTGCCTGTTTTGACATAACCCCCTCCAAAAAAAAGGACTGTTGTTTATAGTGTGTATCTATGTATCTGTGGATCTATGTATCTGCCTGTGGCATGGTAGCTTCAAAACGGATGGACCGACTTCAATGCATTTTTTTTAATTGAAAGCTAATTTAATCGGGTATCATCTTAGCTATGTTTCATGACAATCTGTTAAGCCGTTCAAAAGTTACAAGAAGAAGCAATGACATAAATGTCATTGCTTCTATGTGCTAAAAGCATCACGCTCCATTCACCAACCCGCCCCCTGATTACGCATGATAAATATGACAGTTACTGTCGCAAAGAAACGTCTTATTCCGTATCCTCTTATGAAAACGTCTATAAGCGAGAAAGGGATGCATTGTATGTTGGTTACTGTGGCTGTCACATTTTTCTTATGTAATCAAGGCGCTGATCGCCGTGCCTAGTAATTATCTATATATTAATCCGTGAAGAGAAAACTTTTTACCCCTTTTAAAACATATTACGCGCACGGAATAGTGTGAGATTTGACATAGTTGAAGTTTATGTGGAGAAGGAGTGCAGAAAGCTAAAATTACAGTCGAATTTCGACCACTGGATGACCACTTGTTGTAATTAATGTATTACAAACGGAGACGCAGGCAAAAGCCTATGTTATTAAGTTGCATGATAAATATAAATCGTAGAGAAAATAAAATTGGATTACTCAACAACGACAATAATTACAAAAACGGAATGTTTATTTCATCAAATTTTACCTCTCCAAGCACTTAACCCTTTGCTGACCATGAAAAGCTATCAGACATCTATAGGTCAAATGTTGACCTTTACCGAAGGGTAAAGGTCATAAAAATACCCTTAGCTGGCAATACTTTGAATTCCATGGCGAATAACTTTACGCAATTTATTCATAACCAAAGTTTTACTATGAAAAGGCCGAGCCAACGAGAACTTTGCTGTAAATGTATTTCTCAATCAAATGAAAGAAAATTTTCATACTGAAAATAATTTATTTCAAACCAACCCGTCTTCCACCATTATTTAGTAAGTCTGTCCATTATTTAGTAATTATAGCAATTCAATTCAATTCACAATTTTTTATCGCAATCCCTAATGTACACAGTCAAGGTGGTAAGTATAAAATATAGAAACAATTATGGACCCTGTCGGGCACAGCAAAGTTTAAATAAGTAGGAGAGAGGAGGAGCGCTTTAATAATTTAGCAATGGCCACTACCCGGACCGTTTATTGTAACAGTAACTGAGAGGCCCATGTTCAGCATGTATGTACTTACGTTGTGTTTGAGCTCCACCCAATTTTCGTAGTGTATATTATCACATCATTTTATTATTTTTTATAACTTATACCGTATATACTCGTACTATCTCCATGCATATAACGTAAGAATTGGAAATGTCAACGAGTATGAATAAATACTATTTCTATGGAATAAATAACAAATAAAAATAAAAGGATACGGATTTTTTTTATATAAAATCGTATAAAATGAAAGAATGTCAGAATTACTTTCAGGAAAGAGGTCGCGCGCTGAGGTCGCAACGTCGCAATCACTGAGTGACAGTCACACAGAAAAATACTTACATAGCGGATCCTGGGAAAATCTGCTTTTCAATATGTACCATAAAAGACAGCTCATTTAGGTGTAAAAATAAACCACATTAGGTTTTTCTGTACACCATTGATTCGAAGTGAGGAACTACTGTTTTTTATTCATGATTTCAGCATTGGTCCCTTTTTTTTTTTTTTTTTAGCGTGGTAAAATCATCAAATGAGTCCTCCCACCCCGGGCAGGGCGGGAGGGACTGTCAGACTTGTACTGACTAAAATCCACGGTGTTCCTTCAATAGCCCTTTACGTTCCGGGATCACGGTAATGAGATAAGTCCCGCGACCAAGCATCGGTCCCTTAGTAAAAGTTGTTCATAATGATGAGTAGAATAACTTTATATTAATACGTGAAGAGAAGGACTGCAGAAAGCTAAAATTACGGTCGAATTTCGACCTTTGGGCGACCACTAGTCCTCCATAATCCTTCAATAATGTCTCTTGTTCAACCAGTCACCAATCACCATGTATAATTATAATACCTACTTATAGTAAAACGATGAGTGACAGTTAACTCGGGTGAAAGTGAAACTTCAACCCTACCCTACCGCTGGACCTCGACGGGGCCGGCCTTGGTCGAAGCTCTCCGAATAACATCTATTTTGAGCAACGCTTGGAAGGGTTCAATGTCAATTTAGATTCCTTTCGTTCTGATATATTTGGAACTTTTAAATTTATAGATAGGGTTTGGATTTGTTTATTTTGTATGGCATTAACAATCTGATATAATAATTGTTCCCCTTATTCAATTTTTAACATACTTTTTGATATTTTTAAATAATTTTAAAATGAAATGAAATGAATTTATTTGCAAAAATATGGGTACAAATAGATACAATAAAAAAAAAAAAAAAAAAATGTTTAAGAGTAGTAGTAATAGTGGAAAAAAGAGAGGGAGGCCTGCAGTGGGACAACACAGGCTGAAAATAAATAAATAATAAGTAGTAATATTATAAATAATATTAATAATATTGACTTTTCAATATCTTCAAGTTACGAATACGACTTGACGACATTATTATTTTTGAACCAAAATAATTATTACAACAAATAACGAACATCTAGATTAAAAAGCTCTATTCAAACAAGATAATCCTGTAAAACCAAGGCGCTGTCAAATCGTTGCTTAATTGGCTCCAGGCCTCTAACTTTGACGGTAATTATCCCAAAACTGTAGCAATTATTACCCCCTCATTAGCTAAAGTTACCCCGGACAGCGAAAGTTGTTACAAGCAACTAAAACAAGATTATTTTAGTGTAAAACTGGTAAGTAATAAGATTTCTTTTAAGTTTTTATTTTTACTCAACGAAAGAAACAATGTACGTATGTTTTTTACTGCCTCGAATATCAAGAGAGACCGAAGCTTTTGTCTTAGTAACTAATTATCTGTAATTATAGTCCAAAAGTTTGATCGAAATCATATGAAGAAAAAAAGTAGCAATTACGAGAAAATTAACAAGCATTAAAAAAAACGGGGCAGATAGAGACGTAATTTGTGTAAAATAAATTGCTTTTCTTTCTTTCTTTCTTTCTAGACGTCTTTTTCTCTTTCTTGCGCTGCCCTATAGACTTACATTTTATAAAGGTCAGGCGTATTGCGTATAATAAATTAGGAATCCTTTTTGTGTTTATGTTGCCATTCCAATTTTTTTTTTTAAATTTATTAGTCTACCTGGAACAGACATTATTTTTATTAAATTTTTCTACGTGTGTACTGTATAGTACCTAATGGCCCTACAGGGAATCTTGATTTAAGGCTATAAAAATTAAAGTTAATATTCAACACTTAATGTGTCTCTTGTTCAACCCATACAAATATAATAGTTCCATTGTGCTCATGTCTATAATATTTTTATTACCATGTTTCTTTGTGTGTACATAAATAAGTAAAATAAATAAATTATGTCCATTTTCAACATTAGAGTACAATAGTAACTTCCTTTTCAACAATAATCTAACACTATACAATATCATTATTGTACTCATCATCATGAAAAATTTATACTATGGGGAACAATCCTGAAATCGCAAAAAATCTGCTGTTCCATAAAAATAAATCAATATTAGGTACTCTACTAAATGTATGGATATTTTTTCCGCAATTACAGGATTGGTTTGATAGTAAAAGTTGTTCATAATGATAATTATAATAAACCCTTAAAGGGATCGGGACTAGAAAGGATATATTTACGATCAAAATATTTGAACGCAAAATTTCCCTGTCGCGTTATCGGTTGTTGACAGATTATCGATAAAAGCCAGTAAACGTCATCAACAGCGTATCGGATTATAGCACCTTGAAAATTGATGGGCGAAACGTGTTTGTAACAGATACCACACCCTACGTAACTATCTGCGAGCTACTATTCGGTAATCTGTGATTTAGGTTCATAGAGAAAAATCTAGACAAATTGATACGATTATACAGGTGTAAAAAAACCTATAACGAAGCCACATACGCATACAGTACATATGGTTTTATAATTTCAATCACTTCTTGTCCCTAGAATTTGCGTTTGAATTTCGATAATTGTATACAATACATTTTTTTGAGGGTAATTGTACTTTTTTCATGAGATAATCTCTGTCGGTGGGTTAGGTAACTATCATTTACTACACTGATTAGGTGATGCGCAGTCGCAGATACCCACATATTTTTTATTATTTTAAATTATTATTTTTTCTACTCAATTTTACATTGTTGCCATCCTAAAATAATGTCTTCTCTGTCTATGCACCTGTCCTCTTCTTATTACCTGTATCTGTCATTCCAGTGTGTCTTGTTTTTGTGGCAAATAAATGAATTTTCTTTCTTTCTTTCATTATTCTGAATTTAAAGAACTGTTTCTATTTGTCACAAGCACGATGTTCAAATTCAAATTTTCAAATTCAAATTCTTTATTGCGAACTAAGTGTACAGCATTTTAAAGGTGTTAACAATAGGTTGTTGGACTTAGTACTTAGTTGCCTGTTAAGGCATTGCAATTTATAGGGTAAAAATATTTATATAAAAATAAGTAAAACAAAAAAAACATACACAACATTACAGTTAAGAATTATACAAATTATCATTATTTCTAAATTTTATATTATATCATACTATTCTTATATTTTTTATAATTTATATATCATATTTTATTAAATATCACAATCATTTTAATATTAAATAATTATTTTTCTTCAAGGAATTCTTTTACAGAGTAATATGCCTTTGTAACCAGGAAGTTTTTTAGCTTCCTTTTAAAAATAGCAAGTGAATGTAGATTCTTAATGTCTATAGGTAACTTATTATATATTTTTATGCCCATACAAAAAATACTATTGCTAAATACTGCAGTGTGGGATGTTTTATTGCGTAATGTATTTTTAAGTCCATTGTTGACCATGGGGTTTCGATTCCCAAGTAAAACGTCTTATTGTTTAATATTCAAAAGTTCGGGAAATTCTCCTATACCACCCAGACCACCTACCACCACCTAATACCATCATCGACGTATTAGCAGATAAAATGTACTGTGTACACCATTGCCTATCCCTTCGACGTTTACGGGCGTATCGGCGTATAATATGTTAAGTAGTATAAAGACAACTAGCTGCCCCATTAAACTCCGCGACGTTTTCTTATTTTCTATTCACCCCGAAACTGGTAGACTATCAACTGGTGCAATAACTTTTATTCGGTCGATTTCGTTTGTTCATCCAATTGCTTTCTTTCCCATTCGTTCCCCAGACACTTATTACTAGCGAGGGTAATTTACGATTCGGGACCATGTGTTTACCCAGTCGGTAATAACGGGTTAAGATTTCACTTGACTTTTTTTTTAATTATCTTATGTTTTAAGCATTTACAATAGTTAGTAGTTCAACTAATGATATCATAATATCATTCATGATCATCATTATTATGAAAGGGACTCTCATCATCAAAATTATTATCAACCTGTAGACCTGTAACCTGTAGAGAGTGATGATTATGGGCCTCTACAGTGAAAATTGCAATGAAAAATTGTCAAAATTCTCACACACAAAAATAAGTACACAATAAACAATTAATTAAAACTGATGTAATAAATAAATTTTGCAATTTTTTATCGATATGTTATTATCATTAACTCCATCACTAGAAGCTACCGCTCTGTAGGTGCTCAATGAGGAATAACCTAGGTGCTTAAACATGAAGAATTCCTCTTTAAGCACTTAATGATTAGGTACTCAAAGAGGAATACTTCAAAGAACATAGTGGAATAGTTTCTACTACTTTCTACCGTTAGCTATACTGCCATATTCCCTCGTCAAAGTTATGAAATTGCTATCGCTGAGAAGGGGTTGTTTGAAATGTTGAAATTAACTGATTATTCGGGTGTTCGGATACCGCTTGTCAGATCAAATTGATGGTTTTGATTGTTGGTTAATTGAAACAAAATACTGCGAAATGGATTCTGTCAGTGGGCCGAGCACGAATAGTTTGACGTATGGTAACGTAAACGTAAGAAAATTTTGATTATAAAATACAATTAATCCATCGCATTTTTGTTAAATTTTATGCAACATACACACTTGTTTCATAAAAATGTAAAAATACTGCATGTATTTTTAAAAAATATCATGGGCTTAACGTGTATTTTTGATTCAAAATTTGCTTACGTTTACGTTACGATACGTCAAAACATTCGTGCTCGGCCCTCAGATGTCTGTAACGATCTTGGAGCCTCGAACGAAGGCTTATTTTGATAAATTCTACTTAACGTAGCATCACGACTGGATTTCTCAAATGGTAAAGCAGAGGCATGTTGTCGTCGGTTACGTTATAAATTAACATGTAATCAATGGGAGCCACATGGACGAACTCAACCCAAGAACAACAACAAAAAATCCAATACCTATATAATAGTTATATAATAGTTTTGTCGACCTGGGACTCGAACCCAGAGCTTTACGCTCAACAGCCGCGTTTGCGACCAATATGCGGCTAACCAACATACTTGTATTATTTAGACTTGTGGTCGCCCAGTGGTCGAAATTCAACCGTAATATTCCTTAATTATAAAATTTAGCTTTCTGTACTCTTTCTAAATCTCACAATCCTCCGTGCGCGCAATATGCTTAAAAAGGGGTACAAAGTTCTCTTTTCACGTAATATTATACAAGATATTTTTTATAGCTAGTATTAGCCCAACAACAACACAACAACAACAACAACAACAAGCTGATCGATGCCCGTTTTCTTGCACATGAGGGACACACACTTCCATGCTTTATTTTTCATTGTTTTTATTTTATGTAATTTGCTGGTTTTTTTATTTTTTATGTTTGTTATGTGTGCATGCTCGGTGTCCTGTGTGCAAAAAATAAATTGATTTTCTTTCTTTCTTTCTTTCTTTCTTTCCAACTAAAAAGAAAAAAAAAAAAAAAACTTCCATCAACTTCGCGAGTAGTGTAGTGCGGGTTTAACACTTTCGTTTCGCTCAACCTTAACCTTCAAACTCTACTTCCTTTCTCCTCGCCCGTCGCTATTGAATGTCTCACTTTACCCTATGAAGCACGGTGTATACGTGACTTACAACCATTTATATTATGTGGCATGCAAACACGCCGCCATGCTTGTTTACACCAATATTTGCATGTTAAGGATGCCGCAGCCATGTTGGCATGTGTAATGAGTATGTTCGTGGTAGTTATTAGTCATGAAAGTATAAGGGCACAAACAGATTGTGTTGGGATGGCTTGGGTTGGGTGTACTTTTGACGTGTTATTTTTATTTTTTTTATCTGCTCTCTCTTCTTTTCTTTCTTTATTTGACGTGTACGTGATGTTATGTCCATGAGAAGTTTTCATGTATAATATATTAAGGACTTCCAAAAAAGAGTATCATAATGAAAAGGTATTTTTTTGTACTTTTTGTAGCACATAACAATTTTTCATGGTTTTTAAAAGAATTTTAGTAGTATAGTAAATATTGTGTAAAAAGAGTATTTTAGCATACTCTATTAGTGTTATAGATTACAGAGTACGCCTACATGATATAGAATACAATTCTCTATTTTAGAGTACGGTTGGCAACCCTAGCCGTAAACCAAACAACGACACCACGCCATCGATACACACAATGTTACTATTATTTCACGGGCACTATGCCACGCCTTCGTGCTTTATCAACACCATCTGACACCAGCGACGATCTAAGGTCAGTAATTAGGCCAAGGTCACCCCGCCACCTGACCTCACACCCTCACACCCTCGACACAAGGGCAGCGATGTTATCTACAAAATTATAATACAATTCGCCCTTCAACTTTCAATGTTGATTTAGGATTAAAAAATAAATGGTTCGGTATTGTTTTCCTTTGTGAGGAAAAGGCTCGTACCAAAATTCCGTAGTTCCAAATTTTTTCAATAAAAAATATTTGAAGTAGCGATGGGTTACAACAGCCAATTGTGTTACCTACCTGTTATCTCTGTTATTGTTACACAAAAAATAACAGAATGAAATATCTGTTACTAAATAACAGCCTGACTATAACCCACCAACTAAGTACTTATACCTGTTTATGTATGAAATACTAGGTGTCTCTCTTTCTAGCAAGCGTCAATCCAGTTAGTAAGAATGAGAGCAAAACTGTTATTTAACAAAATAACAAGCAAGGTTTGCTGTGAATGAAAGTGTCTGTTATTTTTTTATAACAGATAATTGGCATTGGCAGGAACAATTGTTATCTGTTATCCTTAAATATCTGTTATTTTTATCTGTGCCGATAAATACGCCTCACAGCAGTCACCATAGACTAATATATAATATGGCAGTCACAGCTAATTTGAATCTCCTACAACATCATCGTCTTCCTTACGGCGACAAATTAAACGATAGAAATCTCATTATTATATTAAACTAGCTTCCGCCAGTGGCTTCGTCCGCGTGATATGTTTATAAATTATAGCCTATGTTACTCATTGATAATATAGCATTCTGCTGGTAAAAGAATTTTTAAACACGGTCCCGTAGTTTTTAAGTTTATCCATTACAAACAAACATACAAAAAATCAAATCTGATCTCTTTATAATATTAGTTTAGTTATACTAGGTAATAAATTAAGACTTTTATTGTATAATTTACAAATGTTGTGTTATAACTTATAATCAACCTCTCCGCTCAATTAAGGTCCGATTAAATTGAAAACATAATAGATTTATCAGAATTGGTTTTAAATAATTATTATTATTTAAAAATACAACTACACTACGTTCAACATTTTACAGTTTATCGTCCCTCACCCAGTAGGTATTCAACTTTCTGTTTTAATTTGCCAAAGAAAATCAGCGTGATTTTGATACCTTCATCATAATTATTTACTACACTAGATAAGATTCTGTCAAAAGTATCCTACTAAGTACTTATTCTGGTTATACAGGTAAAGTATTCATAACACAACGTTTTCACCGGAATTCACTCCCCTATAAGTAGATACTTATTGTACTTTCTAAAACATTAACCTTTCACGTCAAAAGGACGTGATAATCCACATAATTATTAAGAACAAGAGCGATCCTTAGAACTATACGATGACAGCCCTGAGTCCGCCCTTATAAAGGCATTCTACTACTTATTACTACATAATTTAATTAAATAAGTAAATTATTCATAACACATCATCGTTTTCACGATTTCGCCAGAATTAATTCCCCTATAAGTAGATAACTTATTGTACTTTTTAAAACATTACCCTTTCACGTCAAAAGGACGCAATAATCCACTTATTAACAACAAGAGCGATTCTTAAAACTATAGTTTACGTATTACGGTGACAGCCCTAAGCCCGCCCTTATAAAGGCATGTTCACACAATGTTATCTGACGCAAGGCTCGTCACACAACCTTTGTCGGCTTTAAAACTAATTAGGGATGGTACTAAGTAGGTGTTTACTTACAAAAAGGTTTTTCTGCTCCTTGGTATTCAATATTTAGATTTTTCAAACTGATTTGTTTGAGCGCCAATTCTGTAAGGCACAATAAAAAAAATAAACATAAAATTCTGACCAACATATCAAGTAAGTACTTACCTACCTAGGTATCATACATAGTGTAGCTATGTATATGTATATATGTACTTAGTCGACATGTGTAATAAATTGACTGATTAGATTCTATAGTTTGCCTGAAGAATCCTCTGAGGCCTAATATCAGCAAACTGGAATCACCACCCCGACCATTTTTAGCGATCTATTACCTTTGTGGCTCATGTTGAGCCATGTAGATACTTCGAGCTGATTTATTATAACTATTAATAGGTAGTTCCCTAAAATTTCCCCTTCGCATGGAAACTGACTGACATCTTACTTATTAGGAACAAGAGCGACCTTCAGAACTATACGGTATCAGCCCTTATAAGGGCATGTTCATACAAAGTTATCTGCGACGCGGCTCGTCACGCGACCCTTGTCGACGCTTCACTCAAATTAAATAGGGTTGGCGGGCTATAATAATTGTTACTGACAAAGGAGATAAATTTTTACTGAAAGTGAAATTATATTTTATTGGAAATGGATATTTTTATTTTTGGGTCTGTTATATTCTATTTTACTATTCCACGAAGAGCACCAAACCAAAATTTGGATTGGTGCCGTTCGTGTAATACCTCCATTATTCTACCATGAGAACATATCAGTGTCAAACTTAGATATTTGAGGACGGTTAGCGGAGACTTATTTAAACTTACATGTTCATAATCTTAGGCCCCACATCAAAACAGCCGACCTCCGTCTTTCATGGGGTTTAAAAGACTACTGAAGGTAGTTTCTATTCGAAATAGATCTATTCGATATAGTAGTGGTCAAGGAAGTCTATAAACTAGTACGCATTGGACTTGGAATATTATTTGTCGTTAAAAGCCTGTGAAGACAATAATCTTGATTTTAATGCAACTATAACGGTTTCTGTGAAATTCTTCTGAGTATAGGTAGCGTCGGCACCATCTATATTTACAAAATCTAAAACAATAAATAAAAAATGTATTTTAAAGATTAATACAAATATAAATTTATTATTTACTTGCCAACCCTAGATACCTACCGTTTCATCAAAGTATAATTCTGTGAATCGCCAAGTTTTTGGTGCGAGTTAACAATGGCTCGGGTGGCTTTAGACAAGTTAGCACTTTATCTCACTAGCGCCGCACGCGACTCTGCCTGCAAATTAGATTAGATCCCCTTTTGTATTATACAGGGTGGTGGAGCAGAATTTAGTTTCCGCATATTCTACCATTCGTTAGAATATATTGTGATATAAATATGACGTAAGCGCAATAGGTACATAAAATTTCTTATCGTCCATTGCGGAATTTAAGGTTTGTTCCCACTAGTTCTACTAAACAGTCCTACGGTAGTAAGGGGGAATGGCGGACATACGTCTTTTTTTTTTCGCTTCATATCTAATATCTCCTTTGTTACCCAAAAAGCTGCCAAACTCAAGTGGGATTGGGCTAGACACGTCTGCCGCATGTCTGACGAGCTTTCGGAAACACCTGTTTCATTATTTCTAACCAAACCTTTATCACAAATTTTCACGTTTTTCACTTCAAAATCAATTTTCACTCCCTATTTCGACCCCTTAGCGGGGATGAATTTCTAAAAACTCGGTATCACAAATATGTTTCTTTATTTTTAACTAAAAGCCTAAATACCAATTTTCATCTTTCTCACGTCATAAATGAAGGGTCTCCCATACAACATTCACCCCCTATTTCACCCCCTTAGGGGTTGAATTTTCAAAAATCCTTTCTTATTCCTTGCTTGCCTACAATACAAAAGGAACCTACTCTCCAAATTTCGTGACTCTAGCTTCAGTAGTTTCGGCTGTGCGTTGATGATAAGTCAGTCAGTCAGTCAGTCAGTCAATCAGTCAATCAGGACTTCTGTCTTTATAATATTACTATGATACTATGACAATTCGCGATGATGTCATTTCGCCAAATATTAACGGACATTAAGAGTGATATTCAAAACGAGATGCGAGATTTTCTTATGTAATATAGCTTCCCAGATGAACCATCAACACGAAGAAGACATAACGCCAATTCACAATAATAATGCAGGTTTATATGTATGTTGTTTCGCGTGAATTGAATTTGAAGTAAGCCAACTTAGTTAGCTTAGTTCTAACTTAGTTCTAGCTTAGTGTATTGATAGAGTCAAAGTTCATAACATGTAATTTAAGTTGCGGTTGCTGTAAGGAATTCAATTCCCGGATGAAATGTGTACGGACTAATGGCGAACTTGGTTTACCTTAGGGGCCAAAACTTGAACGTTATTATTATTCATTTATTCATTTATTTCAGATATTAAATCCATAATTACTAAATTATAAATTACATATTATATTATTATTATTGTGTTAGTAAAATCTTACAACCTATGTTAGTCAACACCCATCACAACACGCATCCATTTGTTTTGGATTGGGCAATCCGCGCGAGATACAACCATACTCAGGATATCGTTGCTACTGCCTCGCACACGCTGTACTAAGGAGGCTACGTTCTTGCGTATAGTCGTCTGATAGCCGTCCGTTCGCGCCTCCACAAACATACCGGACGCACTACAATAGCGAGGCAGCCGCATCAGCATCCTGAATATGTTGTTGTATTGGACACGCAGCGCACTAGCAGCCCGACGAGTGTAGCTTACCCACAAGCTGCTCGAGTAGAAAGATTGGCAGTATGCTTTGAAAAGAGAGATTTTGACATCCCTCGAGCAGCGAGCAAAGTTATGTTCATCTGGATCTTATGATGGAGTGGATTTTGGAACTTTAATGTGGATTAATTAATTATTTAAGTTTCATTCCAATTATGATAAAATTTAATGTTTTGTATCAATAAAACTTACTGTATCTTTTAGTTTTCATATGTATCTTTGTGTGTATCCTGTATTGTTATTATGTGGATTTTGTTTGTCTGTTACCTTAGTTTTTTTTTATTAGCTGTTTAGACACTATTTATAATTGTTTATTAATTTTAAATTCATTCTTTATTTCATTTATTTATGTGCAATTTATTTAAATTAAAGTTTTTGTAACCTGAATTACGGCAAAGTTTGAACGTTTAATATTTGCAGTAAGATTTAATTGCCCGCGTGACCCGTTTTTTTGCAACGGATTAATTGTATCCCTTTGTTATCTGGATTTTAAGCTTCCTTCTGTGTTTCCTCTATTTCAGAATTTGGAAAGAGTAATTATGGGATTTAAGAAGTGCGCATAATTTGTAGAGTGATTCAGTCTCTGTTCCTAAATGCAACCGCAGTATTGGGATAATACAAAACTAAAATTCGAATTAGTATGGGGGACACGCATAATCTACTAGTGCAAGCCATACAAAATCAAAGGACAATGAGTAATTCTGGACCAAACTCTCAACAGTGATGAAACCTATGCCATGTGAGAGCTTTTGGGGTATTATTTAATTCATTCTATGGCAGCCAAGTCGAAATCGAGCGCGAACATGGTGTTTTGGCACATTTTCTATACTGAAAACCTTGCTTTTGTTTTGCGACTACCGGCTCCTTATTTGACTCCAATATCAGCTTATTTGTGTCTAGGGTAGGGATTATCGATATTCATCGATGGTAGATTAGGGGGAAAACATCAATGATTGTAAATAAAATAAAAAAATAGTCCTCAAAAGTATCGACACATAGATGTTACCAACAGTTATAGAATGCGTGTCAATATATTTATTAGGAGCTACAAAAAAACTAACTACCTGTTTCAACCGCAAAATCGATGGGGTTCTTAAAAAAAACAAAACCTAACCAAACCTAACCTAACCTAGACTTTGTTTTTAGATTATGCCGAGAACTGACCCCTGTGGAACCTCGCAGGTTACCTCCCTCCGCTTGAAGCCACCGTCCTTGCCCACGTAGCGAATGTGCCTGTCGCGCAGAGGTCCGCTTAACCTAACCTTTTTTTTTTTTTTTTTTTTTTTGCGCTGGGAAAAAATGCATTACGCATACCCTCCCATCGGGGGATGGGAGGGGTATGTGGGGCTCCCCGGTCTGACCCGGTATACCCACTAAAACGACCCAGCGGCACTCCCGCTTCGTCCGAGTGGCGGGGACTGGGAAACCGGCACAGCCTTTACGTCCAGTCCCCGCTGACGATTGCCCTTCATCGCGGACCCCTCACGCCCTTCCCATGGGGAGGGGGACGGGCCCGGGAGCGACCGACGAAGATGAAGATGGTGACGGGTGCAATGCGGGCGAAGGCACCCCCGTGCCTGTCGCCCGCCCATCACCACCATGAGGAAGGAGGGGACGGCGCCCTCTCCGACCCCTTCTTCGTCTGCGGAGCGGCGCAGCGAGAGGGTCGTCCTCCCGCGCGCGCTCCGCCGCCTCCTTTTGCGAGATGACATCCTCGCAAAAGGAGGCAACCGCTGCCCAGGCCTCCTCGCTCCCCAGCATAGCGTTGACCACGCCGGGAAGCGAGAGGTCCTGTCCAATGACCGCGGTTAGACCGTGGCGCAGCTCGGACCAAGCCGGGCACACCTCGAGTGTGTGCTGCGCCGTGTCCTCCGCCGCGCCGCAGTCGTGGCACGCCGGGGTCTCCTCCCTCCCGATCCGGTGCAGGTGCCTTCCGAAACAGCCATGGCCGGACAACACCTGCACCAGACGGAACGAGAGGAACCCGTGGGACCGCTCGAGCCAGTCTCGCAGGACCGGACCGAGCGCATCCATCCATCCATCCATCTTAACCTAACCTTTTTTTTTTTTTTTTTTTTTTTTTTTTTTTTTTTTGCGCTGGGAAAAAATGCATTACGCATACCCTCCCATCGGGGGATGGGAGGGGTATGTGGGGCTCCCCGGTCTGACCCGGTATACCCACTAAAACGACCCAGCGGCACTCCCGCTTCGTCCGAGTGGCGGGGACTGGGAAACCGGCACAGCCTTTACGTCCAGTCCCCGCTGACGATTGCCCTTCATCGCGGACCCCTCACGCCCTTCCCATGGGGAGGGGGACGGGCCCGGGAGCGACCGACGAAGATGAAGATGGTGACGGGTGCAATGCGGGCGAAGGCACCCCCGTGCCTGTCGCCCGCCCATCACCACCATGAGGAAGGAGGGCACGGCGCCCTCTCCGACCCCTTCTCCGTCTGCGGAGCGGCGCAGCGAGAGGGTCGTCCTCCCGCGCGCGCTCCGCCGCCTCCTTTTGCGAGATGACATCCTCGCAAAAGGAGGCAACCGCTGCCCAGGCCTCCTCGCTCCCCAGCATAGCGTTGACCACGCCGGGAAGCGAGAGGACCTGTCCAATGACCGCGGTTAGACCGTGGCGCAGCTCGGACCAAGCCGGGCACACCTCGAGGGTGTGCTGCGCCGTGTCCTCCGCCGCGCCGCAGTCGTGGCACGCCGGGGTCTCCTCCCTCCCGATCCGGTGCAGGTGCTTTCCGAAACAGCCATGGCCGGACAACACCTGCACCAGACGGAACGAGAGGAACCCGTGGGACCGCTCGAGCCAGTCTCGCAGGACCGGACCGAGCGCATCCAACGTCCGGCGGCCAAAGGCGGCGGTGGCGAGGTCCTCCGTCCAGTGGAGGACGATTGCGTCCCTCGCCTCCCGACGCACGGCCTCCCGCTCTTCGGCGACGGGGCGCTCCCCGAGCACCTTCTTGCGTGCCGTCCACTCGTACACTCTGGCAAGCACCCATGCCTCCAACTCCCAAGGAGGGGTGCCGGCCAGAGCGCACGCCGCCGAGAATCCCACCGAGCGGTAGGCCCTCGCCACCCGCAGTGCAATGGCCCTTTGGGGCCTGCGGATGGCAGTCGCATTTTCCCTCCTATGGAGGGAGTCCGCCCAGATGGGAGCCCCATAAAGGGCCATGCTCCTCAAAATGCCGGCATACAGGCGTCGGCATTTCGCCTTGGGCCCCCCCAGATTCGGGAGGAGCCACGAGAGGGCGTCCGCGGCCTTCAACAGGCGCGTCGACAGCCCGCTGAAGTGCGGGCCGAAACGCCACCTGTCGTCCAGCACCAGGCCCAGATATTTCATCTGGGGCTGGACCCCTATCCTGACGCCCTCCACGACGATGTGGGCGTCGGGAGGGCAGCGCTGCCGAGGCCCGCGAAAGAACACGGCCTCGGTCTTTTGCAGCGCCACCCTCAATCCCAGGCGGCGGATCCTCTCTGCAACCAAGGATCCGCCAGCCGAGGCCAGACAGGCCGCGTCCCCGAAGTTCCTCCCCCGGGCAGTGAGGAGAGTGTCATCCGCGTAGCAGATGACACTCGTGCCCTGGAGGAGGGCTCCCCGCAGAAGCCAATCGAAGCCGATGTTCCACAGGGGGGGCCCCAGCACCGACCCCTGTGGAACACCGGACTCTGCGCCATACCGCCTCACCGTGGCCGTCTTGTCCACTAATCTTAACCTAACCTAACCTAACTAACCTAACCAAACCTAACATAACCTAACTTTTTTTTTTTGATTAGCGTGTTGTGCACCCATCATAGGGCTGTTCTCCGCCTGGAGGGGTGTGCCGAACTCCTCGGTAAGAGTCCGGCACACCCCTCCAGGCGGAGAACCTATTTTTTTTTTTTTTTTTTTTGTCGCAGGAAAATCCTCATGGATGTCCTCCGCCCAGGGGAAGGCGGAGGGGTCTGTCGGACTCTTACCGACTAAAAACCTGCGGTGTTCCTTACTCCTGCCTGGCCGGGGGCGCGGGATTCGCGGTCGCATTCAACCGCAGCCCCGGCGGGCCTGACCCGCCACTATCAGGCTAGTGGCGGGTCCCGTCCTTTGTGCAGCTTAGGCTGCACATCCTCCTCTGAGAGGCGCGCGCGGAACACTGCGCGCCGCCGTCTCGGGCCTGATTCTGATCAGGCGGCGGTCTGCCCCTACAGTCCGCCGCCCGCAGGCCGCGACTCATGGAGGCCGGAGATCATTGTTTGCCCTCCGGCGCCCGGTGCGTCTTCCACGGGAAGGGAGAGAAGATGTCGCCTCTCTCTCCCTTTCCGCCGCTTCCTTTGCGATCATGACTTCCTCGCAAAAGGAAGCGGCGGCGTCCCATGCGCTCCCGCTCTCGACCATGGCTTTAATGACGGCCGCGAGCGAGAGGCTACCCGTTCCAACTGCACCCGCGAGGGCACGGCGCTGGCCCACCCAAGCTGGGCACTCCCCCAGCGTGTGCTGCGCCGTGTCCTCCGTGCAGCCACAATGGTGGCACCGGGTTGTTGGCTCTCGGCTTATGCGACACAAATACTTTCCGAAACAACCGTGTCCGGAAAGTATCTGCGTCAGCCGGTAGGAGAGGGCACCATGACGCCTCTCCAGCCAACCCTCCATGACGGGCCTTACCGCCGCTATTGCGGCGTGCCCTCCAGGCGGAGAACCTAAACCTAACCTAACCTAACCTAAACCTAACCTAACCTAACCTAAACCTTTTTTTTTTTTTTTTTTTTTTTTGCGCTGGAAAAAAATGCATTACGCATACCCTCCCATCGGGGGATGGGAGGGGTATGTGGGGCTCCCCGGTCTGACCCGGTATACCCACTAAAACGACCCAGCGGCACTCCCGCTTCGTCCGAGTGGCGGGGACTGGGAAACCGGCACAGCCTTTACGTCCAGTCCCCGCTGACGATTGCCCTTCATCGCGGACCCCTCACGCCCTTCCCATGGGGAGGGGGACGGGCCCGGGAGCGACCGACGAAGATGAAGATGGTGACGGGTGCAATGCGGGCGAAGGCACCCCCGTGCCTGTCGCCCGCCCATCACCACCATGAGGAAGGAGGGGACGGCGCCCTCTCCGACCCCTTCTTCGTCTGCGGAGCGGCGCAGCGAGAGGGTCGTCCTCCCGCGCGCGCTCCGCCGCCTCCTTTTGCGAGATGACATCCTCGCAAAAGGAGGCAACCGCTGCCCAGGCCTCCTCGCTCCCCAGCATAGCGTTGACCACGCCGGGAAGCGAGAGGTCCTGTCCAATGACCGCGGTTAGACCGTGGCGCAGCTCGGACCAAGCCGGGCACACCTCGAGGGTGTGCTGCGCCGTGTCCTCCGCCGCGCCGCAGTCGTGGCACGCCGGGGTCTCCTCCCTCCCGATCCGGTGCAGGTGCTTTCCGAAACAGCCATGGCCGGACAACACCTGCACCAGACGGAACGAGAGGAACCCGTGGGACCGCTCGAGCCAGTCTCGCAGGACCGGACCGAGCGCATCCAACGTCCGGCGGCCAAAGGCGGCGGTGGCGAGGTCCTCCGTCCAGTGGAGGACGATTGCGTCCCTCGCCTCCTGACGCACGGCCTCCCGCTCTTCGGCGACGGGGCGCTCCCCGAGCGCCTTCTTGCGTGCCGTCCACTCGTACACTCTGGCAAGCACCCATGCCTCCAACTCCCAAGGAGGGGTGCCGGCCAGAGCGCACGCCGCCGAGAATCCCACCGAGCGGTAGGCCCTCGCCACCCGCAGTGCAATGGCCCTTTGGGGCCTGCGGATGGCAGTCGCATTTTCCCTCCTATGGAGGGAGTCCGCCCAGATGGGAGCCCCATATAGGGCCATGCTCCTCAAAATGCCGGCATACAGGCGTCGGCATTTCGCCTTGGGCCCCCCCAGGTTCGGGAGGAGCCACGAGAGGGCGTCCGCGGCCTTCAACAGGCGCGTCGACAGCCCGCTGAAGTGCGGGCCGAAACGCCACCTGTCGTCCAGCACCAGGCCCAGATATTTCATTTGGGGCTGGACCCCTATCCTGATGCCCTCCACGACGATGTGGGCGTCGGGAGGGCAGCGCTGCCGAGGCCCGCGAAAGAACACGGCCTCGGTCTTTTGCAGCGCCACCCTCAATCCCAGGCGGCGGATCCTCTCTGCAACCAAGGATCCGCCAGCCGAGGCCAGACAGGCCGCGTCCCCGAAGTTCCTCCCCCGGGCAGTGAGGAGAGTGTCATCCGCGTAGCAGATGACACTCATGCCCTGGAGGAGGGCTCCCCGCAGAAGCCAATCGAAGCCGATGTTCCACAGGGGGGGCCCCAGCACCGACCCCTGTGGAACACCGGACTCTGCGCCATACCGCCTCACCGTGGCCGTCTTGTCCACTAGCAGGACCTCTCGGTCTTCCAAGTAGCTGGCCAGGAGGTTTCTCAGGTATTGGGGCACTCCGTGATACCGGAGCGCCTCCAATATCGTCGAGTGGGGGACGGAGTTGAAGGCGTTAGCAATGTCGAATGACACCGCCAACACTCCGTCCCCCGCCTCCACCGCTTCCTTCACCTGGCCCTTGAGTAAGGCCAGCGCGTCGATGGTCGAACGCCCTCGACGGAAGCCGAATTGGGCGTCCGACAGATCCGGCCCCACCCCCCGCAGAAGGCTATCGAGCCGGGCGGCGACAATCCCCTCGAACAATTTACCTACCTCATCGAGCAGAACGATGGGCCGGTATGCCGAGGGGGAGTCCGCCGGGCGTCCCTCCTTTCGGAGGAGGCATAGCTGCCCCTCCTTCCACAGTTTCGGGAACCTCCCAGCCGTCAAGCACGCGCTGAAAAGGTCCCGAAACCTGTCCTCCATTTCGGAGGCGGCGATCGCCACCACCCGTGCGGGGACGCCGTCTGGTCCGGGAGCCGTCTTCTTCGCGCGGAGGCTGAGAACCGCCGCGCGGAACTCCGCCGCCGTCACCGGGGGGACCTCCTCCTCCTCCAGCGAAGCCGCCCCTTGCGGGGGGTCCATCGCTGGTGGGGTGAAGTCGGTCCTGCGCGGAAACAGGGACCGGACCACCCCATCCAGCAACGCTGGCTCGAGGGTCTCCGTCAGTGGGGGACCATAGGGGCGTAGCTGGTTCCGCGCCACCTTGTACGGTCTCCCATAAGGATCCCTGTCGAGACCCTCCAGCATCTCGGCCCTCGCCGAGTCCTTTGCAGCGCCCATTGCAGACTTGAGGACCGTCGTCGCCTCTCGGTAAGAGGCGTATAAGCGGTCCTCCTCTGCCCGGACTCGGTTTTGGGCGCTGCGTCGTCGGCTCCGCGTGTAGGCCCTTCTGGCCGCCACGCAGGCGGCCCTGAGCCCCGCCAGCTCCTCCGTCCACCAATAGACGGCACGACGGGGAGGCGGACGGCGAGACCGAGGCATGCTGGAGTTGCACACCTCGGTCAGGGACCCCCTGAGCCGGACCGCTGCGGCGTCCACGTCCAGGACCTCGACAGGGGGCGACAGCCAGTCCTGGAGAAAGGCCGCCTCCTTAGCCGCCTCCCGGTCCAGGCGGGTGAGTGCCCACCGCGGGAAGGGAGACTGCCCAGCGCGGGCCATCCTTCCCCCCCGCTGGTTGGAGATGTCGAACCGCACATATCGGTGGTCCGACAAGGTCTCCACCATCTCTACCCGCCAGTTGACGATGCGGGCGGCTAGCGCGGGAGTGGCAAACGAGACGTCCACCACCGACCCACCCTGATGCCGCACGCACGTGTGGACCGCCCCCCTGTTGAGGAGGGACACACCGCATGAGGCCGTCCAAAACTCGACGGCGCGTCCCCGGACGTTGCAACCGGCTGCCGGGTTGCCCCAGGCCGCCGACTTGGCGTTCAGGTCGCCCAACACCACGACCTGGCGCGGCGCCGCCCTCCCTACGACTGCGGTGAGGACCTCGAGGAAATCCTCAAAGTCCGAGAGAGAGCGGTTTGGAGAGAAATAGACCCCTACCAGGGCCATGTCCCCCCACGCGGCGGCCACGTATCCCGGTCCCCTCTCTAAGAGCGAGAGGGGAGGGGAGTCCGTGGAAGACCGCGACACCAACGCCACCAAGCCGTCCCGGTCGCCCAGCCAACGGCCAGGGACCGAGTAAGGTTCGGCGACCACCGCCAAGTCCACCAACCACTCAGCCATGGTCTGCATCAGCAGATCCTGGGCCGCCCTGCAGTGGTTGGTGTTAACCTAACCTAAACCTAACCTAACCTAAACGTAACCTAACCTCTAAACAATATTATAATCTTAATTAATAAATATTTGTAAATACGGAAACCGTTTTCATATGCAAAAATAAATCGAAATAAAAAAATATCTATGAATTCAAATACCGGGGAATCCCCATATATTCGAAGAATGTCGCCATAATAAAAAATGATCGTCTATTTAAGACCTTTCGAATGAGATATGTTTCAAATCTGTTGGAGGGTGGGGACGTTTCTTCCCATTGTCCTTTATAATAAAAAGTCAACCACGTGCGTTCCCGCAGAACGCCCCACAGGTCAGGCAAATTGTTTGGTTATAATAAACACTCAACCACGGGTATCCCTTCAGAACACCTTTCACATCACAACAAAGCCGTTTTAGACCACGTGCGTTCCCGCAGAACGCCCCACAGGCCAGGCAAGTCGTATTGAAGCTCAAAATATTCACTTTTGATTGCATTCACGTGCAAAGCCGCATGGTATGTCCGACATGTTATACTTTTGTCTGTGTCATACACGATCTTTTCAATGTAGCGTACACAGGTAGCGTATATGTAAATATGCGTAATAAAACAGGGCCTTACACCCTGTTACTATATCACTTTATTTATCTTAATGCCATAAGCAGGGAACAACAGGAAAAAATCACACTACGCGGCAAAATTCTCACTTTGATCACTCGAATCTGAATCAGTCATTTAAATACGTTTCTCGAGTTTTTTTTAATAAATGTGATCTTTTTATTTCCTGTCCTGGCTTACTTTTTCCCGTTTTTATGTTAGTTTTCACTATTTTTCACACAAAGAACAAAAAATAGATGATTTCTCGATCAGAATTGGTGGTAGAGCATTGCCGCATATGTGTACAGATTTCAGAATTGGAGCTGCCCTAATTAATTAAATCTAAAAAGTAGCCACAGATAATAGGTTTGCCGAAAACATTTTACGCATTATACATGCTAAGACCAATACAACAAATATTTTATTTGATTACGTTACATTAAGAAATCTTAACAGACAACGAGTTGCCTTTGAAAAGCTTACCTTTGAAAAGCAACTCGTCTGTTAAGATGCTCATCTTCCTCAGTTGCAACTTCTTGATACTAACTGATGATGATTTAGTTGTTATTTCCCTTGATTCATATCAGTTGAAACTTGTAAATCTATGATACAGTCTCTGAAACCTAGTACATAGTCAGCGAAATCTAGCACATACACCCAATTCACGCTAGTTGACTAGGAGTAGGTATATCGATGGGCCGATATTATTCTCCTCAAAAAAATTTTTTTTTATACATTCATTGATGTTTTCCCGCTAATCTACCATCGATGAATATCGATCATCCCTACCAGATAGACACAAATAAGCTAATATTAGAGTCAAATAAGGAGCCGGTATTCGCAAAACAAGCAAGTTTCTCAGTATTGAAAATGTGCCAAAACACCATGTTCGCGCTCGATTTCGACTTGGCTGCCATAGAATGAATTAAATAATACCCCAAAAGCTCTCAATTGGCATAGGTTTCATCACTGTTGAGAGTTTGGTCCAGATTCCATACAAATTTGCCCATGGTCCTTTTTACTTTGCTTTGGAGTGAATTTTAGTGCTCCGGTTGCATTTGGGTTCGGACACTGAATCACTCTGCAAATTTATTTATTTATTTTATTTTAAAGACATCTTATTGCTAACAGTTTTAAGTCCATGCACAATAAGAGATTACAATAATTTAATTTTAAAAGCAATAATAGGTACATTTGATAATTAATAAAAAATACAATTTCCATGTTCAAATGTTGCGCACTACATAAATATCCTGTAGGAAACATAGGTAAACATAATTAATTATCACCAACCAACTTAAACATAATAACCTAAAACTATTGCCTATTTCCTAACCGGAAAACAGTGTCATAACAAAATACCCTCCTCAAGCCTTGTTGTAAATGAGAAAACTTTCCGGAGATTATGCGAAATGATTACTCGAGACCCGAAAATGTTGTGTTTACTTCTTAGTAGGTATGTAATATTTTGTTTACAAACCTCTTTAGTGTTCCCGGGGGTAAAGTCAAAGTCAAAGTTTTTTATTTCAGCTGAACCTTTACGGGCTCCTTTAAAACGTTGAGACTCTAGCTGCACGATTTTAAAGTGGGTCGGTCCTATAGAGAAGAGACCGGCAAGAGACTCGATGGATACTGTTTTATAATAAATATTATAGTTTAAAAAAAACTAAAGAAAACGCTTTTGTCATCCGAACTAAACGTGTATGCAAAATTTCAGCTCAATCGGAAACCGGGAAGTGGGTCAAAATTTAACTTCCAAGATTTTTTTACATAGTTAGATATAAGTGAAGCTAATAAAAGCGTTTTAAAAATGAAAAATCACATCACAGAAAATTTTAAATTACATAACAACATTTAAAAATTACATTGAAAACATCTTATATAATATTATTTTAATATTTAATATTATTTTAATTTTTTTAAACGGGCTCGTGAATCATTCCACCTCGAGCTATTCTTATGCCAACAGTATTTTTTTCTGAAAATTATTGCAGCTTTTCAGTACAAATGTTGTCAATTATTCTCAAGGATTTTCGTGAAATAATAAAACCAATAGTTTCCTTGAATTTTAATGTTCAGAAGAGTTACAAACTTCACGAAATATTAAAATTTATACCTACGCTGCAAAATTATTTGTGAAATTTATTTTTATTTCATTTCCTAATTTTCTTTATTGTAAGCTTTTATTAAGATCAAGGGAAGGGGTTTCAAAGGTCAAAGTGTAATTTTCCGATAGCCAAACATTTTGCCGAAGGCCGATGCCGAATATCGAATTTTAAGAGCTCGTAACTCAATGATGACGGGCGTCCGCTTTAAGCCTCGGCGCGATAAATCTGCCAGCCGGGCACGTCCGTTCGGCCCAATTAACTTGATCAGTGTGTAATTGAGTTGCGAGAAATTCGTTAGTTGTTTATATAAACAAGTTGGTCAGTTCCTGTTTGCGGACATAACATCACGATGGCCTCAGGTAACGCTGGAGGGTTCAATGAAGGTTCATTTATGTAGTTGTTCATTGCAGCAATATTACGAGACGAAAGATGGCTACATTTTGCTTAGATTCATGAATAGAATAGATCTTTATCATGGTTTAATGCTTCGAAGATATGGTTAAATGGGAAGCGATTAACGAAAGGAATTTGTAGGATGGTATAAATAATTGTATGTACAAAGTTTTGGATATTGATCAATTACACACCGGTCTGAATTTTTTACCATCGCTTAATCAGCACAATAATAACTTATATCAAATCACTGGTTCGTGGCAAGAGCCTCCCTGAGTGCGTTTGGAGAATCCAGTCAGCCTCGAACTTCGATTGAAAACCTAATACGAAACTTAAGAACGTAAAAAAATAAGTACCTACATGGGTATCATAACTTGGGTAAGCTCTTTCTGTGCACCCGTTAACGTGCGTATGTCAATCAAAGCAAATATTTGAAGATAATTATGACCAACTAAAATTATACAAGCTGAATTTAAATTTTGATGGTGAATGAATAAAGGAAATCTGAAATTAATTTTATAATTTCGTCGGCTAATAACCAAATATTAGCCGACGAAATTCCGCAAAGGTGAGTCTCTAAGTGAATTTATAAAAAAAAATAGTAACCTAACTAAAATCCATTTAATAATTTAATCGGCTAATGTTTGGTCCTGAGTTCCGCAAAAGTGAGTGTCTAAAATTCCTCGAACACGAAGTCGACTGCCAAAGCCGACGTCAAGCAAATTTGCAAAAGTTTACGATTAGAACTTCATTGCATATGTTGCAATCAATCTGTCAGAAGACGGACCGCGCTCGCTCGCCCCAATTAGATTGATCCTTAGATAAATAACTAGAGCGGGTTCGTTATCTGAGGGTTTATCCGTAATATTATTATTATAATTATGTATACCTACCTATTACTATATTAACAACGTCGGCGTTTAAGTACACAAGCAACCGAAGATTGCGTTGAAATTATTCAGTCTGTCGCAGACGGATCTTATAAAAAAATACTTACCTACCTAGATAATTAATTTGACATTCATATTATTGTACTGAAACAAGACTGAAACCTATATGGCCTATATGACCGCAAACAAAGTTATAAGTAAGATTTTTTTAAATGTGAATACCGTGTGCTTTTTTTTAACTCTCTCACAAGTAGCTCTTTGAGCCTATATTGTTTAATCGTACTTTCAATGAGTCCTGAAGGATCTACGACCTATTTAAAAAGTGAATTTATGCGTAACGTAGCTAAGGGCGACCCGTAGTGGGACACGGGGCTCGGCTTAAGGCGACGCTGATGGGGCAACAAGAGCGCTGTGTGTGTGTTGTATTATTAATATTAGGGACGTTTAAATCTATCGACTCAGCACGGGCTGGCTCGAACGAGGGTCGGGGAGGAGAGGGAACAGGACATCGCGACGGGCCTCGACGCCGAGAACGGTATGATGGTCTGTCGTGTGTGGTTGTTGAAAGCTTTCCGAGCTAGTCGGATTCTCTCCTGACGGATAGTGATTTCGTCGTCTGCATACGTGAAAGTATGCTTAGGATGACGAATTTTAGAGATCTGAGAGGGGGTGTATCCCGACTTCCCGAGGCTGCTGGCACTAGGGGGTTCGGGTGGGAGGGGGTTGTAAGATCCCGTAGTAGTAGGCACCTTACACTTGCAGTTTGTGTAGTAAGTTGGAGTGAGGTGAGTTGACGTAAACACACAGATTTGTAACACTAAAAGTTTATTAAAGATACCGATCACAACTTGTTGGATGCTAATCCGCAGTGTCCTCGTAAGTAAGATATTTGTAAACTAACTGTAAATTACATCAAACATTATTTAAATACTATCGAGGAAAGTAGGTTGCTGCGTTTGCAGCCTGACCGTATGTACGTAAACCGTACAGGGGTATTAAGATGCTGCTGCCCATCGATCTATTAATATCCTGTCGCCAGGGCCATCGCACACTCGATACTTTTAGCATCAGCGAGTGTGCCATTAGGACCACTTAAAATATCATCTAAATAATCCGGTAAACATAAACCCCTTACAAAACAATACGGTTAAGTACACTTACTAAGCGATAGATCTTACCGCCTATATTTCTGCGTAGTAACGGAAGAGAACCAAACAGACACTATTGACACAATTTGTGTAGATAAATAACGAAGTCGAAGTGTTTATTGGCGGGAGTGGTTTCTGTTATGTCCATAGACTTATGCCGGTTACAGACAAGGGCAGGGCAGTGAGGCAGAGTAGTGAGCAGAACAAGTACTGCTGCTATGTGAACGCGGTTGCTACAACAGGAAAAGGGGTCTACCGCGTAACTAAAATGGTAATGAACATCGACACTGGTATTAAACTTCAATACGATCGTGAGCCTAAACTTTGAGCTAACTTGTAAAAAAATTACCTATCATATAGTTGGGACTCTTATCTTCATGATCGGTAAAAAAAAATACAAGTTAGCTCAAAGTTTAGGCTCTCACAATCGTATTGAAGTTTAATACCAGTGTCGATGTTCATTACAATTTTAGTTACGCGGTAGACCCGCTGGTCAACTTCAATACGATCGGGAGAGAATGAACTGCGAGCTACCTTGTAATTTTTTTGTGATCATGCTGTTGGATTACCATCTTCATAACCTTCACTAGGCGTAACGGTTCCGCTCAAAATTGGAGCTGCCCGACTGGAGAAGAACCTCTACCTTGCAGAATATCGTAGCCAAATAACGCTCGCTCGTTCGCTCCTGCTCTTTTGCAGTGTTGTGTTCCTAACGGTGTGGAAGGTCGCCAGTGCTCCTTGGGGAAGCGTTGACACTTATAGTAGGGTCGGCCATGCGTGAGTGAGTGTTATTGCAAGTGTCCATAGGTATCGGTAACCGCGTACCATCAGGCGCGCCGTATGTTTGTTCGTGCGTTGTGTCTTCTCTGTCTATGCATCTGTCCTCTTCTTATTACCTATGTCTATCCGTCGTAGGGTTGCCAACAGTACTATAATATATAGTATTGTACTATATATCGAGTCTGCTTATAGTATGCAAAAATACTATATTTTCAACACCGAAATCCAACAAACAAATTTTAAAAATATGGGAAGAAGACATATAGTTTTTATAAAAATAAATAATACCTTTGTTAATTTTTTGCTTTTTTCATAAAATACTATTTCTTTTTGAAGAGTATTATATTTTTTACTGCTTATTTTGAAAAATACCATACATCCCCGAAAAATGTAGGTAACCCTAGTTCTAGTGTATCTTGGTTTGTGGCAAATAATTGTTTTTCTATTCTTCTTTCTTGTTTCCCACATGAACGGTATCTATAAAAAAGGGGGCATTAAATAACTAGAGAATGTTTGCCAACGTAAATCCTATATATTATTATCTCGTTGCCATATTTCTTTTCACCCAACGGAAGATATATATTACAATAGATCTATTTACCGACAAACCGACACTATTTACACAATTTGTGTGAATAAATACAGATCTCAAGTGTTTATAGTATCGAGTGATATGTTGCGAAACGAAACTGTTCTATCTAGTTTACTTCATCCGTCTGACAGGCTTTATTTATTTATTTATTTATTGATAGATCCGAAGCCTGCGCTGGCGTCGTAATCGAATAATTGGTATAAGATCGAATGCCAACGGATGCGGTCTGTCGAAACTGGTCAGCTTGTAACTGCCATGGCAGTCTTATTCAGAGGAAAATCATTATTATCCTAGCTTATTTTTATTCACATTAAATTACATTATTCTCGCAGCTCTTACCACAACATTGTACTGATCAAGATT
Source organism: Allophyes oxyacanthae (assembly GCA_932294325.1). Lineage (NCBI taxonomy): Eukaryota > Metazoa > Arthropoda > Insecta > Lepidoptera > Noctuidae > Allophyes > Allophyes oxyacanthae. The sequence goes on from OW028628.1 coordinate 13,954,607, forward strand.
GTAATCTATTATTTTAAAAGTGTTTCCATGGAGTTTCTTGCCGGTTATTCTCCATAGGACCTACTATTTGGAACCGCGCACCTAGAGTCTCAACATTTCAGAAGTGCCTGTATCTGGTTTACATGAAATAAATATCTATTCTATTCGACTCTATTCTAAAATATATTTTTTTGTCCATCCGTTACGCGCACATCTCACTACAGTTTCATCGTAATCGGATGATTGGAATAGAAAACAAACATAATTTTTATATGTATAATAGATTTTAATTATTTAGTACAGCGATAAATATTTATTTCATGTAAACCAGATACAGGCACTTATGAAATGTTGAGACTCTATGAAATGCCAACGAGCTATGGAACGAAGCATCCTGGGAGTCAAACTTACGGACCGCATAAGAAACTCGATGCTTCGTTCCAAAACACAAATTGCTGACGTAGGCCAAACAGCTGCCAAATTGAAGTGGAATTGGGCTGGCCACATCTGCCGCATGTCGGAGGAGCCATGGGCTAAAGTAACCACAGAGTGGGTCCCGAATGGCAGGAAACGACAGCGCGGCAGGCCCAAAAGGAAATGGCGGGATGAGCTGGACATTTACATAAAGGATTGGCCCCAGATCGCAACTGACCGTGAGAAATGGAAAGAGGGAAGGGAGGCCTTTGCCCTGCAGTGGGACATTACGGGCTCATAATAATAATAATCAAAACCAGATACCTACAGGCACTTATGAAATGTCGAGACTCTAGGTGCGCGGTTCCAAATAGTAGATCCTATGGAGAAGAACCGGCAAGAAACTCCATGGAAACTCTTTTAAAATAACAGATTGCAATCTTGATTAGTACAACAAAACATATAATATTCAAACAGAATAAACAAAAGCAATTGTTTGGCATCCTTTGTTCTTTATTCACAAACCAATTTCATAGATATTTGGTTATACACATTGTATCAACAATGACATTAATTGAATATCCGGCATTATTGTGATACATCCGGAATATGTGAACCGGTTATAAGCTCACGTGAAGCATTGATATTTACGTAATTTTAATATTTTATTGCTGACTAGCTTGTGCCCGCGGTTTTAGCCGCGCGATTTATTTTTATCAAAATATGTACGAGTATAACCTAACCGTCAAAAACTCCCGACTCAAACTAGAAAAAGAGCTGTAACTTTTGAACGGTTTAACAGATTGTCATGTAACATAACTAAGATGATTTCCGATTAAACTAGCTTTCATTTAAAAAAAACTGCATTTATTTATTTATTTACAGATATCTATTTTTTTTTTTTTTTTAAACATTGCCCCTCACTAGGATTTCTCCTGTATCGAGGGTACAGTTTACAAACAACATGTCACATGCACACACAACCAGACCCGAAACAACTATTTGTAGATCATACAAATATTTGTTCCGTGCGGGGATCGAACCCGCGGCACGTAGCGCAGAAAGCTAATTGCTTAGCCACTGCGCCAACCGTGTCGAAATTATTGCTAACAGACAGGTCCATTGTAATCGGTCCATCCATTTTGGGGCTAAGATGCTACAGATAGACACATAGATACACACTACAAATATAAAAACATCCCCCTTTTTGTCGGGTGTTAAAAATATCACATACCTACTGTTAGTGTTAGTGTAGCATTCTATTAGTGAAAGAATTTTTTGAATTGGTTCAGTAGTATCAAAGATTACCCCCACAAATAAACAAACAAAAACAAAACAAGTTTACCTCTTTATAATATTAATATACATATAATTAATTAATTAATATACCTACATCAACAAAAATCGAAAACTGATTAACATTATGATCAACTACTAAAAACGTAGGTATTTAACTTTAAGTCTGGATTAGGCCAAGTAAAAAGGCACGATCATATAGATCTGAGAGTAATATATAATTATATAGATTTTTTTACAGCTCCAAGGGATTGCAGACTTGAGTATTTGATATTAATTTCAACTTGATACCTTCACACGTTCCTGAGAAAAAGAGTCTTGACAGACAGACAGACGAAGTGATCCTATAAGGGTTCCTTTTTTCCTTTTGAGGTGCGGAACCCTAAAAATCATGAGACATTACCGCTTTATTCGGTTGGGGCGTCGGCGTCGATGTGGATAGCTCGTGCACTCGACAGAGCAATTGAACCAATACAGTGTATTTTACAATCGGAATTTGTAAATGAATTTCATTTAATGCATTGATAAAAGTTCTCATACTTTTTCCCTTACATTTCTGTGTCGGGCATCCAGATTACTTTATTTTCAGGATAGAAATATTCTGGCTAACTCAACCGGCTCCGACTCGGATAAACTCACGCTCCCTCCGAGCGTGAGTTTATCCGAGTTTCATAAACGAATTCCAGCTAATTCTGTTAAATGCTATGAGATCTGAATATAAAATCTTTTGGGTGCGAAATATAGAGATGGGCTTTATCATTGCTATAACGCACGATTTTTTTGTGGACAAACACGTTTTCTCCCAATGACATTTTACAAATAGACGCGTTGCCCGCGCTCTATATTGGCAAGATAAATGCAAGGTAAATACCCTGCACCGACTGAGAGAATGAGCATGCAGCAGCTAATGCTACGTAACTAAACGTCTATATTCATCTTTTTCTAACAACCGACATGGCGTATTGTGGCTTTCATTTTCTTTCCCTTTCTTCGCGCACTGTATAATTATAAATGATATATTGCTGTGTAGCTATTGTAAAGATTACGCCATTTTGTAGTGCATTAATGTTGGTGTATGGCCCGTCTATTTGTAAAATGTCATTGTTTTCTCCACCATTTGTCACTTTGACAGAAGACAAAACGCAAAATCTAGAGAGAAAATGGTAATGAGATGTAGCATTCCCGATTTTTTTCTACTACTTTTTTGCCGTACCTACTAGCGGGGTGGGCAATAACATCACCTCGCCTGGTCGGAGGATTCTCCCTTTTCAATGAAGGAACACCTTACCTCGTTCCTCCACACCATCCTTAACACAGGGTCCACCTAAACCATTTCAATACTTACCTTCATTATAACTAGAGGTCGCCACGTGGTCGAAATTCGACCGTAATTCTAGCTTTCTGCTCTCCTTCTCCATATAAACTTTAACTATGCCAAATCACACACATCACACACACACACACATCTTCATGTGCGTAATATGTTTAAAAAGGGGTACAAAGTTCTCTCTTCACGTATTAATATACAGATTATCTTATTTTTATTAACATTAAATTAAATTATTCTCGCAACTCTTACCACAACATTGCAATCAAGATTGTAATAACTATTATTTTAAAAGAGTTTCCATGGAGTTTCTTGCCCGTTCTCCTCCAGGACCTACATGTTTACATGAAATGAAGATAATTATATTCTATTCTATTCTATACCTAGGTAGTACATAAGTATAAGCAAAACTTCGCATCGCCGGAATCGTGTAAGTTACTTGAGATAGTTTGGTAAAGCTACTTGAGCTATGTTACCTAAAGGCACGTAGGTCTTTTTTGATAATCTATGCGTGCAAAAGTCATAAATAGGTGATACAAATGGTTTATAACCAATTTTAATAAATACTCAGATAGCCAGGTAAATCAAATAAAAATCAAAAATCAAATAATTGTAAATATAATTTAATATTATAATTTAAATTTAAATATAATTTAATAATTGTATATATAATAATTGTATATATAATCTCGTTGAGGTGTCCGAGCGCACATCATGTCTGCCAGACAACGACCAAGTTCTTCGAAATTCTCTCTATAGAACCATAACATTACTCAGCCGTCGCTATATTATTATATCTACGTTAAAACCGTTCACCTCTTAGACAAAAGCTGTTAACTTATTAGGTACCTACTCTGTTCCCAGTTTGCGTTCATCGCAATTAGAACAATGGATTTAATTTGTCAGCCGCTGCTGCGCTTGATAGATTAATTCTATGGACGCTCTGCAGCGCTGCAGCTGCTAGATGTTCAGCTTATAAGGATTGGAACGTCTTGTTCTAAGCGCATTATCAATAATTGAGGTAAATTTTATGCTGGGAAAAGGAAATATTAAATTAAAAATGGCTACTAGGGTGATAACTATACTATATTAATACGTGAAGCGAAAACTTATTGCGCGCACGGAGGAGTATGATTGGAGATGTCGTATTTCGCAGAGTTAAAGTTTATATGGGGAAGGAGTGCAGAAAGCTAAAATTACGGTCGAATTTCGACCACTGGGCGACCACTAGTTAGATATAAATATGAAAGTTTGTGAAGATCTTTGGATGTTTGTTACTTAATCACGCATAAACGGCTGAACGGATTTGGATGAAATTTGGCATAGGTACAGGTAGACCAAATCCTGAATTAATACATATCCGGGTAGATACATGAAGTAATTCTTCTAGGGTGAGAGTGAAACCGCGGAGAAAAGCTAGTCTTATATAAAGCAATTGGGTTTATGCCATGTTACCCCCATAATTACAAACTTTAATATTAAAGCCATAAATTAAAAAGGCTATTTCTGGCCTAACCGCCCGAACTTTACCGATAACTTTACCAGTACCTACATAACGATTTAAACTCTCGCGTTTACGTGAAAATGGCGCTCAAACATGATTTACATCAAATTGAAGCTTTATAGCGATGCTGTTTGAGATTGAGAAGTTATAAGGTTATAACCCGTGATTGATTACAAAGAAACTTCTTTGAATTGTATTTGAATATTCAGGAATTTAGATATGAAATAATATCACACGAAACATTTTTCATTATAAATAAGTAGATACAACTATAAATAAGTACATCACAATTCTCTTCCCCACTCAATACGTGACGTGACAGTCCTTCTCTGAACGCTTTCAAGAGGAGGGTGAAGGAGCATTACTTGTCTGAATAATGTATTATACCTATATAGTATATATATATATACATATTTATGTAGGTAGGTATATCATTGTATTTATTTTTAGGTATTATTTATTATATATAAAATATTATTAGTAGGTATTATATTTTAATTTGTGATAGGTATTTATAGTTGTGCACTTGACTGTAGGTACTCATTTACCATTGTGCTTTCTCTATCACTCAAAGGTTTGCTGGTAGAAAACTCAAATTTGGGTTAAGCTCGCCTGTGTACATACCATCTCAATTGTATTTGTCATTTATCTCATTTTCGTGTACAATAAAGAATTAAGAATTAACTAAATAAATAAATCATACATACTTATTTGACAATTCTTCATCATATTTTGTAGGTAATATACAATTGTACATGTACTCGTATTATCTTATAAGAAACCTCGGAAGTCTCCGGTCACAGGCCGCGGTGCCGCCTCTGGTATACCACGCGTGTGTGCGTAGACGGATATTTTTGTATTTTTATAGAAAACGATGATTTACCCATAGCCGCAGCCAATAAGCTAAATATTATATTACAAGTTTCTGCAGATAGATTTCTGCTTTATCCTAGACAATAATGAGCATAATAGTATTATTTTAAACTGCACATCTCTAGCAAGGAATCTAATAAACCCGTTAACGTAAAGCTTGTGGTTATCTAGTGATTAAAGTAACGTAGTAGACCGGACGTGCCGATTACACGCCGAAACTTGTCTTATCTGCAACATAAACCCTACTCTGCTGATAGGGTTTCGGTACAAGCTGTGGATTGCAGCGAGGCGACTGAAAGAAAGAAAGAAAGAAAAACGATTTATTTCTTACACAAATTACGACAAACATAAAGTTTTTTTTTTTTTGTAAATATTTAGTTTATGTATGTATATAATATTTAAGTTTATATTTTATGGTTGTATATAGATGTATGTTAAATTTTCTTTTCTCATTAAATAACTAAGTTCAAAAAAAAATAAAAAAATAAAATAAAAAAAGAAGTAACAAATGAAGACAAATAATAAAAATTAAAAAATTAAAAACACGATCCAAAAAAAATAATAAAAGTAACAAACTGAGTAAACTGAGTTTCGTTAATTCGTTTGCCATGCCACGAAGTTCATTTTAAGCTGTCCTCCTTCCAGACTACCACGTGTATTCCCGTTCGTACCACCGCCGCCCGTCGACACCACTGATGGAACGACATATTAAAAAAATATAGTTTTATATAAACTAGCTTCCGCCAGCGGCTTCGCCCGCATGTTTTCTTTATAAGTTATAGGCTATGTTACTCACTGATAATGTAGCATCCTGCTGGTGAAAGAATTTTTAAAATCGGTCCAGTAGTTTTTGAGTTTATCCATTACAAACAAACAAAACAAAAAATCAAATCTTTTCTCTTTCTCGCGGCGGTAAGACCCCTCTTTGAGGAGTGGCTGGATCGGCGGCACGGCGTCCTGACCTACCGCATGACGCAGGTCCTCACCGGACACGGAAGTTTCGGGAGGTACCTGTGTCTGATGAGGAAGGCAGAAACGCCTGGGTGTCACCACTGCGAGGATCGCCCTGAGGACACAGTAGAGCATACGGTGCAAGAATGCCCCGCTTGGGCAGAGCACCGACGTGTCCTCAGGGCGGCGATAGGCGGAGACCTCTCGCGCCCGGCATTGGTCGAGGCCATGCTGCGGGGCGAGACGGAATGGGAAGCGGTCGCCTCCTTCTGCGAAGCAGTCATGCTATCGAAGGAGGTGGCGGGCCGCGTGAGGGAGAGGATGGCGTCCTCCCTCCAGCCCAGCCGCAGTGGTAGTCGCCCACGGCGTCGGGCGCCGGCCGACGATCTCCGGCCACCGTAGGCGCGGGCATGCGGACAGCGAGTAAAGGGCAACTCGCTGTCCGACCATGGACCATGCCCGGGTCGACGGCACGTTGTGTTCCACGCGCGCCTCAAAGAACGTCAGCAAGATGACGGGGCCCCCTCTGTAGAGGGCTGAAGCCTGCCGGGGTCGCGGGACTTATCTCATTACCGTGACCCCGGAACGTAAAGGGCTATTGAAGGAATACCGTGGATTTTAGTCAGTACAAGTCTGACAGTCCCTCCCGCCCTGCCCGGGGTGGGAGGACTCATTTGATGATTTTACAACGCTAAAAAAAAAAAAAAAAAAACTGATGGTGAAAACCGCATCAAAATCCGTTGCGTGGTTTAGGAGGAGTTAGTGGATATACAGACAGACAGATGCGGAAAGCGACTTTATTATATACTATGTAGAGATTATTTTATAGTTTGGCTTTGTGATTGAGTACGTGATTTGAAGAATAACTATCGCCAGGTAACAAAGCTATTTAACCGAATTACCAGATACAGGGTGACTTGGACTTGAAGGACCATTGTTATAGTACGGGTCCAGCCCTGAAGTCGCAAAAAATCAACAGCTGTTCCATTAATATTTAATTATTTGTATGGCACAACATATTTCTTTTTAGTAGACGACCCATAGTGAAATCCTAAGTCTATCAACTTGTTTAGCGTACTATTTTAGTAATTATTTGTAATCTGTGTCTTGCATGATTGGGCACAAGAACCTTAGGTTCTTGATTGGGCACAAGAACCATTAGGCACATTATAGAGATAATATATAGTATTGTACTATTTCTAAGGGGCATATAGACTAGTTGTTCTATGTCTATGATTGGGCACGGCCGGCCATAGATTATAAATTCATTTTTTTAGTTTTTTATTTGTGTTGCGGTCTGTACATTACGGTTCATTGTTGCTAGTATGGCAAATATTTGGTATGGATACTGCTATTTGTAATGTATGTGTGACGTGTTTTGCAGAAATAAATTATTTTCTTTCTACTTTCTTACTTTTTTTTTCACGATTTCTATGTTGGTCTCATTGTAAAAGTTGTTGACCTCTTAAAGGTTGAAGGGCTTTGTATACTGTAACTCGAACTCTTATAAGTTTCAACACTTGCAGAACCTCTTTCACCCTTAACTTGAACCAGAGACACACTGCCTAAGAACGAGGGCGGCGCCCTGACCTTGTGGTGCTCGCTTCCGGTGCACGGTAATATAATGTCCGCCCTACGCCGCCGCCCGCCCTATAAATAGACGGATTATCCTCACAAAATATCTTTGAAAGTGTTGACTTTCGGATGTTCAAATACCTACTTTTCTTTAAAAATGTAAGTATGAGTTTTGAGATATCAAATTTTTATTTATTTTATTTTTGCTCAGATTTCTTGCAAATAAATGTATCGTTTTTGTTTCATAAATATAATTAATTAATCCTAATTTGACGTTCTGTTATTTTTTTAAATTTTATTACAAGTTGGTAAAAAATTATTGCATGGTGCTTATTACTTATTAATAATTATAAATGCCATATAAAATTATTATTGTAAGTAAAATTATTAATAGATAAGTACCTAATACTGTTTATATTTCATAAGTGCCTGTATCTAGTTTACATGAATTATAGACCTATATTCTATTAGACTATCCGGAATTGTTGCAGATTTCTGCCACGGCATGCGCTGCGATCGCTTTTGCTTCTTCACCATGAACTTCGCATAAAGTGAACAGTGAGCTCTCCTTCACATGGAATAAATACGATCTCACATTGTTACTGCAGACAAGGTGAACGCCCTCGACTAGACACCATGACTTTTGTAACTTATCTATAACTTTCCTCTTCGTATTGGGGTTGAAATATTCTACCCCAATGCGTAACGGTGTGTAAGTAGGTTGAAAAACAATACCTACCTATTGTGATTTGGATTTTGTTAGGGAATGAACAGTATCCTCCGACGATGCTAAAGGATTATACTGCGGTCAGCAATCTGATTTCCAGCAACAATAATAGCAAATTGTAATACAAAAACTTTGTGGTCATAGCAAAGCGTAGTAATTATAGCTAAATGTGGTGATTATTACAAAGCGTGGTGATTATAGCAAAGTATCGTAGTTCTAGCAAACAGTGGTGATTATTGCAATGGTGGTGATTGGAATACATAATGTATAGTGATTATAGCAAAACTTGGGTAGTAATTAGGCAACTCGTGGTGATTAAAGCAAAGCTTGGTGATTTTTAATGCTCTTCAGCGATAATTACGAACATTAATGTAGACCACAATTGAGAGGCCCATATGTCCAACAGTGGACGTTTATCATCATAGTACATAAAATATGGATTGCGGTTTCATGAATACGATTCCATGTTGATTGCATGTAGTGTCACAGCTCAATTCTGCCCTTTAAGGCTATCTCTATAAATGCTTGCTTGGACGCCCAGTACGATTCGATTCCCAACCGAAGGTTTTCCGATGACCATTCTATTGCCTTCGTGATTAGTTAACGAATATGATTATGAATTTATGACCTATAATTTTGATATTCATATATACAGTGTTTTAAGTAAGGTGATTATGTTAAACGTAGGTACCTACCTATTGTTACAAACTCACAACTAAGATCGAACTTTATCACAATATGGCGTTTAACTGCCCACTCAAGGTTACCGCTTACAATAATTTAAACGGGAAATTAACCACCCCTTTGTGAAACAATTTCACGAGCAAATTACTGATTGAGGGAAAGTTGCAACCCTGGTGTAGCCTTGAAGGAACTCGTGTAAGATTTCATCAATATTTCCTGCTTTGGCGTGCCTATGGCTGGTGGCTATATATTCTTTAAGTAGGTGTCTAATGAATTACATCTAAGGGTTCGTTCACACTCGATACTTTTAGCAGCAGAACCGTGCGTTTTCGCGTTCGTTGGCTGCCTTTTATTTATTTACTAGCTTTTGCCCGCGACTTCGTCCGCATAGAAGCCGAAAAAGGTTCTAATAATATTTTTAATTGGATTTTTACGTTATTAATTTTGTTATAACATATATATTATATTAGTATGTTCATATGTTTGAATACTTATAAAATATTAGAACAATCTTCATTTTATTTATTTAACAATTAATGCACACATAAAATACATGAGAAATATGAAGTAGGAGCTTAAAGTACAAAGGTACTGCTTATTTCTAAAGAATTCTCTTCCAGCAGACCTGCGAGAGGAGAGATTAAAAAGAAGAAATGTAGACACAGTGTGTAAAGGATACGTATAAATAATTTACATAAATACATACCTACCTAACACGGAAGAATACAAATAGACACAATATTACTTATAAACAAAAGTAAATAGACAGAAAGCATAAGTAACATTAAGCTAATTACAGGTTTCCACGGATAGTGGTAGAAAAATTAACAGAGATTTTAACGATCACAACCATGCACAACAATATTAATATAACCGACAAAAATACTATATAGAAACAAAGAAAGAAAGAAAAATATTTTATTTAAAGATAAGATTTTTGTTTTTTTTTTTTTTTTTTTTTTTTTTTTTTTTTTTTTTTCAAGATGTATTTATTTATATAAGTGGGTAATGTTTTTTATTTAATCATGCTTTTTGTTTATGTTTTTGTTTTTTTAATATCGCCAGAAGGTAGACACGACATTACGTGATTACGTCATACCACCCACGGACGTCGGTCATCGATGAAAACCAGCGTCATTGGTGTTGCCAATGACAACACGCTGATCGATGCCCATTTTCTTGCACATGAGGGACACACACTTCCATGCTTTATTTTTCATTGTTTTTATTTTATGTAATTTTCTGGTTTTTTTTTATTTTTTATGTTTGTTATGTGTGCATGCTCGGTGTCCTGTGTGCAAAAAAATAAATTGATTTTCTTTCTTTTTTTTTTTCTTTCTATTTCTGCAGCAAAAACGACACACATACAATACAAATAGCAGCATCCATACATACCAAACATTTGCCATACCAGCAACAAAACAATGAATAGGTAAGTATACCGACCGACCGCAACACAAACAAACTACTATACTATACTATATTATATATGTATGCCTCCAAGCAGCACTGTATGCCAGAGACCACATTAACGAGTACCCGAGGCTCGGCGACAGCCATGGGTACGGCACGCGAAACGCGCATAAGCTGCGAGCAGTACCACGACGACTGACGCGGACGTCAAAACTAGTGCACGTGATGGCACCAACAGTGTATAACCGGCTACCGGAGTATATTCGTGACACATCGTCACGCGAACCCTTTAAACATAAGTTAAAAAAATGGCTGGTTGAGCAGGCATTTTATAATGTCAATGATATGTTGAAATAAAATTATTATGATTATTTTTATTACCTACTTTCGTGTTATTTGGATTTATTTGATTTATATTTTGATTATTGTATTTTCTAATTTATTGTTATTATTGATTATATTATGTTGACCTGTACCTTATTAGCTACCAATAAAATACTATGACTATGACTATGACTATACTATGTATTAATGAAAAAAGTCAAGGTTCAGCCGACTTTTTGCTTATAAAAAGTGAATAACGAACGCGTAAACGCGCGATTCTGTTGCTAGTGTGGATGGGCCCTAAACTACAGCCAATCTTAGATGAATTTTTCTCAAAACAATTTCAATCATTCGACACGGCTGGGTGCAGTGGCTAAACGATTAACTTTCGACGCTACGTACCGCAGATTCGATCCCTGCACGGAACTAACACAATATTTGTATGATCTATATGTACAGATCGTGTGTACGCTTTTAATTGTTTGTGATGTCTAATAAATATATTTTTCATCCCACCATCTAGGAAAGAGTATTTTTAATCTTCAATATCTGAGTGGAAAAGCCGTTTTTATTCTCTAGAGGATAAAGTAAATTTTCATCCCACCATCTCGGAAAGAGTATTTTTAATCTTCAATATCTGAGTGGAAAAGCCGTTTTTATTCTCTAGAGGATAAAGTAAATTGAATTTAGAACATCGTGTGCACTAAGTTTGTGAATTAAACGTTTTTTTTTTGCATTTAGTCATTTCCTCGCTGAGGTGGAATGAAAAGTTACGTGTTGCACTCGAGTGCAAAGATTTTTCACCTCGTGCTCTTTTGATTCCCTCGCTAACGCTCAGGATTCTAATTTTAGAATCCTTCGCTTGCTCGGTCATCAAAATTGAACACGCGGTTAAAAAGCAACTTTGCACTCTTGTATAACAAATAACTATTCTTTCTGTGCTAAAATCATAACCCACAACAGAACATTGCTGAAATTCCGTGTCCTTGTGCGAACACGTCGTCAACCGCGTGCAATAAACAGAGTGAACTTGTTTGGTATGCGGGACATGTTGATAAAACGGTGTAACGGAATAATAAAGGAAAGAAAGAAAGAAATAAAGTAACGTACAGGAGTTTGTTCGGCTGTGAATGAACGTTGTCTGAATATAAGTTGAAGAGAAATAGCTCGGTTCTTGAATCGTGTAAATAACATGTACCTATTGGCTAATATTTCAAGTATTAGTTAGCTAAAATATCAACCCTCAATTTCAAAAGCTTAACTACTTATTACCTTAGAGCATTTACTTAAACTAGTGGTCGCCGAGTGGTCGAAAGTCGACCGTTATTGTAGCATTCTGTCCTCCTCCATATATACTTCAACTAAGCCAAATCTCACACTCCTCCGTGCGCGCAGTATGCTTAAAAAGGGGTACAAAGTTTTCTCTTCACTTATTAATTATACAGGGTGGAATTTTCGAAGCGTACCTGGAGGAAAAGTACCTGAAAGAAGAAAAGATTCCCGGGTGGGGCAAGCGTATTTTCAAAAATCTTTAAATGCAGTTTTGTTTCTTTTTTAAAATAAAGGAATGTTTCCTTTGAGTAAAATTTGCTGTCTTCAGTATTTAGAGTACTTTTTCTCCAGTTACGCTTCGAAAATTCCACCCTGTATAGATATATAGAATATAGATACTGAAATGGTATTACATATTTCATCTACAGAATATTAACATAGTTACGATTCGTTTAAATGTATGAATTTTTCTTTTTCAACGAAATATTTGATTCAATTTACAAATGTCTGAGACTAATCTAGGATTACGTAAAAGCCTACAGTTATCCAGGACCGTATTCTTAATGCATCAGACCTTTTAAGATCAGACCTTTTAGTAAAAGTGAGATGAAACGGCGAGTAAAAATGTTTTGGGATAAAAATGTCGGCTGGTTGTCATGCCCTTTACTTGAGTAACATAAGCCGAGCTTAAGGGTTGAACAGATAATATATCTGCGTTAATCTTACAATTATTCTTCTTTATTTTTGTGTTCGCCCAGCGTATACTCAGGCGATGGTATAATCCGCTCGTTTGGCAAGCAAACGGCGAGTATTTATAGTCGACCGCTGTAAGCGCGACCCTCCCGGTGGTATGCGGGGTTCGGGGTGGTGGGTGTGCACGTATATACACCAGGCTGTATCTCATGAACCGTGATAGTTAGACACTTGAAATTTTCACAAATGATGTATTTCTGTTGACACTATAACAACAAATACAAAAAAATAGAATAAAATAAATATTTAAGGGGGCTCCCATACAACAAACGTGATTTTTTGCCGTTTTTATAGATAATGGTACGGAACCCTTCGTGCGCGAGTCCGACTCGCACTTTTTCAAGTCCTTTATTACTTCAAAAGTACTCGGCTTCACCTCCTTCTTCCAATATTCCGCAGCCGTCAATTGCTTTATTTCAGGCCTGGATAGTAATGTACTATTATTTTTTATTCAGTTTAACATTCCCGCCTTTATCTTACTCCACAATTTATAGTCGAGGAGCGTGCGAACATTTCTCCACATTCACAGGTACAGAACACATGTCGCGCCAAAAGCATTCGTTCCCTTTGTGACACAAATGTAAATGTTTACAGTACAAGTTGTTCACTGTAATATTAAGTTGCCGTCTCTTTGTCTTTGAGTCTATCGTAAGTGTTGGAACAAGTTAATGTTAGGTTTAATGATAGTCACTTCGTTGTGTTTCGGTAAATAGGTCAGTGGCATCTTATCCAGAGCTTCCGAGGGTGTCGTAAAAGCTTTCAGGAAGATGGAAGCATTTTCCTGTGCCATAATAAATGATCACCCATCACACTTTACACTACCTAATCTAACAGATGTAAAAGTTTGTGAAAATGTTTGTAACAGCAAAATTTGAACTTTCTGTAATAGTTACATTTAAGAACACGTTTGAACTTTGAACGATGATGTAGATGAAAAACAGTATTTAAACTTTACTTTCCCTAATTTTAACTGACCGTTAATGATCAGACGGTCATTGGCAGGGTTTACTGCGAAGGTAAGTTTATTTCTTAACCAGCGATTGTGAACCAATGGCACGCAAGACAAATTAAAAAGCGCACAGTCACATTAATATTTACTTTTAAAAAAAAAATTTTAGTCAGTACAAGTCTGACAGTCCTTCCCGCCCTGCCCGGGGTGGGAGGACTCATTTGATGATTTTACCACGCTAAAAAAAAAAAAAAAAAGTGGTAAAGTAATAATAACTTTATGGTTACTCCCTTACCTGTATCCCCAATTCCCCACTACTTTATTTCTACTCGTGTGTTTGAGTTTCATCTCATTAGAAGTAAGACAGTTATGTGATCACCTCTACCATGAGTTTTCCGTCCCGTCTAACGTTCACGTTCACATGCAATAGTTGTATGGGAATTGTTTCAGCGCCTCTAGCGGTATAAATAGTGAACTAAAGTCACTACAAATATTGAATGTGAACGTGAACGTTAGACGGCACGGAAAACTCATGGTAGAGGTACAGGTGATTTTAATGTGCAATATTTTAAAGGGGACGATTGATGCACTGGATCTTCACGGTGAGACCTGCAGGCTGTTCGTGGCTGACAACTATTGTCGTGGTAGGAGGCACAGATTGCTGGCGGTTCCATCGTGCCATACCGTTGCAAGCTCCAATTCGCCTTTGACGCGATGACTGAACAACTTTCACTATGGGATCAACCCTAGAAGTCCCGAAAAAAATCTGCTGTTATGGAAACTAAGGGCCATGACATTTTACAAATAGACGGGCCATACACCAACATTAATGCACTACAAAATGGCGTAAACTTTACTATAGCTACATAGCAGTACATATAATTAAACAGTGCGCGAAGAAAGGGAAAGAAAATGAAAGCCACCATACGCCATGTCGGTTGTTAAAAAAAAGATGAATATAGACGTTTAGTTACGTAGCATTGGCTGCTGCATGCTCATTCTCTAAGTCGGTGCAGGGCATTTACCTTGCATTTATCTTGCCACGCGTCTATTTGTAAAATGTCATTGGCCATACCATACCTCCTAGCTACTTTCTCTTGCAGAATCGCGAGTTTTCGCATTCATTATTCAATTTTTGTAAGCAAAAGACAGACAGCGATCGCAAAAACGCATGATTCTGCTGCAATAAGTAGCTAGTGCGCTATGGCCCTAACTAACCACTAATGTATGGACATTAATATATGAGACTTGATAATTATAACAAGCGCCCCGTGCGCGCCCATGGGACGCTGTGAAGACAAAATGTATGGCGTCCTATGGGCGCGTGGAGGGCGCTTGTTGTTTTTGGTTCCATAGACCGTCATACATTCTGTCTTCACAGCGCCCCGTCCGCGCTCCCGGGGCGCTTGCTATATCAAGCCCCTGAGAAATTTACAGGATATGTTACTCCTCCAAATTGCGCCACAACTCTCGCTTCCAGGACTCTGCTTTGCGCACACTATTTCAGAATAATTTTTCTAATAGTGCCTCTTTCTGTTTGCTCACAGGTGGGCGTCATGCCCGTGCGCCGCGCGAGACCGCCTCGCCTCGCAGACATACCCAGGTAAGTCTCTAGTATAAGGTCCTACCTTTCTTTCCAGTCCCGATCCATTTAAGGGGTATATTACACTCATCATTATGAACAATTTTTACTATAGGACCAACCCTGAATTCGCGATAAAAAATACATTAGTCGAGTAATAACTTGTTATAATTGTATTACTTCGAATATATTTATAAGAAGTAGAACAAAGGGGATAATTTGTTGCTGATCCATCATCATCTGCCTGGCCTGTATCCCAACTACGGTGGGGTCGGCTCCTAGTCTAACCAGATGCGGCTGAGTAACAGTATTTTATACAAAGCGACTGCCATCTGACCTCCGCCACACAATTACTGGGAGACACTGATACCCTAAGGTTAGACCGGTTTTCAGACTTTTTTTTGGGTTGCTGACTCCCGTAACGACTGTCAAAGATATTCGTATGACAACCGGGACCAACTGCTTAACTTGCTATCCGAGGCACGGAGGGGTCTCGATGTTCGAAGAAATGGTCACCCATCACTGACCGCGGCAACGGCAACCGCAGCTTATCCTCGCTTAAAACACTTTTGGCATAATGAGCACCATTATAAATACCACGGCCAATACTATAAGGAGATCAATAAAATGGGACAAATAAAAAAACCGAGTGTGTTTCTTAGTGCCTATTACGTAGAATTGTAATAAATATCGATGTTAAAATTTATTTTCCTCAAAATAGATTATTTTTAAAACGCTTTTATTAGCTTCACTTGTAACTAAGTAAAAAAATCTTGGAAGTTAAATTTATCCCACTTCCCGGTTTCCGATTGAGCTGAAATTTTGCATACTCGTTTATTTTGGATGACAAAAGCGTTTTCTTTAGTTTTTTTTTAAACTATAATATTTTATGTACCTAACTCTTATTCATTTTTAGCGACAGATCGGGTCAATGTACTTTCTTGACAAGCAATCTGGCGCCAACTACGAGTATATTGAATTATTTCATCTCGTCAAAGGTTTCGTATCTTACAATTTCAACGATTCGTAACATGGAATAAAATTTCATTTATTATTCTTGATAAATCATTAACTGCCATGGCAATTTTATTTAGAGGCTAATCATTTACCTATTCTTAATTTTTATTCATATTAAATTACATTATTCTCGCAGCTCTTACCACAACATTGTATTAATTAAGATAGTAATCCATTATTGTAAAAGAGTTTCATGGAGTTTCTTGCTGGTTCCTCTCCATAGGACCTACTATTTGAAACCACGCACCAGAGTCCCGATCATAGGTGCCTTCAACTTTCTGTTAGACCATTTCGTAAAGCTTCCTGACTCACCAAAAGGTTTATTTTTTCTGTGGGACAACAATAACATCGTCTCATTCTTACCGATAACATCGTACAGTATAATCCTTGAGGATTGCGAAGTTCAAAGGGCAATTTCTACAGAATAAAACTTCCGTCAACATTTGACATTTTCATATAAAAGTTATTTAGACTTTTCTATTAATATCTTTCATAACATAGCGGCAGAGAAAAAGCCAGCCATTGTCTGTTCCAATAATACTTATAATGTGGTTTATAGGTATCCAGTGTTTAATTATTTAATTAAGAACATTATTCTGTACTCCATCCATTCATATATTATATAAATTTTAGATTTCTGCATTCCTTCTGCATATTACAATACATTTACACTATTATTCTATACATTTTATAATTTACCCATGGTCGTGCAAGTTTTATGTGTATATTTGTTTTACTGGTACCTATACAATAAAGAATATATAAATAAATAAATAAACTTTAAGTAGGTATGTCAAAATCTCATACTAGTCTGTGGGCGCAATATGCTTAAAAAGGGGTACAAAGCTTTCTCTTTACGTATTAATATATACATATATCCACAGTGCAGTAGATAGGGGTACCACCTACCACACACTCACCTGATTGTTCATTGAATTGAAAACTCGCTGAATTGAGCTTACCGAATCATTTCCCGGATACAAATCAATGCTGTTGGCATGAGACATATTTATTATTTCGATTCCGGGACAAAACAACGTTTAAACAGAGATATTCATTCACAGTTTACCTAATGGACCTTTTCTGGGACTTTCAAAGCATTATTCCTTTCTCAAAAGTTTTTTTTTTAAAGATTATCTGATCTTAATCTTTCGGGGAATATACGCGTGATGCTATTCTATTTTTCTTTCAATTTCTCTGCCGGATAAGATAATAACCTAATTATATTAGTTTTAACAACTGACTCAAAATAAAGGAAACGAAATCGTAAAAATGAAAAGACCGACGCAAAAATCCAAACCCGTGCATCGAGTAGGTATTGAAGTTTTTCGGGATTACGATGTTGGTCCTATAGAGAAAGTTGTTCAGTTTGATGGTCTGACCACACCCTTGAATATGACCACGCATTTCTAGTACACGTTATACATAAGTTCGTTATAATGAGAACAGTGAGTTGCCTCAAACAAAACTCGCGCAATTTCATCTCGATCCTTATCAGACGTTTCGAAAAAATTCACAGTAAAACCTAATTAGGAATATTCGCAATTTTTCTGTAAGCCAATGTTCATTTTCTGCTGCCTTATCCTGAATTCAGATTCTCGCCTTTGTACGTATAGACAACACTCAACAAAAATACCGTGACATAAAAACATGATCTTGAGATATGAAAAAATAATTGAGGCTTTTATTTACCGATATAAAATGTTTACTATGTTAATTTAATTTATTTATTCCATGTTACAATATATTTGTTTATATCTATTTAAACTCGCCAAACTTTTAAGTTTGAGGGCGAGACGCGCTCTTTTTTAATACTTATTAACTATACATAACCTAACTTACATTAACTAAACATGCTACATGCTTTAACACACAGATTACTTAAACAAAACTACTAGATGTACTGAGAATTTACTTCTCGATGACAGCAGACGTTGACCAGAGTGTATTTCACCTCATCCTGACAACGTCCCCTCTTCATCAAGAAGCAAATTCTTCAGTTTTGTTTTTAACATGCCTTTACTCAATTTAGGGTTCTGTCTTAAAAGGCCTATATTATTAAATATTTTAGGTAGGTACTATAAATTTTGACATTCTTTCTCCATAATAGTTAGTCACACTCGGTTGAATTAGTTTTTTCTCTCTTACACTTCTTGTATTATATTTATTTTGAACATTTACTTTATACTCTTCACTTCTTCTTAGATTGCGGTCCCCACACTAGGTCTTGGCTGTATCGTGGCAAAAAAATTACGATACGATATTTGTTGGCCCTGGAAAAGGGGAGGCTCTTTAGACCATTAAATCACTAATAAAGATTAATAGGATAACACCACAAGTTTGACGTGCCAATTAAGTATACCCTACCCCATGTGTTCGCTAAACGGATCTAAGTAACCTTGTTTCGAAACTGAACCAGAAAATAAATAATAAAAAAGTTAGAACTCGTTATCCCTCCAAACTCAGTTAGTAAACAATTTACAAGTAGGGATAAATAATAGATATACCTAAGGGAAAATAAGAGTAGCGAAAAAAGAAAATTACATACTACAAGATACGGCTTTGTGGTCCAGTATCCTTTGTGTGCTAATGTAAAGTGTTGTTAAAGGCGTATCAGGTTAATCATGATTAGACCCAATGATATTTTACAAATAGACGCGTTGCCCGCACTCTATATTGGCAAGATAAATGCAAGGTAAATGCCCTGCACCGACTGAGAGAATGAGCATGCAGCAGCTAATGCCACGTAACTAAACGTCTATATTCATCTTTTTCTAACACCGACATGGCGTATGGTGGCTTTCATTTTCTTTCCCTTTCTTCGCGCACTGTATAATTATATGTACTGCTATGTAGCTATAGTAAAGTTTACGCCATTTTGTAGTGCATTAATGTTGGTGTATGGCCCGTCTATTTGTAAAATGTCATTGATTAGCCCTGACATCCAGTTTCAATAACCTATCTATCAGTTGTTTGTTTTACTAGAGATAGAAACATTTCTGACATGAAATACATTTCAATTTCACTATTCAGTTTTTAGTTCGGGTTCGTTATTTTTGTTTGTTTGTATAATAATCATAAATCATTATTTCTCTCATCATCATGTTACATAATTACATAAATATGTTCAAATCAAATAGAAAATGGTGTCTGTAGTAGGAAAACCACCGAAATCACCATGTTCTCAACAATGCGCAGTCATCTCATTTGTGATCTCTTTATGTTTCTATTCTTATTTGCTGACGAGATTCGAATCGAGACGCGAGATTGTCTTATAGAATAGCTACGCTGATCTTAGATTTTTTGTCGGAAACCCGGGTCTTCAGCACTCCCCTACCTAACCCTCTAGCCAGTTATAACTTGTTTTTAAATGAGTTAGGATAATATGGTGTAACTTTTTACATTACCCCTAAAGTTTGGGAGTCTGATTACATATTCGTTTAGCTGCCTTCAGTTACATTGAACTCTTAATGTTATTTCACTCGTGGGGTGAGAGCTGGAAGTTAATTAGTAACTTTTAGATGATGTGAGAGCTTCAAAATTAAATTATAAAATACTACACTACTATACCACATATACTACTAGGTACTATAATATTATATAACTGTGAAATATACAGGATTTTTTTTTGTAGTGCGCCTAATTTGTAGAGTGATTAAGTCTCTGTTCCTAAATGCAACCGCAGTATTGGGTTACACTTTAAAACAAAACGAAAATTCGACTTAGTATGGGGGACACGCATAATTTACTAGCGCAAGGCATACAAAATCAAATTTTTATTTTGTTTTGGAGTGAATTTTCGTAGGTGCCTACTGGCGGTTGCATTTGGAAACGGACACTGAATCATGCTGCAAATGTTGCGCACTACATAAAAAATTATCCTGTAAGTATAGCTTGTTCTTCTTTGTAGTTGTGCGTTGTGAACTGGTGGTAACGGTTAAGGAAAATCTCATGAAGAAACCTGCGTATCTGAGAGGGAATCATAAATATGGTCTATGTAGTCCGCCAACCCACACCAGGCCAGCGTGATGAACTAAGACCTAACCCTCCTGATTCGGAGAAGACGAATGTGCTCAACAGTGGGGTAGAAATTTCCTCTCATAATGCACCGTAGCTTGCTTGCATCTGTGATGAGATCATCATACCGAAAAGTTCAATACCTACTATTAAATATAGTCTAACATGAAATTATGAAATAAATACGGTAAATAACGACGACGATGGGTATGTTTATTTACTCCAATAAAGCGTCAAAAGACCTAATAATAATATATTTCAGGAGAACACAACCTTGTTTAGTAACATCCGCTCGCCGGAAGCTTACAGGCAATTTCATAAATACGTGCCTATTTCTCTCCCGTCCTATTTTCCAGGTCCACTTATAATAAGTCTTGCTATGAATGCTAGCGCACAATCATAATTTATATTTATAATTAAGTATATTATGTTATGATTGATGTTATGATAAGGTTATGATTATTATTGTCGTATTTTATTTGAATTTGTTTAAAATTAATTTGTATTACGTTTATTGTTTTGTATTGTTTTGCATTTCATTGATTCCCTTATTATGATTTTCTCACATTTTATTTTTTATTAATGTTAATGTTTTCCTTGTCAAACTTGTTATACCTACCTAGATAATAAGTGAATGATGTGGTCGCCTATAATTGGAAGCGCACACTTGTATTGTCCGTGTTCATGTTAATACGCATGTAATTGTGTAGCCTCTGTTGGCGATTCAATAAATAAATAAATAAATAACTATTATATTGAACTTCAAAGTTGATCAATAAGGGCTCATCCACACTCGAGACTTTTAGCAGCACAAACGCGCGTTTTCGCGTTCGTTATTCGCGAACTTTTTGTAGGCAAAAGGCAGCCAACAAACGCGAAAACGCGCGTTTCTGCTGACAAAAGTATCGATTGTGAACGAACGCCAAGTTAAAAAATAACATGATTCCGGTATGTACATAAGTACATTATAGGCGTCATTGATATCTTTTTCCTCTTTTAAAATCGTTGCCTCTCAAAATAGGTCCATATTTTGACAGGCAACGATTTTAAAAAAGGTTACTTAGCTTTAACAGTATTCTGACACACAACACAGACATTACTTAGTTTTAACAGTATTCTGACTAACAACACAGGCATTACTTAGTTTTAACAGTATTCTGACTAACAAAATAGACATTACTTAGTTTTAACAGTATTCTGACTAACAACATAGACATTACTTAGTTATAACAGTATTCTGACTAACAAAATAGACATTACTTAGTTTTAACAGTATTCTGACTAACAACACAGACATTACTTAGTTATAACAGTATTCTGACTAACAAAATAGACATTACTTAGTTTTAACAGTATTCTGACTAACAACACAGACATTACTTAGTTTCTGGATCGAGTTTACAAAATGTTAGTGACTTTAATTAGTTTAATATTCAAAATAGGATCAAACTACGTTTTATGGAGTGCTCTAGGGAAACTTGACATAATGTAAAGAGATTAGTTATACCTCATTGATTTCATATTCAAGAAATCTTGTAAGTTTTCCATTCGGGGACCCATTTTATACATTAAACTAATTTATACTTGAGTAAGTTTTACCATTTCCATTGAAAGGAATGGAGAGAGACAAAGTTTGAGAAATAGGTCAACGAAATGTGAGATAGGGTGTTATAATCTTATATTATTATAAAAATGAATGTTTGTTTGTTCGTGTTCTAGTAAGGTGATGGTTTGGTGAACTATTTAAATTGACCTGGTGTCAATGAACTATGAACTGTTTTTTTTTTTACAAATTTTTACCCTTCCTAGGATTTCTCCTGTATCGAGGTTGCAGTTTACAAACATACATGTCACATGCACACACACCCAGACCCGGAACAACTATCTATATATTAATTATTAATACCTACGTGAAGAGAAAACTTTGTACCCCTTTTTAAGCATATTGCGCGCACGGAGGAGTGTGAGATTTGGCATAGTTATAGTTTGTATGGAGAAGGAGTACAGAACTAAAATTACGGTAGAATTTCGACCAATGGGCGACGACTAGTACAAATAATTTCTCGGTGTAGGGATCGAACCCGCGGCACGTAGTGTAGAAAGCTAATCGCTTAGCTACTGCGTACCATCGCCGCTCCGTCGTGTGCCGTGCGTACTACCGTTTCGTCAGGAAACTACGCAGTAATTGTAGATTTACTGGCAATTTTTTATCCTCAGTAAAGTTAGGGAGTGCAAGCAAAGTCCGTACTTCACAGTTAGACACGGCTACTTTGTTTAGTATAATTACCTATGTTGGCGTAGTTTGGCTTATTTCGTATTTTCGAGAAAACGCGAGGGGTTTCGTGAAAACTCGGAATATGGCGTAAAGCAGTCATATCCCGCGATTTTACTTGTAGTTGAAGTAATTTCGCGAAAATACTAGTTCGTCCGTAGTTTCGCCTAAATGACTAAACTATACCTTAGCCACAGTCAATGTAGCAATGAAATTAATCATGACTATGTATTAACATTCCTCAAGTAAAAAGTAATATTAAACACGAGTGTCGACATATTAAAAATCTTTATTTGATATCTCGTAAACTCCCTGGAGGCCCTTCTGGAGAATATTTGATACATTAAAGAGATTTGTTCCACTCGAATGAGTTGTGTGCTTATTTCCCTTGAGTTCTTGTGGTGTGAACAGAGATGTGAGATGTAAATATAACACGTTAATACTGCCTGGTCTAATGGTCTAAAGTGCGACTGCTGAACGCAAGGCCCTGGGTTCAATTCTCGGATTGAATAAACAGCTTTGCTATGTGTGTGTTTGTATGTTATGTCATAATTATGATGTGTGGTGTTGTGTGCTGTAGCGTGGTGTTAGAGTCTGGCCAACGAAAGCTGACAAAGAAAAAGGACGGCAATTAAAAAAAACAGAAGCTCTCCTCACTTATTATATTTTATGTACACTGCATAACGTATTATATATCTAACATTAATGTTGGGACGTTGCTGTAGGTATCGTGTGTAATATATTTTCTTTTTTTTGTAACGTATTGTAAAGAGATTTGTTACAGTCGAATAAGTTATTCGCGTATTGTTCCCTGTGTTCTTGTGGTATTAACAGAGTTCACACTATAATAGGAGAAACGTTTTGAATTTAGAGCATAAGCTTCTGCTCCCGCGCACGCTCAAGTTGTGGAATTAGTTCCCCAGTGAGGTTTTTCTCAAGAGCCTACAACATGGGGTTCTTCAAGAAGATCTTTTCAGATCATAATAACTATACCTACAGGATATATTTTTTTATGTAGTGCGCAAAATTTGCAGAGTTATTCAGTGTCCATTCCCAAATGCAAACAAATATAAAGCTAATGGTTTGGTTGTTTTATTTTTATTAAGTTAGCCGCAATTTTCAGATGTCATGAAAACGTTTCTCCTCGTTTCGGTATTTCATATTGATAACAATGCTTGTTAAAAGTTTAGCTGAAACTGTCCTCCAACATGGGAAAAGTTTGCGTCTGAATACATTGCGAATGTTCAGAAATTTCAGGACATGATAAAGTTCTGAGTAGGTAACTTTAATACTATCTACGGTATGTACCATGTTGTACCTGGCTTAGGGACGAAGACAGCGGGTGTACCGCGTAAAGAAAATGGTAATGAACATCGAATCTGGTAATAAACTTCAATCATCGATGTCTATAGATACGCTCTGTCATACAAAGGGAAGCTAAAAAAATGAGACGTATTTTTTGAAAACGTCAAATTCTAAATTCAACAATGTTCGAATTATATTTAAATAGAATAGCGATACATGCACTAATGGAATAGCTACTGTTATTATATATTTTTTATTCAATACACAAATTAATAATTATGTTTGTAAACGGCATTTGACTGGTGATCAACCACTCCATTTTTCTGAAAATGGAGTACAGACACGTCTCACTTTTTGAGTTCACTAAGCATATCTATAGACATCGATGACTTCAATACGATCGTGGGAGACTAAACTTTGAGCTACATAAGCAATGGAAGTCAAAATAGATTGAACGACACTGCAAAAACCAACAATTACGATATACTGACACGATTGAGATAGCAGAAATTAGCAGAATTGGGGCCCAGGTCGGACAACCAATTACCGTTGCTTACATAATTGTAGGTACAACTTATTGCGTCAACGTAAAGGTCATGTTTTACTGCAGTACTAATAAACATTCGTGGTCGTGAATACGCACTGAGTTCGGAAGTGATCCAGTCCAGATATACTGAAAGACAGTCCAGAAAGACTTCAACTCTTGGTACCACGCTCCGGTAGCCGTGTCCATAATAGATTAACATAACATAAATAATAAAAAAAACATAACATAATAATAAAAAAAAAAAAAAAAAAAGTATAAGTATGCCTAATGTTTGTATTTATATAGTCTACTTGTATCGCAAGTGAATTATATTATCTAATATTTGCACACCTGTTAAGGTAGGATATGGTCTAAGAACTTTTATTATATGTACCACCCCATGTATACCCATATTACGGCAAATAAATGATTTGATTTGAAATAAAAATAAAATAAAATAAATAAACATCTTCCCTTTTTCCGCACTAACTATGGCCAACATTCCCCCATGTACAGCATGTGTTCAATGTATAATAAGATCCGCAATGGATTTGATATCTTCAACGCATCAGCCAGTTCTATAAGAAATATTGTCACCACTTAGGTCCGACTTGATTGTAACATTATTATTGACTATATATATAAAGCTCGATTACCACTGACTGACTGACTGATTGACACAATTGTTCTCCCAGAAGGAGCCGTGGGGGGTAAAAGTCATGTATGAGGGTCATATAGAAGGGGGTCCAGTGAGTCCGGGAAAAATCCGAAATGACCTGAAAGTGGAACGCTGACCGGAACTGCCCTACGGATCTCAAAAATGGCAAGTCGAACACCCACACTGCCGGAACTAAAAATGTCAAGAACCCTGGGCCGTTTGACGAGCCGGTGAAAAAAAGATGGCGTTCATACAAAAAAAGATGGCGGCCATACAAAATTGAAACGCTCACCGTTCCGAAACCGTTGGAGATAGTGGGGGGGTGCTCGACCAAATGTCATAGAGGACGACGGGGGCTTTCCGGTGGGGGTCATAAAAATCCAAGATGGCGGATTCAAAATGGCGGCCAAAAAAAAAATGGTCCGAGCCGGCTGAAAATTGGCGTCCGGGGGTTTTCGGGGGCACCGATTCATAATCCGGGATCAAATTTTTCTTTCCGCCATTTTTCAAGATGGCCGCCATACAAGTGTTCATTTTGGATTTTCACCCAATTGTTCTCCCAGAAGGAGCCGTGGGGGGTAAAAGTGATGTATGGGAGTCGTATAGAAGGGGGTCCTGTGAGTTTAGGAAAAGTCCGAAATGACCTGAAAGTGGAACACTGACCGAAACTGCCCTACGGATCTCGAAAACGGCAAGTCGCAAACCTATACCGCCTGAACTAAAAATGTCGAGGACCTTGGGCCGTTTGACGAGCCGGTGAAAAAAAGATGGTTTCCATACAAAAAAAAATGGCTGCCATACAAAATCAAAAATCATATTTTTTTTAAGTTATGATACAAGCTCCACCTAAAAAGCCCTCGCGGGCCGCGTGCGGCCCGCGCACCCGCGCGACCTCTAGTTAATATTATATTTATAATAATTCCATTTTTAGAAAACTCCATGAGTGTATCTTTTTCATGCATGTTGTGTCCACTTCTAGAAGGATGAGCACTTGTTTATGTCTTTTTAATATCTTTAAGTTTATGTAACAAAAGTGTTTTGTCCAGTTTAGTGGACAAAAAATAAAAGTGATCGGTTTGACGAAAATTTCCGAGGAGTTGTGCGTACCTACTATAAATAATTCCATCAAAAAAAAAATACAAGGTAGATTCCTATTTTATTTTTATTATATTTATTCTTAACATTATCGTTTTTATTGCCAAATACATACATATAACAATCTCGTGACTGACTCGTACTTGACGTGAATCACTTACCACTCCCCCACTAAATAGATATATTACAAGCACTTTGTACTCAATATTTGCTTAGACATAAATATATTTTGTTTAAATATGTAATTTGACATATTATATGATTGCATGCATCATGTGTTCGTTTCTAAAGTGTTTTCAATGACAAAAAGGAAAATATAACAATAGATGATACTACCATATTTTTTATACATTTTCAATAGGATCTGTCATAAATTATTTATTTATAACAGTTGCGTTGACGATACCAGCCCACGATGAGAGAATGAGTATTAGATATTCTTGCTAGGAACCCTCACAGCCAGGGTTCCCAACTTAGGGGTTTTCCCCCCAAGTTTAGGGGGTAAATAAGTGGGATGGGAATTTCTTAGGGGTATTTTTAGGGATTTTTTTACTCTTGACTTTTATAGTGAAGTTTATAATGATTGTGACGCAGCTGGCTGTAAATGTTTTGAAAATGTTCCAATTATTTTATATTAATACCAATTTATTTACTTATTTAACTTTTTTTTTTTTTTTTTTTTTTTTTCACGTAATATATTTTTTTTGGGGGATTTTATGGGTTTCTAACTTTAGCTTCGGGGATAAATATTTTTAAGAGTTGGTAATACTGCTCACAGCCAGATCTTATAAAATAAAATAAAATATATATCTTTCTTTCTTTCCTTGTTGACTCGCCAAGTTTTCCACCATGACACAAGCATTCTTATGCTCGTGCCGAAAAATGAGGAAACATTCAGGTTTTGTTACCTTGAATCCTCACGATTTACCCAAGACACAGTAGGATCAAGATTGATGACATTCGGCATTGGTCCGACACGAGGCAATTCTCGGACAGTACATAAAGCTAATTTGTTTACATTACAAACCTGTTGGTAATTGAATAATCAAGGAAAACAAACAGTTACTATAGCGACAATTACTTATTGAAGATCAAGTTAACCAAGATTAATTATACATTTAGGTATATTCGTCATAATTGTTAAATCCGGGAATACAGAGAAGAAGAAAAACTGACTAATCTGCAACGTGTATTTGAAATGCCATCAAACTGAACAACTTTATCTATGGGACCAACATCGTAATCACGAATAAAGCTATCATTGTCGGCTGTCCCATACAAAACTTCAACAGGTAGGTACCTACTCGACCCAATAGATAATTTTTTCGAGATTACGATTTTTTTTTTTTTAAACATTGCCCCTCACTAGGATTTCTCCTGTATCGAGGGTACAGTTTACAAACATACATGTCACATGCACACACAACCAGACCCGAAACAACTATTAAAATTTGTAGATCATACAAATATTTGTTCCGTGCGGGGATCGAACCCGCGGCACGTAGCGCAGAAAGCTAATTGCTTAGCCTCTGCGCCAACCGTGTCGTCCATATTGGTCGCATAGAGAAAGTTGTTCAGTTTGATGGTCTGATCCACACCCTTAAATATGACCACGCGTTTCTGTTACAAGTTACACGTTATAATATCTATGTATACTAATATCATAAAGAAGTATTTTTTTTTGTTTATTTGTATATAGGGGATAATCTCTGAAAATACCAAATCGATTCTAAAAAATTTTCACTAACAGAAAGCTGCACTATCTCTGAGTGATACAGGCTATTTGTTTATTTAATTTGTTTAATTAGAACGGTCGCAGGCCCCTAAGGGCGCGTTCAGATGACACGCAGCGACCACGCACAGGGCCCGCCTTACACCCGCGCTCGGCACGCGCAAAATCAGCTTATATACCTATAACAAAATAGTGCAAGGTGTACGGGGCAGGTGGGTGCAACGTGTGTGCGGGGTGGGCGCGAAGCGGACGAGGGGCGGGCGCGAGGCGGGCGCGAAGTGGGCGCGAGGCGGGCGCGAGGCGGGCGCGAGGCGGGCGCATGGCGTGTGCGGTTGGACTTCGATGAATGCAATTTGAGATCTATTGATGTGCCATAAGACTCAAATCATACAAAAAAATTCAAAGCTAGTTAGACGCGGGTGCTGACGGGCGTGGCGTGCGCGTAGCGGGCGCGTAAAGGGCGCGTGTCCTCTGAACGCAACCTAACAATTAGTATGGTGCAACTGGCACACAAACTTCTCACAACACCTAGATATTTTATAAAATCTTCCTCCATTCATCAGCAAAAATATCTCAATTTGTATTGGCGTCTAGGAAAGCGTTATTTTGATAAAAATAAAAGGCGCGCGGGAAACCGCGGGCAAGAGCTAGTATAAAATAATCCAGCCATTACTGTCCCACCCGGATATCTATGGTCCCACCGCTGGATGCGCGCCTCTTCTCAGAATGAGAAGGTGTTCCACACAATTGTTGAGCCGCTGGTGGGTTTTAGGAACATAGAAACTTTGCGGATATAGATCACACTTTATTTAATAACAGTAATTTTACATATTCTAAGACTGCGGTATATGGACCTACAGCTTATCTCTTTTACTACCACTTTTTGTGTTGCCACTTTTTTAATCTCTTTTTACATTATTTATCATAGCAACTTTATGTATGATTTTAGGTCATAAACATACTGGGGCCTCGGCCATGATATTTGTATAACATTTTAATTTAAAACAGAAATTTATACTAACATGTACTGATGAAAACAAATACTATATCTAAACTAAAAAGAAAGTTTTCTCAGAATAAAACTAAAAACAAACTCTTTACAAAATAATAACTCACTAATTATAATCTATAGGCAGTGGGCAAACTTTCATCACACTTGTTCTAATTACAGAACCTTTAGCAGTTTTTATATCTAAAGCACGAACAAAATTATCTTTCCCTGGTATTACCTTAACAATTCTGCCCACAGGCCAGTTTAATGGTGATACATTATCAGATCTAAGTAGTACCATGGTACCCTTTTCTAAATTTTGCTGTGGATTTTTCCATTTAGGGCGATTCTGCAGCAGAACCAAATATTGTTTATGCCATTGTCGCCAAAAATGCTGCTGCATTTGAGTACATTGTTTCCAAAAACTAAGTTTTCCTACATTTACATCCATTAAATTTAATTCAGGGTATGAGGTCAACGGAGCACCAGTGAGGAAGTGTGCAGGTGTGAGGTAAGTCATGTCATTGCAGTCCCTTGACATAGGTGTCAATGGCCTTGAATTTAAAATGCCTTCAATCTGAACTAAAACCGTGTACAATTCCTCAAAGGTGAGTACAATATTTCCAACTACGCGTTTTATGTGATATTTAATGCTCTTTACTCCTGCCTCCCACAGACCGCCAAAAACAGGTGAATAAGCTGGAATAAAATGC
This sequence comes from Allophyes oxyacanthae, assembly GCA_932294325.1. Lineage (NCBI taxonomy): Eukaryota > Metazoa > Arthropoda > Insecta > Lepidoptera > Noctuidae > Allophyes > Allophyes oxyacanthae. The sequence goes on from OW028628.1 coordinate 13,984,556, forward strand.
ATAGAAATTCTCTCTGAACTACCATAATCAAATACTTTGTTTTGGTGATCTGAGGAATTCAGTAAATTATGTAAATCCTTAAGTACATTATCAGTACCTCTATAATAACTACCATTATCACAATATATTTTTGTAGGTTTATTTCTACGGCTTATAAATCTTTTTAAACATGCTAGAAATGTATTGGTAGTCATGTCGGATGCCAATTCTATGTGAATCGCTTTAGTAACGAAACATATGAATATTACAATATATGCCTTCGTAATTACAGGATTTCGTACCCTTGTTTGTTTAACATTGAAAGGCCCGGCATAATCAGTACCTACAATTTGAAAAGGACGAGTAATATTGACACGATCAAGTGGCAGAGATCCCATAAGTTGGCTAGAAACTTTAGCTTTGAATCTGAAACATAACACACATTTATGTAATACAGCTTTTACTTCTCTGTTGGCATTGATCAGCCAATATTGTTCGTGTAGACTACTAAGAGTTAGCTTTTGCCCTGCATGTTTGAGCCTAATATGCTCTTTGAGAATAATTAATTTAGTTAAAGTTAAGTTTTTGTCTTTTGGATTGATGCGAGATTTTGAACATAAAAGATTGACATTTACTTTATTATCATCACCAATTACTCTCAAATAGAGACAACAACCATGTGCAATATTTGAGGCATCAGCATAACCGATAAGCTCAATTTTTTGAGGTGTTTGTACATTGATATTTCTGGGTACAGAGATACAAGACATACTCATCAGGCCTTTAGTAAAGTCAATGAATTTCTTATTTAAATGATCAGGCAAAACATCATCCCACTTTAAATTTTCAAACCAGACTTGTTGCATTAAATACTTAGCTTGGACTAAAATAGGCCCTACTAGACCCAGAGGGTCAAAAAATTTACTGATAAAGCTTAACATTTGTCTTTTAGTATAAGTTTTCTGATTGTCAGTCACAGGACACTTCATGTTTAAAGTGTCAGAGTTCACATCATATGATAAACCTAATGTCTTAACATAAGAACAAGTACCATCAAAATCTTTATTATTTAACTGATGAAGTTCAACAGGAATATCATTTAAAATGTCACTATAATTAGAGCACCATTTGTGTAATGTGAAACTAGCTAGACCTAAAAGTTCTACAAGCTGCTTTTTTGTTTCAATAAGCTCTGAAAGCTTGTTTGAACCACAGTGTATGTCATCAACATAACTTGAGAATTTTAGAACAAAAGAAGCCAAAGGATATTTGTCTTTGTATCTGTTAGCAAGCTCGATTAAGCACCGTGTTGCCAAAAAAGCAGAACTTTTTAAACCATATGTGACTGTTTGCAACTGAAGACATTGCACAGGGTCATGAGGTGAGTCCCGCCAGAGAATATTTTGTAAACAACAATATTTATTATCTAAAAGAATGCCCCTATACATTGCCTTAATGTCACAAAGAAGAACAAATTTATAAGTCCTAAACAGTATCAAAATGTCAAAAAGGTCATTTTGTACCACCGGCCCATTTAACATGATATCATTTAAGCAAACGTTTTTATTTGTTTTCATGCTAGCGTCAAAGACAGCCCGAACCGGAGTCGTTTTACTGTTAGGATTGAGTACAGGATGATGGGGTAAATAATAAACATTCCCTGCCTTGGGCTCATAGTCAGAGATTTTAAAGTATTTGGCATGTTCCTGTTCTAAATAGTCATGCATAAATTTTTTGTACTGCTGATGCAAAGCATCATCTTTAGAAAACCGCTTTTCAAGATTGTAAAATCTCTGCAATGCACGTGTAAATGAATCACCTAATTGAATATTATCTAAATCAAGTTTTAAAGGTAATGCTACAGAAAATTTTCTGTTTATAAGCTTCATAGAATCTTGGAAGCATTCTTCAGCTAGTTTGTGTTCCGTTGTACTTTCCTTGAAGATATTAGGAACATTTTCACACTTCCAAAAATTAGAAATAGTGTCATTAATATCCTCTAGCTGATCATTTTGTGAATCACAATGGTTATGATTTTTATTAAAAATGTTACCTTGAACGGCTACACATAAATTTGACGTAGCTACTTTGCCAGCAGATACTGGCAGCCTGCCTGCGACAACATAGCCTAAGCTAGTGTTAACCAAAAATGGCCCAGCCGGCGCCAGGGGCAATGACTCCCTCTGGAGCACCTGGAAAAAGACATCACACCCTAAAAGTAACAATATCTCTCCAGATTTGTTGAAGCCTTTATCTGCTAGTTTGGCATAAGGTGGTATATTAAACATTGTTAAATCAAAACCTTGTTGTGGCAGTTCACAGGTTATATTTTTTGCTATGTAGCCAGTTATATTTAATTTAAAATCGTTTATAGACGAATATATGACAAAATCTGCCTTTTGATGAACACTATTGGTGCCTTGAATGATTCCTACGACTAACTGATTAGTTTGTGATATAGCACAGTCAATCTGATTGACTAGTTTTTCTGAAATGAAAGATATCTGGCTTCCAGTATCTAATAAAGCTCGTGCATAAATGAATTTGCCATTTTTATCAATTAAACGCACCATAGCTGTAGGAAGCAACACATCACTTGCTTGAGAAGTACCCGACATCACCACAGCACTCTCAGGGGTAGTAGGGCAAGAAGCAGCAACATTACTTACCTCACTCGTGCTAGCTTGAGCAGTGTGCATTAGCGTATTATGTCCTTTTTGACAGACCGAGCATTTTAAGCGCAGCATACATTTGCCACGATGCGCATTTAAGCATAGCACACACAAATTATTTTTCTTTACAAACTCCCCTTTATCTTTCTCAGTAGCGAGTTTAAATAGAGCGCACTCATATAGCTTATGTGACTTCTGACAGTACTTACATGAGGCACCGGTTGCAACTAGACTAGCAGACTTGCCAGGCTTCCCCTGCTTTGTAGTGTTTGTTGAAACTGGTGTGTTAGCTGGAGCTTTCTCGCTGATGGTATTTTCCATCGCAAGAGCACGCCTGTCTAAAAAATCAAGGAACTCTTTCAAAGTAGGCACTTCTTTTTCATTTCGTTCAAGATGAAACCCTCTGTTCGAATAAGCATCAATTTTCCTCGCCAAAATATTGACGATGAGTGCGTCCCAGTGTTCAACAGGCACTTTTAATCCTTTCAAAGCAGTTATGTGCAAGTTTACATTAGTTACAAGCAATCTTAAATGTTGAGCAGTACATTTGTTAAATGCAGGTATGTCGAGCAAGCTGTTGACGTGGTGATTGACTATCATAGGCACATTGTTATATCTTTTTTCAAGTAAATCTAAAGCTGATAAATAATTGTCATCAGTTAGTGGCAAGTTTTTTATTAAGTCCAATGCTTCCCCTGACAAAAATGTACGCAAATAATATAGTTTATGACACAAGCTTAAATTGCGATCCGCGTGAATAACTGCCCTAAACATATTAATAAAAGGAATATAATCAACTATATTTTTACCATCATATTGTTTAATGTCAATACGTGGTAATTTTTTAAAATCAAAGTTATCTTTGGGCTTCTCCAATTCTTTCGATTTGCGCTTATTAATTTCTAAATCTAGTATAGATATGCTGGTGCTGTACTTACATTCATATTCTTCAGGATCTTCACCGTTTTTAGGGTCTAGGAATAATATCTCCTTATTATATTTTTCGTAGTCTCCAAATAAGTCTACAAGCCTACTACGCCTTTCCCGTAGCATTTCAATGGACGCCGTTTTTACGTCGGGCGAATTACAAAACTTTTCAACCCTGGTGAGGCTTGCTTTCACATAACCCCGATCGCTTACCAACTGCCTTAACTTTTCTTCCGTCGACATCTTGTATACTATTACAAAACCTAAGACAAATGCAAGTACGAAGAATATAGTTAATTTGTTGGAAATATGACACTAATGAAATATCTCTAATGCAACAAGTCTCACATACCGGGTGTAATGCGTAGTAACACTTAATAATTATTTATGTAGCTTATTCACACTTTACAATATAATAGCGGTGTATGCAATGCACAATACAAAATGCAAAAGTTGTGTAGGAGTTTATACGCTAGAATCACTAGATGTTCGACGCCATGACACTGCTTGTTGCTTGATATGTTGTTAGCATTTCTTCTTCGGCTATCTTCGGTTCGCTCGGCGAAGTTCGTGACTAAACACGTTCACGATTGGTCGAAAGCGGTCAAAAGTTAGCTTTTGACAGTTGGCAGCACTGAAGTCTGTGGTGACAACGTTCGGATACACGCTCCGAAAAAATATTATCCGGAAATAAGAACACCGGAACTTGTGACGAATAAAAATCTTCCGTCTTCTTTTTTCAAATGTGCACGCACCACGTGGTCTGATGCAAATGCAATGCAACAAAATGGCGAACAAATTTTATAATCTTGATGCACCTCGAATAATGATTTAGGTACCTTTATGATGCAGCTTTGAAGCGGATAATTTCCACGACGCGACTCGGCGATGTGATTCTTGTTGATGCCGCTCCAAAGCGAATAATCACCTCGCGAAACGGCAAAGTGACTTCTTGCAGATAAAATTTTTTCTCACTCGAAGGACCAAATTCTCTGTTCCACACAATTGTTGAGCCGCTGGTGGGTTTTAGGAACATAGAAACTTTGCGGATATAGATCACACTTTATTTAATAACAGTAATTTTACATATTCTAAGACTGCGGTATATGGACCTACAGCTTATCTCTTTTACTACCACTTTTTGTGTTGCCACTTTTTTAATCTCTTTTTACATTATTTATCATAGCAACTTTATGTATGATTTTAGGTCATAAACAGAAGGGTTGTAGCCCTTAGTAGTTAAGAGGGTAGACTACAGTTTTATTTGGTAAGGCTCTTCAAGTTCCCTCCATTTCTTGTGTAAAAAGGTTGGCAGTTACGCCTTTCATAATTTAATTTTGAATGAATTGCACCCATACTTAATTTCTGACGGTTATGACCAAAAAATGCTTAACTTTTGGTCTTACTTCAGGATACGAGTATTCGGTGCCGGTAGTGGGTTGGTGAAGGTCGTTTTTTGACCCCCAACGAAAAAGAGGGGTGTTATAAGTTTGTATCTGTATGTCTGTCTGTGGCATCTTAGCTCCAAAACTGACGGACCAATTTCAATGCAGTTTCTTTTTAATTGAAAGCTAGTTAAATCGGGAATCATCTTGGCTTTGTTTCAAGAAAATCAGATCCGTTCAGCTGTTCTAAAGTTACAGCTCTTTCTCTAGTTGGAGTCGGGGGTTTTTGACGGTTAGGTTATCTTGTTCAATGCCTCTCAGTTCTTTAACATTTTTTTATACCAGTTCATGGCTTTGTAAGTCTCCGCGTGTGCTAGGTATATGGTATTGTTTTTCTGGGATTACTCATCCTAGAAAAACAACACCATATAGCACATACACATAATGGTAGGGTACTTTTGATAGGGCGTTTAATTAAACGTGAACGGTGGGCGTTTTGGAGGTGCTGTCCTTATGTTGGCACCAAAAAGTACCAACTAAAACGCTTTTTGAATTTGAAAAACGAACGTCGAACGTTGTCACCCTCGCAGTTAATTTAACTATTTACTACATGCTGAGATCATCGGCTGTGTCATCGGCGTAAACAACGACTAGTGGTGGGCAGTGCTCATTTTAGTATACTCTTTAGGCCTGAAATTAAGTACTTATCTATTATATTTCTTACTTCCTCTTAGATATACAGGATATTTTTTTAATTAGTGCGCATAATTTGTAGAGTGATTCAGTCTCTGTTCCTAAATGAAACCGCAGTATTGGCATACACTTTAAAACAACACAAAAATTCTTCTTAGTAGGACACGCTTAATTTACTAGGGCAAGCCATATAAATACAATTTTTTTATTTTGTTTTGGATTGAATTTTAGTACTGCGTTGCATTTAGGAAGGGACACTGAATCATTCTGCAAATTCTGCGCACTACATAAAAATTATCCTGTATATATCGTTTTTTATTCATTCGTTTCCTTGCTGAGTAGTGCACTTGTTTTGTTGTATCCGATAACAATATTCTGTAGGTCGCCTCACGTGATTCACATGAAAACATAAAAAATAATTGTGTATTGTAGAAATGCCCTTTCTCTACAACATGGCTAAACTAACCATAAAATAAAGATAATATTCAATTTCTTAAGGGCCCTATCATAAAATAGCGTTTTGACAGATTAGAATTGTATGGAAGCACGGTGACGCATCGCATTATGTAACAATTAAATTTACTAATTTATTTATTTGAAAAAAACGTATGTAATTTAAATTTAATGTAGTAAGGAGAAATTTACCGTTAATTCTGAGCGTGTTTAGTAGTTTTATGGTTTTAAATGGGATTTTTTTACAGATATTCCATAGATATAATTCTAAGAATTCTAAGGCCGCTATGAACTAAACGACTGTTTAAGAGATATTACTACATATTTTTCATTTCATTAACTCATTACAGTAGTTCAGTCCACGAGCTCGAAAAACTGTCGTCGCGCATTTTACGTAAAACTTGCTTCGGAATTTTGGCTTAAATATAAATAGTTAAGAAAACATTGCGAAAAGCGAGGCCGCTATAAACTATATTAATAACTATTCTCCACCACTCAATAAGTCAAAGTTATCGAAATCTTTCAGTTGCTCAGAATAAGAACGCCAAAGTTTGCCATTTAATGCAAAAATCACGGTCGAAATGTGATAGGGCTCTTAACGCTTCTTTTGTGAACTAAAATGGACTTGTAGTAGAGGCACTTTATTCTCAACTTCAACCAAAAAAGCTACTTAAATATAAGATAGGAACGCAAACGTATAGATAAGTATACTAACTTTACACGCTCGCTAAGTAGGCCAGGGGTGCTCAACCTGCGCCAATTTATCTGCAGGCCGCTGAGCTTTGAAACGAGACGTGAAGCGATTTTGTCAAAATGCATAGGCAGGCCAAGCGTCGACAGTTTTAAGAATCTTCTAGAACTGTATGTAAATAAATAAATAATCCACCAACTACCTACCTACCTCGCTTGATATACAGAGTGACTAGTTGAATGCTCGACATAATTATTGAAGGATTATTATACTCATGAATAACTTTTACTATGGGACCAAAAATGAAATCGTGAAAGAAACTCAGCTGTTCCATACAAATAATTAAACATTACTCTAAGTACTAAATGTAAGGATCCTCTTTCAAATCATTCCATATAGCAAGCCACACGATACAATATATATCCTACTAAAATGTCTACTAGCAAGTTTACACGACCCAATAAAAGGTTGAGAAGCTCTGACGTAAGCACTTAAGATCTCAGGTGTCGCCAAATTATAGGATATTGGAATCTTTTGGCAGGATCGTGTGTTAAAGCCGACGGAGGCTGTATATTGAGATCCGAGTGCCTTTGAGAGGTTTTGTGAAGTTTCGTGATATTGTGTTTTGTGATTCACTAAGTAGTTTCATTCGTTTTCCTAAGCTGTAGTGATGGATGATACTGTAAGATCATGTATTGAGAGCATTGTATTCTAACCACAATACAGTACAGCGTTTCAAATAACAAAAAATGTGGAACTGTGAAAGAAAGAAAGAGGAAAGAAAATACATTTATTTGCCACAAACACAAGACGCACTAGAATGATAGACGTAGATAATATTAATAATAATTATTATTTATTTTTTATTAATATTGTGGGGTCATTTAGTAAATATTTTGCTTATTTCAATTCAGGAAAGTGTAAGCATACACTGAAGTGAGCAGACCATCCCACAGTATCTAAGTATGGGGGCAAACGAGCTTGCGTTAAATCTGATGGTAAGTGATCACCGCTGCCAAGAGGACTTCGGCAGATTCATCTCGTCTCTGTTTGTAATGGTTAAATTAAAAAACCACTGGAGGCCAATTCTCGTTTCCTGCGAGATTATCTCGAAATCGAGATTGCGCTTCGAGCGCTTTTTCTACTACAAAATCTCGCAAATTACAATTGTTTAGTTCACTTGAACCTCGTATTCTTAGCATTAATCTAAATTAACTTCAAGTGCTTAATGTAAAACGGGATTCAAGTAAACAATTGCGATTTTCGAGATTTTATCGTCGAAAAAGCGCTCGAAGTACAAACTCGATTTCGAGATGATATCGAAGGAAACGAGAATTAGCCCCCTGGACCGGTTTTAAAAATTATTTCAGCAGAATGCTATATCTATTATCACTGAGTAACATAGGCTATAATTTATAAAGATATTATGCGGGCGAAGCCGCGGGCGCAAGCGAGTAATATAAGTATAATATCTACCGTATTTAGAGGTTCAATTAAGTTTGTTTTTGGTGTATCTACCTTCATTGTCTCTGCATCACCCAAAGCTTGTCTGGTAGTGAATGCTTACGGCAGTACATTGTACATGAAGCATTTTAAATAAATAATTTATACCGGTGTAGCAGTCTGAATGGTCCCCTATAAATGGTGATTAACAAACGCTACTAAATCTCTGGTACTTCAAGTAAAAGTACCTACTGTTCGCTGACATTATTTAAGGGGCTTATAATTTATAAGCTCCTTGACGACCCGCGAGTTATTTTTCGATCGGTAAGCGACGAGAGATTTTCTATTTTCTTTAATTTGACATTTGAATGGATTCTACGATCTTGTCAAATTATAATACCTATTATATTATAATAGGTATACAAGTATTAAATGTTAGCACGAGTTAATCTTTCCCATCACTATATCATTGTTAATTAACCGTTATTGGGTTCCGAGACGGTGATTGTGCAAGATGAATGGTTATTTAATTATTGTTTTGATACAGACGACGTGAGGCTGTGGCCTTAATGCTTAATTATTAGTTTAGTTCATGAACATGGAGCGTCTGGGGGATGTTTCATATCTCTTAGATCAACCGACCAAACAGGGCTAGCTCAGTGGTTGGACAAGCCCATTTCCTCCACCTTTTGTCTCCTTGACAGAAGACAAAACGGAAAATCGAGAGAGAAAATGGTGAAGAAATGGTTTTAGTCCCCGCTTTTTTTGTTGAGAAAACCGGTTTCTCCGCCCTTTGTCTCCTTGACAGGAGACAAAAAGGAAAGTTGAGAAAGCAAATAGTGTAGAGATGGTTTTGTCCGCGACTTTTCCATGGACAAGTCCGTTTCCTCCACCCTTTGTCTCCTTGACCGGAGACAAAAAGAAAAGTTGAGAAAGACAGTGGTGAAGAGATAGTTTTAGTCCCCGATTTTTCTCTCAACAAACCCCTCTTCTCCCCACTTTGTTACCTTGACAGAAGACACAACAAAAAATCGAGAGAGGAAACAGTAACGAGACGGTTTTGTCCCCGACTTTTCTGTCGACCAATCCGTTTTCTCCACCCTTTGTCTCCTTGACAGCAGAAAAAACGACAAAACGAGAGAGAAAACGCTAAAATTTGACCGTTAAATTTTGAATTTGATTTGATTTGTTATTTGATTTGTTTGATTTGATTTGATTTGTCACCTTTTTTCTCCCTTCTCTTTTTTGTTGTTGCTAGCCCTCCAGGTCCATAGGTCTAACAACACATTATATCCCAGGTAAGAACTCTTGAGATAGCAGAATTGTATAAAGGTCACGGTGCATAAATAGCTCCATACTAGGCCAGCCATTCCACGCTCGAATTATCATACTTATTTACTCCAGTTAACTTTTATAAAGGATTCTAGGCCAGCTATTCCTGTAGCGTCCCTGTAACTAGAGTCTCGACGTTTTAAAAGAGCCTGCAAAGATCCAGTTGTAATAAAAAAAAAGTTTTGATATTTGAGCAGTTGTAAAATTTAACAAGCTGTATAAAATCGATGGATTCGCCCTTCTGAATTGGAACCCATGACATGTTGAGCAACCACTTTTGAGCTTATGTGGTTAGGGATGAAAATCATGTTACAAGAAGAGTCGTGAGTATGAATGTGGATGGCTATCGGAGTAGGGGTAGACCAAAGAAAAGATGGATGGACTGTGTGAAACATGACATGAATGTGAAGGAAGTAAATCTGGAAATGACGTCTGATAGAGATGAATGGAAGAAAAAGACATATTGCGCCGACCACAGATAAAATGGGATAAGGGCAGGAGAATGATGATGGTTAGGGAAAAATAAATTATTCGACTTGGTACTACAAAGAATATTTTTTCCAGTTTATTGCATATAAAAATCTAAGTTAACATAGTTAAGAGATCCAATTGTGATGTTACCGACAATATCATATTTATTTATATGAATTCAAATGGTTGTTTGCCTAAATAAAATTGTTAAATAGTATTCGTGGAATGTGTGTAAAAGTAGTAAAAAATACTTCTATACACATTTTTTGTATTAAGACATTTGAAGGTTAGGTATACATCAAAAATTATATTGTTTACATAATATATTATTGTCACAAATAACCAAATCACTTCTCAAAAATGTCTCTTAGCTACGATACGTTCCGGTGATACATTTCGCAAACAAAATGCTTTGTACGACTGCGGCCCGCTTAGAGTTAGTAACTCTGCGTTTGGACGTTGGGCATAAAATATTTTAGCTATAAGGATGGTCGACCGGAAATGTTACCTACCGTACATAAGTATGCAAAACTGGATGAATACAGAATTTCTCGCTAAAAGCTGTAACATCCCCCTTAAGTCATGCATCAGCCTTTTCATCCATACTCGGTACTCAAACCATCTAAGTCCTTCCACAGATGACGGATATTCTGCGGCGGACATTTTTATCCGCGAAAATAGACGGTAAGTATGATGTTCTACGCATTAACGCACACGCAGGTCATAAAATATCCGCCAGACAGGAGTACTGCATTGGATTCCCTGCTATGTACAAAAAAGTCCGCCGCGGATTATCCGTCGTCTGCCGAATGCGTAAAAGGCCGGAAGATGCTGAGTACCAATATAAATATATCGCATTACAACAGACAACAGTAAAGTTGTATGTATGTAAAACTATCAAGATGGCACGCTTGACGTCACCCGTAAAAAAGATCACTGACGCAGGCGCAGGAGAGTGGAGCAAATATCTCTAGTATTTTATTGTTATTAGAAAGCTTTTATAAAAGTATTTTATCAAGCTTCACTCGTAGAACGAAAACATCCGGTGAGGAAGCCTGTCTTTACAATCAATCAATATCTTTATTTGCATAAAAAATGTGGTAACCAACTTCTCAGACGTAGTTTTTAATTTTTTACTAGCCATACTGTCCCTCTGCTGGGCAAAGGTTCCCCTAAGTTCTTCCAAACGTTTCTTTCAAGAGTCACCTCGAACCAGCCCAAGAAAAAAAATTAAAATTCTATTTTTTTAATCTATTTATAAAATAGTATCCAATTACCCTTAGTTCAAATCGATACGAATTCATATAAACATTATGTGCTCAATTTATATTTATTTTCTAAAATGCCATTTGCTCACCTAAAATGGTTCTCAAGAATTTTAAAACTAAGCTAATTAGCCAGTATTTAATCGGCTTTAGTTAGAATTTCATTTAACTTTACGCCATTACTGGAACATCCATATTAATAAGCACGATACCCAATTATGCTCCGTAACGGGAGGATTATTTCATTTGTACACTATTGAAAGTCTGCTTGCCACAGATTCAATTCAATTCAATTCTGTTTATTTGCTATCAGTACATAAGTTACGAAGAAAGGTGTTAATATCAAAGAGAGAGATTTTGTTCTTGTCTGTTTATTTTTATTTTTTATTGTTTAAAGGTTTATGTTATCTTTCATTTTATTTTAAAAAAAGAACAAAATCTTATTCTTATTCTTTACTGTACACAAAATATAGTATACAAAAAAATCAGTTTACAGATATATGCACAAAGGCGAGCTTAACTCGAAACTTCATGGGCGTGTGTCTCAAAGTTGGACCAAATAGATCTCCAGAAAGTGCTTGACGCTGGTTTTCATCTAAAACCTTTATGCTATCCTTAGACATGTACTGTCAATTCAAGCAGACTTGTCATGTTGTCGGAATCGGTCGTGTGAACATTCCTTCCCATTGCAGGGTACGATGACGTCACATCTCTGAGCTAGACATAATAAATCAACCAGCACATGGCACTAACGACACCCACCGGTACCAATTAGTGATCTCTTCGTCTTATCGTCACCACTTGAGTAGGTTTCGGATCAAATTCGTATCTTATAACCTCACTATCGCAGAGGTTATAAGTTAAATGTCAGATACGGATCAGAAGGTTCGTACGTGGTGTTATGAATAATAATAATATATTATATTATTTCAATGTAAATGAATTTATGTTGGTAGATGGCGGTAATCTACACATACAAACAAAATCTACATGTACTAACAAAATCTTAGGGATGAGAAGTCCACCTAATATCATCTTCCATACAAATATACGGTAACATATGAAATTGGCGTTTTGTATAGAAAAAGCAAAACGATTTTTTAAATGAAATTATATATTAAATCAATCAAAGTATGTACCATTGTTATCTATGCACTTGCGCCATTTGATAATTCTAATAATTTCTAATTTGATAATTATTGATTGAATTGATTCCTTTGGTGACAAAATTGTGGGAGCGAATACAATAAAATGATGAAGGCGGTTTTGACTGCCTCATAGATTTTTTGTTTTTTTTCCTTTCTAAAAAATTGTCCATAGTCCAGTACTTATTAATAACTCTCTACTTTACCCACAGAAATTTAAACAAAAAATCGATAACTTATTATTTAAATTTCTATTATTCACCCATATTAATTTTACAATTTGAATATTGAATATTATAAAACTTATAATTTATTTACTCTTTTAAGGAAAAACCGCAAAGGGATATGCCCATTCGTTAAGGAGGTTTTGGCCAAGTGGCGTCCATAAATACAGCAAATCATAGGCATTAGGGTTGACATCATAGATACAAAATCAACCACAATTTTTTACATAGAACTTGGACAGAATTTTAAAATTGTATGAAAAATATTCAAGGTTGATATAAAACAAACATGGAGTTGACTGGCAAGCCAGTGTCGTCGTGGTAAGCGGGTACGGAATCTAATGTAAAGCCAAGGTTGTCATCGCTATAATACTAATCAAAGTCATCGGATAGAAAATAGCAAAACCGTGTAGGAAAAATCACAACTCACAAAGCACAACAAACAACCCACAACAAACAAAATGTTAACTGTCAACACAGACTGTCAATTTCAATTATCATTGACGTAGTGATGGCGATTCGGCATCGATTTATCAAAAACCGATGTTATAGAGCTATGAATCGATATTTTTAATACACTTGAACCAGCACTGCATAGATTTCGGAAGACAATCAATAGACATTTATTTTACCTATTTTATAGAAATTAAACGTTTTAAGATAGGAAGCGAAACAAAAGAAAAAAGTTTTTTAGAAGATCATTCAGTTCTCGATTTATTTGATTTCGATTTTTTGTGACATTTGCCATCACTACTTTTATAAGATTGACATAACGTGCGGAAATGACGATTGCATCACATGCATAATTGATTGAATGGCTTTTTAATATAAGTTTTTAATTCCCGAGTGTTACAAACAAATAAATAATAACAATATTTTAGTTACTAAATAAGATATTTTTTTGTATTTTTCACATTGGTGTAACGAACCTGCCTACCTACTGGCCAAGAGTGGGCATTTGCCTTTATAAATTAATCCAACAGGTTTGATAATATGTATTTATGGACATGTTTTCCTTTACTTCACATCATCATAAGCCTCGGAGGAACCACTTAATATGAGTATACACGTCCTTGATTCAACCCGAACTTCATTACGATTTTTATGATATTAAATAAAATAAAAATCTCTACCAAACCTACTGCATTAAGACTTGTTTCACACGTACCACAACCACAACGACAACACGTGGTCGGGCGCTAATTTATATGAAAATGAATAGTTCAATTCACACGGACCACATTCTGCCGTCAAATTGAACCGTGTGGATGATACCAACCACATCGCAACCACAACGCAACCACCAGCGACACCGCGCAGTAGAGCGAAGGTCTCCATCAGATCTTTACCAAGTTTAAATGGGACCACCTCGAAAGTAGTATCATTTCAAATAAAAAAGATTTAACAAAATCGGTGTGCAATTGGCGGAGTAATCCCGTAAGAAACATACAAAAACATACAGTCGAATTGAGAACATCCTTCTATTTTTGAAGTTAATTAAAAATAAACTGACACTAGCCCCTGGTGACACTGGTTACTTCTCTACTCATCATTCTCCTGTCCTTATCCCATTTTATCTGTGGTCGGCGCAATATGTCTTTTTCTTCCATTCATCTCTATCAGACGTCATTTCTAGATTTACTTCCTTCACATTCATGTCATGTTTCACACAGTCCATCCATCTTTTCTTTGGTCTGACCCTACTCTCTCATAATTATCATTCTCTCTCTCTTATATAGACTGTCTTCTTCAAATGTAAGAGCCTTGCTCTTGTCGGTGTAGCTGATGCAGCTCTCTCCATTTTCCCTCTCCAGTGCAGTCTCCTTTACCTCCCTATACGACATGACAGCAACCTTTTCTTTTATTTGTCTCATGTAACTTATGCGTGGCCTTCCTCTAACTCTCTTTCCATCTATCTTTCTTCTATAAGTTTTTAATGAAACTATCGTGTTGTATAAGATGGCCTGTCATCTTTCCTCTCGTATTTTGAATAGTTTTATTTAGTATCCTCTTCTCATTGACTCTCTCAATATTTCTTCATTACTCTTTCTGTCCAGACTATTCTTTCCATCCTTTTCCAACACCACATCTTTAATGCTTCCAAAAGCTCATATCTTTCTGTGTCAATGTCCACATCTCACTTCCGTAAAGGACTATTCCCTAAATATGTATAATTATGACTTTATAATTTCTTCTTTTTATTTTGAAATGCCTGTTTTTCTATTGTTATTCTAGATTTGATCGACTTTAGGTAGGTGTATATTAATATTATGTTGATAACGTTTTGGAAATTGTGCCGACAGAACAAAATGTATGACTGAATGAAAGTGACAGATGGATGTGACAACCTGCAGCGCTTGCGCAACCGGTTCATAGTAACTGGATTCTGAGATAAATCAGGTTTGTAAATTAGGTATTGATTGATTTATGAAATAATGTTTGATTGTGTAGAGTGGTTAATTGACAGAAAAATTATATTGTACAATGAGATTAGGTATTGAAATCACTCTCTATATTAACCATTCTAATTATGCTGTAATTCGCACACAGGTTCCAATGTTTAAATCCTTTGACTTTGAAAGAAATAAATAAGAAATCAGTTTTATTTTAGACTCACACAGAAAATAGCACAAGAAAAATACAAAAAATATAATCTATTAATAAATAAGCAACCTGTACGAGACCAAAAATGGTCTCCCCATCTCAGCATAATGCTGTGACCAGGCTGTGACATTTTGAAAAACAAATATTTACAGACAAAAAAAAAACTGTCAATCGTTCGACAAAAAAGGTACTTGTTGATGCTAACTGGCCTAAGACTAAAGCCCAAGCCTCACAGACTGGAACTTTGCTTGGTGCTTAAAGCTACGCTCCGTTCTTTACCTATATGCTCTAAGCGAACGAATAACCACACTGACATTATTTAATATACGTAATATTGTTATTTCTGTGAAGTTATTTTAATATTATTATTATTAATCAATTATTTATTATGAATTATTTTTAATCTTTATCACAATTAATGTTGTTTATATTTTATTATTATGCCTGTATTATGTGACTCTATGTAATTATTTACATACAGTAAAAAATCTGAATCTGAGGCCAATCCCGCTGTATGACTAATTAGTCACGTAATGAGTCTCCGAGTGAACAGGCACATCGCGCTTCGGCGGAGGCATGTCAACAAGAGGGAGGAAGACTAAAAATAAATTAAAAAGTCTATGAATGAAGGATTTTATTTATTAGCTTTGACAATGTTATTGTCTGATAAGTAACGCACCCAAATTTTAAGTGAAATACATTAACAGACTGAACCCTACCACCTAGTTCTAGCCACACTGCACGGTTCGAGTTACGCTACTCACCAAGCTTGGCACCGAGAGAAGATTCTGCCTGTGTAGCTTCGGCCTTACAACTGCACTAATCACAACACTTCACAAACGGATTGACAACCGCTAGTTAGTTGTTCTCAGCAAATGAGAGTAATTTCTGGAACCGATGCCATATTATGCTTGAAACCAAACAGTATTTATTACCGAACGAACACAAAAACACTAAACGCCAAGTTTACCGACATTCATAAACAGATGTTTAAAATAAAAACAAACACATCATGAACTTTCATTATTGTTATGCAGCTGTTTTATAATAAACATGAACATTGGCATATTATTGTATCTAGACACCTAGGTACATTCAAAATCTTGGGCAATCGTTCTAAATCAGGATGTTTGTTCTACACAATATACGATTTTACCCGCCATCGGAACTTCAGTCGGTGTGTAAAGCCCCTAACTATTCCATGAATGACCATCTCTCCCATATTGTAGTGTGTACGGTTGCGCGCGCAAGTCGCTCACTCGAGCAACTGGTTTCAAACATAGAGCAATTTGGATTGAAGTGTAGAAGAGACTGAAGGTAGAAAAATTTATGAACGTGTAATTAATTATTTTATTAGGTTCAAGGGCAGTCGTTATTACAGGATTGTAATGAATAAACATATTTGTATATTTAATGCGCATGAATGTCCTTATTGGAGGATATTATTGTGTTCTATTTACTGCAATCCAATATTAGTTTTCCTTGAATAAAAAATTAAATACCTACCTACGTTAAAGGAATAAATATAATTATAGTATTACATTATTTATCTTTGTGAAGACCACAGGGATGCATGAAAGTTTAAAAAAATAATTCTTAGGTAGGTACCACACCTACCTAAGAATTATTTTTTAAAACTTTCTCACAGTAGGTATTTATTTGTAACACTGACTTCAAATTAAAGCAGAATGTATTAATTATTAAATAATCAACAAATAATATCCAACAAAAAACTATGTTATTATAATTCCACAACTTAAACAAAATCTCTGAACAAAATAAATAGGCACAAACACTGTCCTATCTGTTCTGTGTACCATATTCTATGATATTACTCCACGCGTCGTACCACTACAAGAGGCAGTTCGCACCAAACTTCCGACCGACACAGACGTACACACATAACCTCTTTACTTTCGCGAAGTCGGGCAAAGTTTTAAACAACTTTTTTTTATAACTTTTTATTTTTTACTAATGTTTAGTGAAGAAGTGCCTTTATAGTGTTAAGTTTTACAAGTGATGTGTCACAATGAATGGAATTGTAGTCAATACTGATGTTGGGATAGATGCTGGGCTTATTGAAAGGTAAAGTCATTTACATAATGTATTTAAAGTGAAGAAAAACAGTTTATTTTTACACAATCAATGACGCATAACACTAAATACACTCTTAACACAATACCTACTTAATTCTTTATCATTCTTTACATGAATAAACTATTTTTTATTGTTGTTTCAATGCTGGGCAGGTACCCCCAATATAGACTTCCAAACAAAGTAGAGAACAGTTAGATTTACGCGATATTAAAAAAAGTCTCCTTAATAAATTTTGGCAACAAAGTTGACTCCTCCAAATTAGCATACCACAGTCTGCTGAACATAAGACGCTCCGAAGTTTTGTTACAACGCTCAATTTCGCAGTTTATTTAGTCAAAAAGTTCGTAACACAGCGATATCCCAATCATCATCTCGAGGGTTGAAAGGCTAATTGTTCTAAGCGACATTCTTTTGTATTTTTTTATAATGTTTTTTCGAAAAACAATTATAAAAAAAATACAAAAAAATGTCCATTACCAAAATGTCGCTTATATCAAATAGCCTTTCAACTGTCGATCTGTTCATCCCAAGGATGTTCTATTCTATTCTATTTGGTTGTCTGGCAAAAATCGCCAAGTGCGAGAAGACCGCCCTTTAAACATCTCTTTTTCTATTAATTGTATCTATTTTTTCTGGTATGCAATAAAATGTATTGTACATCAACCTTTAATCTACGAAATATGCAGATGCATTTGCATTCATTACTAAAAAAATTATTATATCAAACTTAAATATTGTGAATATTTTCTTAATTGTTTTAAAAGCTTACATTTTCGACGATATACCGTTCATGATAGAGAACAAACTCAAAACAAGCTTTTGTAGATATAAAACCTGCAACATCTTGACTCTATTGACATAATTAAAAGTTATTTTAAATAAAAAATCTTTCACAACTAAAATAAACATTCAAATAAACAACTTGTATTGTTTTAATTATAGTGGTACTTATATATATATATCTTTGCTGTTTTTTGTATTATTGTGTAAATTCAGGACAGTAATTTTATTTTATGAAAAGAGTATCCATGGAGTTTCTTGCCGGTACTTCTCCAGGACCAACCCACTTGGAACCGTGCGCCTAAATCACGAAGTTCTGAAAGTACCTGCAAAGTTCCAACTGAAATAAAAAACTTTGACTTTGACTTTAAAAATAAACTAAATACGTAACTTAAAGTTGTTTGGGACTATTTCCGATATAACCTTGATGCTCTTTACCTTTAACTTTACCATTCGACAAAAATACTCCGTTCAAATTGTCGAGCGATCAATCTTCATAGTAAACGACAATTAAAATAACTTAGCTTTTAGACTGACTCGGAAAGCTCTGGCTTGGCTTGACTGGCCTTTTACATAAACCTGTTCTAAGCAACCGACGTTTATATCACCTAACCCGCGGCAGATTAGCGGATAAACCCAAAACACGTGCTTGGTATGCGGATTACTGACTCATTCCTTATAAATAATAGAAGCAGTTATAGAGTTTCTTTATAAAAAAGAGGTCATAAAGTTTTGTTTGAAAGTTCAAGTTTGTTTGGCGACCCTTGGTTTCGCCATTTTGGCTATTTTAAGCTTTTTACGTAGATATGCTTTAAATAATCATTTGCGTAAGCTGGCAAGAACAATAGTAACTTTATTTCCTATTTTTTTGCGAGTAATATATTAGCAAAGTTTCCTTTTAAATATATACATTATGTTCTAAAGAATGTAACGTGTTTGTAGTTTTCTGTAAAAATTGAGTTTTGGCAGATATTAATTATTGTCTAGAGTCTTGATATTTCATAATTAGTGCCTGTATCTGGTTTACATGAAATAAAGACACGGTTGACGACACGGTTGGCGCAGTGGCTAAGCGATTAGCCTTCTGCGCTACGTGCCGCGGGTTCGATCCCCGCACTGAACAAATATTTGTATAATCTACAGATAGTTGTTTCGGGTCTGGTTGTGTGTGCTTGTGACATGTATGTTTGTAAACTGTACTCTCGATACAGGAGAAATCCTAGTGAGGGGCAATGTTTCTTAAAAAAGACAAATTATAAAGCTCGATTACCACTGACTGACTGACTCACTCACTGATTGACACAATTGTTCTCCCAGAAGAAGCCGTGGGGGGTAAAAGTCATGTATGATGGTCGTATAGAGGGGGGTCCAGTGAGTCCGAGAAAAATCATTTCGACGTTACATAATAATATGGCTTATGGGTCAAAAGAGCGTGATCAAAGTTGTCTTAAAAAACTTAACAGCTTCTGAAGTCGGTGCCACTGCCAAACTAGGTGCATTGAAGAATTAAAGACCCCTGATGGCCCTGAAAATTTCAGCTGGAATAACCCAACAGTTAAAGCTTAAAGTGGTGGTCGAAAGTTTATACTGCCTGCACTCTGTTTAACTATTGTAAAACCCATTCTAGTGGTCGCGGGACTTATCTCATTACCGTAACCCCGGAACGTAAAGGGCTATTGAAGGAACACCGTGGATTTTAGTCAGTGCAAGTCTGACAGTCCCTCCCGCCCTGCCCGGGGTGGGAGGACTCATTTAATGATTTTACCAGGCTAAAAAATAAAAAATAAACATTCTAGTAGTATGTATATCTAATCCTATATTTAGGTCAGTTGGTGTTAGTTGTATTTAAAATATACGGAAAAATGCAAATTAAACAAGTTACCTACAAACTTAATAAAACAAACAAACATAAATTAACATTAATGATTTATAATCACATTTTAATTAACACAACTTATTTCCTGCATAGCTTGATAAATTAATATCAAATTATCTACCTGTACACATTCTATAAGCCAATAGAGTAATCATATAAATTTTAATGATTACTCAGAGAAACATGCTATTTATCATCACAAATGATTCTAAATTGTCACGTAGATAAATAATAAATTCAAAAATGAAAGCTAGCTCAATTATTACTAAGACAATTTGTCAAGGTAGCTATAGTATTTTCCTGAAAGTGGACGAAACTTATTTATTAAAACGCTTTTATTAGCTTCACTTGTAACTAACTAACTATGTAAAAAAATCTTGGAAGTTAAATTTGACCCACTTCCCGGTTTCCGATTGAGCTGAAATTTTGCATACTCGTTTATTTTGGATGACAAAAATGTTTTCTTTAGTTTTTTTTAAAACTATAATATTTATTTACATAAATTAGGTAGCTATCTCCACAGTTTTGTTAACAAACGAAATGAATGAATGACGAATTTTTCCTACATAAGTGTAGAAAATATTCTTGGGTGAAAGCGGGAAAAGGCATCACAAAAATAATCAGCTGTTCCATACATTTGTCAGGTATCTAATACTGAATTATTTGTGTGAAACAACTGAATATTTATACGCGATTTCAGTGTTTGGTCCCATAGTAAAAGTTTATTTATTTATTTAAAATGCTTCATGTACAATGTACAAAGGCGGTCTTAATGCCGTAGGCATTCTCTACCAGACAACACAAAAAACAAACTTGTACATATTATGTACAAAGTTGTACATAATAAGCAGAAAAAAGCGTTACACAATTCTTGTTACACCCCTTGTGGGTTTTGTAACTCATTACAAAACCCACAATTCAAGGAACGCTAAAAAAGAGAATCCTATAACGCAAAATAAATAGTTAATAAATAAAGTAGTATAGTTAATTAATAAAGTAGTAGTTAGTTAGTAAATAGTTATAAGTAACTATGCATAATTTACTTTTTTAGTATAATTATCTTGTCCGTGCACCTACCATACTTTTTTCTCTGCATCACCCTTAGGTCGACTGGTAGAAAATGCCTACGGCATTAAGTCCGCCTCTGTACTTAGTGCATAAAGTATAAATAAATAAATAAATAAAATATTCCATTTAATTTTAGAGTCGAAAGTCTCATAAAGCTGTGAAGAATTAAATAAATTTAAAATTGCCATAATCAAATGTATAAAACCCAGTCGTAAACGAATCCATGTTATGAATAATAAGTTAGGTATTAGTATTTTTCAGATTGACTTACAAGGAAAATATTGTAACCACTGCTAAACTCTGCAAGAAAGTCAACAAGTCAATAAATCGGTTGAATAATGACCAATTAAAATTCAAAATCATACATTTGTAAAACATACGAGACATCATTTATTAACATCAATCTAAGTGTGGCTCCCGCTGAAAACCAGCGCTGTCGGGCTGCTCGCAGCGCGTCAGCTTAAGCTGAGCGGAAGCCTTTTTGACACAGCTGCGACGTACAACCCATTTGTTATTTTAGATAAATATTTTTTCTTTTTTTCTTTTACATGTTTTATTCATTTATTTTTTATTACTTTATCTTTAAAATTGTTTTTGTGCTGTGTCAAATAAATACTTTTTTCTTTCTTTTCTTTTCTTTCTTTCTTTCTAAGTATTACTATGTTTTTCTTTGAAAATCATACAAATGGTGATTTTTCATAAAATATATCTAACTCTAATTACATATTTTAAAGAAACTGTATGAGAAGGTTATAGGGCCCATCCACACTCGATACTTTTTGTAAGCAAAAGGCAGCCAACGAACGCGAACATGCACGGTTCTGCTGCTAAAAGTATCGAGCGTGAACGAACGCTTAGTTACAAATAACACATTAATAACAGACCTTCCAAACAGCATAATAAAGAAAACGGAAATTAGGCACAATAACTAGTATTAAATTTATGTTAAAAGTTATTTATTTAGCCATGAAAAATTGCCTTTTTATTAAGAAGTCATTGGACATTTTTTTAAATTCATAATCTAACTCATTATTATTACGATATTTTATCAGTCCTATCTAGTAGTACATTGCTGAAAATAGAGCTCTGTAAACTTACACAATTCATGCAGTTCTCACGAAAAAAATAACGGACGTTTGAAATGAAAGCGGCTTTATGCTTTAAGCAGCTTTACTAAAGTAAAAGCTCATATTAAAATGCTGTTTTTTTCTTCAACCTCTCATAACTTGTCTGTGAAATAGCCTTTAGGTAATATTAGAACTCTCATCATTCTCCTGCCCTTATCCCATTTTATTTGAGGTCGGCGCAATATGTCTTTTTCTTCCATTCATCTCTATCAGACGTCATTTCCAGATTTACTTCCTTCTCATTCATGTCATGCTTCACACAGTCCATCCATCTTTTCTTTGGTCTGCCCCTCTCTCTGACCTCTGATATTATCTAATATTAGAACTCTGTGTATAAAATTGTCCATGATATAGAAAGGCTTTCATGACAAGCTAGGTTCTGTTTTATACAGTGCTGGGTGATATTCACTGACAACATAACTGCCGTTTACCGATAAAAAATATCACTTCAGGGCGACGCCACAATACAATTTAATTTCAAATCACCTTCATGCAAAAACGCGTAGAAAAAGAAAGAAAGAAAATACAAGAACAAAAAAAAAGTAAAATAGTCATCATAAAATATGGCATTATGTTGTCATTGTTGTTGTTGGCATTGTGTTGTTTATGTTGTTGTTCTATTCAAGTATGCTGCCCCATGCCCCATGCCGAAAGCCAGCTCAGCATTGGCTGGGCGCGGAGAGCCTAGCGCTGATTTTCAGATGGCGTACGAGCTGGCTTGTGCGTATTGCGTCAAAACAGTGTTTTGTTTTCTAAATACCTACCTGTTGTCTGGTACTATGAGTCTGTCATGCTCACTAAAATGTCTCGCTGATGGTGGCGTTGTGTGTCGGGCCGTTGAGTTCTCTTCATTGTGGTCGAGCTTGGCGACGCTGACGCATGCGTCATGCTCGTGAACGGGTGCCATCTGTCGGAACTGGTCAGCTTGTAACTGCCATGGCAATCATATTCAGAGGCAAATCATTATTATCCTAGTCTTATTTTTATTCACATTAAATTACATTATTCTCGCAGCTCTTACCACAACATTGTACTGATAAAGATTATAATCTATTTTTTGAAAAGAGTTACCATGGAGTTTCTTGCAGATTCTTCTCCATAGGGTCTACTATTTGGAACCGTGCACCTAGAGTCTCGACATTTCATAAGTGCCTGTATCTGGTTTATATGAAATAAAGATCTATTCTATTCTTGTCATTAAAAATAAAGACTATCGTTAATTTTATAAAATCCTAATAACGTTAAAGTGTGTTTAGACTGATACATACAGAAATTTTTGGAAAATTCGGTCCCGTTTCCCTGTAGAATGAAAATCTCTGTTTTTAACCCTGTATTCTGCAACCCTGATTTCAATGCAGTTTTTTTTCATCGAAAGCTAGTTTAATCGGGTTCAAAAGTTACTGCTCTTTTTCTAGTTGGAGTCGGGGGTTTTTGGCGGTTAGGTTATTGAAGGTTATTGTAGTTTTGATGTTATTTTCTCTGCTGTTAAAGTTAACCAATCATGTGAAGTACCTAATTACCAAAAGGACGTCAAAGACTTATAAAAGAAGTTATAAATTTCAGTTTAGTTAAGAGCAAATACCCAATACCCAAATACCCAAGCAAATTAGAGGTTGTAAAAGCCTCATAGAATTTAAATCGAAACTAGCCAAACTATTGATGGACAAAGCGTATTACTCTGTAAACGAATTTATTTGTGACAAACTATAATTATTGCTGTTATAATGTTGTAGTAGAATTGTTGACATTTTTATTTTATTTTTACCTACCTACTTTTGTTATGTTGTTATTTGATTATTGCGCTTAATTTAAATTCACTATTGAAATCGTTGACATTATATTTATATTTTATTAATCAATTATTGTTGCATTTTAATTTGTAGAATGTTTGAAAATTTGTATGCCTATCGGCGGATCATGGATGGATATTATATTTGTAATTTAACATCTTGTATGTAACCTATGATCACAAAATAAATGAATTTTAATTTGAGCGACACACAGTTCCATGCACTGTTATTTTCTTTTTCTTTATTTTTCTTCATTGTTTTATTATTACTTTTTCTGGCTTTTTAAGTTTTGTGCCTGCATGCTATTGTAATTTTGGTGTGCTGTGTGCAAAAAATAAATTTATTTTATTTCTTTCTTTTCTTTCGAATGTTTTGTAATTGCTACGGAATATTGAGATTCCTGCCGCCAACATTTTCAATTCGCCACCTTATTTTGTGGTCGAGAATGACCCTTGGTGACATAAATAGCAATGTGTCATCATCGATGTCTATAGATACCGTAGACTGAGAACTACGATAGATACGCTCTGTCATACAAAGGGAAGCTAAAAAAATGAGACGTATTTTTTGAAGACGTCAAATTCTAAATTCAACAATGTTCGAATTATATTTAAATAGAACAGTGATACATGCACTAATGGAATAGCTACTGTTATTGTTTATTTTTTATTCAATACACAAATTAATAATTATGTTTGTAAACGGCATTTGACTGGTGATCAACCACTCCATTTTTCTGAAAATGGAGTACCTGACACGTCTCACTTTTTGAGTTCACTAAGCATATCTATAGACATCGATGTGTGACATAGGTAATGTCTTCAATGCCTCGGTCGTTATTTAGTTTACTGCGTTTCGTGGGACAGAAACCTCGGTCATGAATGACTTTTATGACCGGTATAACCACTAAGTAATACTTACCAACTATAAAGGCCATGGTTCAGCGACAAAATAACAGATGTTAAATAAAAACTGCCGCTTGAAATTATTTTTAACCCCCGACAAATAAGAGAGGTGTAATAAGTTTGTAGTGTGTATCTGTGTATTTGTCTGTGGCATCGTAGATCCAAAACGGATGGACCGATTTCAATGCAGTTTTTTCAATTGAAAACTAGTTTAATCGGGTATCATTTTAGCTATGTTTCATGAAAATCTGTTCAGCCGTTCAAAAGTTACAGGCTCTCTTTTATTAGTTTTGGGGTTTTTGACGGTTAGGTTTTTAACCACGTTTTAATTTTATGTTCTTCCTTGATGTCTGTCTTTTCTTTTTAGTACACATTTTGCAATCGATTTTAAACTAACTTCCCGATGAGGACGGTGCAATATTAACTATTTTAATAATATAAATATTAACTAAAAAGCACTAAAACTTACCTATTTATTACGCGTACCTATCAGAGGGGCTGGTTCGAGGTTGATGCAGGCAAAAGACGTGTGGGTAGAGGAATGCCTTTGCCCAGCAGTGGGACAGTAAGGACAAATAAAAAAAACTTGCACGCAGCTGTAATAAGTGTCTTTCGTCGGCCAATAATCCAAATCGTCGAATTGAAACATTAATAAGAAAAAAATTAAAAGAATGATGTAAATCAAAAGTTGTAGTTTTAGTTTTAGTTTCTTTCTTTCTTTCTTTTCTAGTTAGTATATAAATGACGTGTTCCAAAAATGTTATTATTATAACATACACATTTTAGTTCAGAACTCTGATATAGATCTTTGTAAAGGAATTTAATAGTGTCATACCTACCCCGCTCATAACTGCAATTCCCCAGTCGGTTCCTCGCCAATAATTTCCCGGTACTTCCCGTGGCCATTATAAAAGGTAAAAGGTCGATCCCAATAACCAATCCATCGGTATCTGCGCGTATAAATTGGTAGAGTAACAGGATCTGAAGCCCAATTGAAAATTAAATGTTTAAAATATAGTTCCGATCTATTTATCAATGTCATAAATGTCACAAATGATATTCTCCTACACCATCGATGTCTATAGATATGCTTAGTGAACTCAAAAAGTGAGACGTGTCAGGTACTCCATTTTCAGAAAAATGGAGTAGTTGATCACCAGTCAGTATAAATGGAAATTGTTTTTTTATCAATTATCAAATGTACTTATTATTGTTTTAAAATTAAATTATTGTAATCTCTTATTGTGCATGGACTTAAAACTGTTAGCAATAAGATGTCTTTAAAATAAAATAAATAAATAGTCAAATGCCGTTTACAAACATAATTATTAATTTGTGTATTGAATACAAAATATATATTAACAGTAGCTATTCCATTAGTGCACGTATCGCTGTTCTATTTAAATATAATTCGAACATTGTTGAATTTAGAATTTGACGTCTTCAAAAAATAAGTCTCATTTTTTTAGCTTCCCTTTGTATGACAGAGCGTATCTTTTTATTTTTTTTTTCATAATTATCAACTTTTGATGTGTGTTATTTTTATAATTACTATTTTTTTTTTTTTATCTTCTCTCTCTTATGTTGTCAATGTGTCTGTGCCGAATAAATGTTCTTTTCTTTCTTTCTTCTTTTCTATCTATAGACATCGATGTCCTACACTAACAAACAACGCCAAACGTGATATTATATTTTAATGAGGTCGAAAGTTGACTGAGGCCAAATCGGTATTCTGCTAACATTTTGAACCGACACAGATCATACAATTGGTATTATCATCCATACATAAACGTCAAAAATGCTTAAATGAGATTGTAATGAGTCTGTAAGGAGATTGAATTCAAGTCATACTGAAATCGGACTGAACTTTAAGAGGATTTATTACCGATTTTTTTTTTCAATTCATAATATATCTCAGTTTGGTCCATAAAGTTATTATTACTAGTGGTAAGTAATAATAACTTTATGGTTTGGTCAACTTTCAGTCACAGCGTAATTTAATTACGAGAATTGGGCTTCTGGTTTCTCAAAGGCTCTCTAATCTAACCGACCGTCAAATCTCATGTCTACTTGTATACAGAATGGCCCATTTATTTGCGTTCTCTGCCCATTTACAATGGTCCAATTTATTTTGGTTTGAAGTCATCGTATGGAATATAATTTGATATGTAAATATTATAGGTACCTACCTAGTTATGTATTTCCAAAGAGTGCTTAACAAGAATAGCGAAGAGAATTAAAAAAAAAAAAAGAACTCTTCCGACTACTAGCGGTCGTGGGGAAAATGTACCTAAATGACCGTGGCGCACTAACGTAAATAATAAATACTATTCGGTTCAAGGATCTCACCAAGTTTAGAATTATAGTAATAAATTATGTTCATTAAAATAAGTAATACAATCATACTTAATTAGAGTTTAGAACTGGGTATTTACCATGTTTATAGTTTGTTTCCAGCTTCCGATATTTCGGCACTGTTCATACACACCGGCGACACAGTGAGATTCAAGTGTCGGGAGCTGAATCGAGTCGTACCGGACAAAACGTAACAGAAGGAGAGTAGACCGCTTTGTCTGCCAATAAACATCCACCCGCAAATACTTTAAGTTTATCCGTGAACATGGCGCTTGCAACAGTGCCGAAATATAGGGAGCTCGAATCGAACTATATGTTTATTTTAATAAATTTAATTTGTAGTTTTGATCTATTCTTGTGCATCGCTGCCTACATTTCGTGTTTTAAATTCTCCTCACGCAGGTCTGCTGGAAGAGATTTCTTTTGTGAAATAAGCAGTACCTTTGTTCTCCTATTTTTAATGTTTGCTGTGTATTTCATGTGTGTACATAAACGATTAAATAAAAAAATAATAAAAAACTATAAACATGGTAAAATACCCTGTTCTTAACTATAAGAATAATAAAAGTGACCATGACAGTTAAAAAACTTACAATCATACTTTATTAAATTATTACAAAAAATATAAAACCTGTATCATAATAAATTGTCAGAAAAACACTTGCGGCAGTGTTATTATTATCCAAACTGATTGGTGTATCGTAGCCAATTTTGGTTTTTATAAGCAGTCTCTCTTAAATCCAAATTACTTATAATCTGTTTTACCAACTCATAAATCTGTTTCATATTAAATTGATTTGCTGATTTGATTAAAAAAACGGCCAAGTGAGAGTCGGACTCGCACACGTCGGATTCCGTACCTTCCTTAGGTCCAAGTTCACCGACAGCATAACAGATGATTAGAGCATAATCAGCCGTTTAAACATGAATTTTTGTGTGAGTAATGAGTGATTTCATTTTAAACATCTGTTATTTTGTCGGTGACAATGGCCCTTAGACGTATAAAAAGTTATTTAGTTATTGTATACGGATCGCTTATCTAAGTTTGTTAGTTAGTTAGAAATCAACAAAATCCCTCATTTTTGATGATTTCTAAAACTGTTCACCTGTAACTAACTATGGAAGAAAATCTTGGAAGTTAAATTTGACCCACTTCCCGGTTTCCGATTGAGCTGAAATTTTGCATACACGTTCAGTTTGGATGACTAAAGCGTGTTCTATAGTTTTTTTTTAAATTATAATATTTTTTCCTGTAATATTTACATAAACTTTTATCAACTGTAATTATTTTAGATTTTTCGCTATACAAACTTTGGAGATAAGTTTATGTTCTATTTTAAACATTCCATTAAATCTTTCATAAGAACCGTATAATAAGATATGAAACAAAACGTTAGTATTCTATTTCAAGATAATCTTCAAATTAAGTTATTTTAGATCTATAATAATTTAAAATCTTTTAAAAGTTAAGTGCTCTTAGTTTAAGTTACAATAGAATTAAGTAATCAGACTGCTAAAAGTATAATAATAAATGTATTATTTAGTGAGCATAAGTAGTGATTGTCCAGCGGTTGAACACATGCCTTCTATGCAGGAGGGTCTGAGCTCGAACCCGGTGCACCTCTGACTTTCCGAATTTAGGTATGTGCGGATCGCAAGTCGCAACTGATTATTATCACTTGTGTTAACGGTGAAGGAAAACATAATAAGGAAACCTGCACACCTATAAACTTCTCGATGGTGTGTGTAGACTTCATGTTTTTTAATTTATGTTGGTTTTTATTAGGCTCTCTGATTCACTTATATATAGACGACACTTTAATGGGAGCAACGCGATTAGATACGTAGCCCCTAAGTCGTGCTTATAAGTTCTTCCTCACTCTGTGCCTTTGTGTTTCCATTTATTCTCTGAGGCGGCCTCAGGTGAGTGTAGTCTACCAACCCGCACCAGGCCAGCGTGGTGGACAGGCCTAGCCCTTCTCATTCTGAGAAGAGGCCCGTGCCCAGCAGTGGGAGAGTGATGGACTGAATTTATTTATGTATTATTAGTGAGTTTACTAATTGAAATTTATTTCAAGTGTATAATTATGTTATCGCTACAAAGTCTGATCGAACTCACTTTATCAATATGTAAATTAGTATATAAAAAACAAAAAATTAAAAACTGGATTAAATAAAACGATAACTAATTTGTCCTTAAATTAGTTTAAGTTCAAGAAATAGTCCAAAATAAGGTTGATGAACATCAGATTACAACATTCGGTTTTCTGTCCTAATCTGAGATCCTAGTATAAGTTTCTTTAAACAATCTAGATTTATTTACGTATCGACCGCGTTTTGTGTGCCGATTGGCCCGCTCCGAGCTTTTCACCAATCGGAGCGCCGAACGCGGTCGCGTAAAAACGAGATGGTAAAAAGAAACTAAGCCCTCTGTAGAGTCGGTTAACTACTACATGCGTGGATGGTGTCCTTATCCTTGGAAACATCTGGTTACGTCACGTGGATAATTCCGATCCGTTACCCAATTGGCAATATCATCCATTTATGAATAAGACGGCTTTTCGGATTCAGTGTAAAGTTGGGACGTCTCTAATACATAATATCCTTTCTTCTCGATCAATATTTTAGTAAGAATATAAACGGATCTTCTCAGCTAAGTCGCCCATTGATAAAATTCGGCAGACCATACCATCATAAAACAACTTCCCCCTTACTAATAAACGCTGTATATGGGCATGTCATGAATGACGTCATTACAACCAATGATACAGTGAAAGTGTTTTTTTTTTACGTTGCCCCTCACTAGTCCCGCTGTCCAGCTAGGCTAGGCTAACCCGCAGCACGTAGCGCAGAAGGCTAATCGCTTAGCCACTGCGCCAACCGTGTAGTGATTATAAGTAAAAGGTGTAAGTTACCTAAACAACTTTCGGCCATCACAAATGGCACATTCATAACGCACACATTTATTTTAACTTAGTAAAAAGAACTAAACAATATATAATACTAATATACAGAATACACGATCAAGTATGTATAATCCAAAAATCTAAATTGACTCAATATTATTGTTCAGTGTCTGAAATAAAATGAAAATTTAAACAAAAGCTGACTAGTTTAGGAACTTGTTTTTTTTTTTTTTTTTTTTTTTTTTTTTTTTTTTAAATAAACATTGCCCCTCACTAGGATTTCTCCTGTATCGAGGGTACAGTTTACAAACATACATGTCACATGCACACACAACCAGACCCGAAACAACAATCTGTAGATCATACAAATATTTGTTCCGTGCGGGGATCGAACCCGCGGCACGTAGCCCAGAAAGCTAATCGCTTAGCCACTGCGCCAACCGTGTCGTCCCGAACCCGTCCGATTTGTCACGAAGGTGACTTTTATGAATATCACTAATCATAAGACATAATAATTATAACTTGGTATTTATGTTTTATAATGTAGACTTGCTCAAAAGTAACGTAGAACCAGTTTTTAACCAGTTTCAATAAGCTAAGTATGATATTTTGACATTTACTAAAACAAAAAGACAGGAAGCAAACTATGGAAAAACGTGATTAAACACAACATTTCCTAGAAGTAGATAATCTTTGTTTATTTGTTCATAGTTCTGTGGGTCGCAACCGCGGCTTCTGAACATAGGGCCCTGACTTTCGTTCCTAGGATGGGCAGTGTTTCTGTGTTTTTCTGTCAAGAAATTCTCAGTTGTAGCCCGTAGTTAGGAGCTAAAATCTATAACAGAAAAGCCATCAAAATATCCGTTGCTACAAATTCCGGAGAAATCAAACCTGTGACCAATGTTATATATTAATACGTGAATAGAAAACTTTGTACCGCACGGAGGAGTGTGAGATTGGGATGCTGAGATAGTCCAAGTTTATATGGAGAAGGAGTGCAGAAACCTAAAATATATAAATTATAATGCTACGGTCGAATTGCGACCACTAGACGACCTCTAGTTAAAAGTAAAAGGTGTAGATAGGTTACTTACATAACATTCGGACATCACAAATGTTACAATATAACCCACGATAACGCACACTTTTATTATAACATAATATTGTAATGTCACTCACACTATCATAAAACACACGTGGAAGTAGGATGTCTTATTATCGAGAGCATTTTCAATTGTTTTATTTTTATTTATATATTTTTAAATGGAAGACTTACAGCTAAATAAAGGTAAAATAACGCAGAAAGCCAATGACAAGTCTTCGCTTGTAGAGACTGTATATACACTGGGACTGTACTTAGACTGTACTTAGGGGTGCCAACTGAAAGTCAGCGTTGGGCTCTCCGCGCCCAGCTAATGCTGAGCTGGCTACCCTTTCGGCATGGCATGCTCGACAGCATACAAATATATTTAAAAAATATTTTATTTCTTATTTGTCAACTTTTGTAGTGTAATTTTTATCTTTAAATAAATCTCTTTTTCTCTCCTGTGTTGTCAATGTGTCCGTGCTGAATAAATGGTTTTTCTTTCTTTTTTCTTTGATTCTTTTTTCTTTCTTTCTTTATTTTTTTTTTATTTTTTTAACTATTTAGAATACTATATTTTGAGAAAAAGGTATTTACATACATAGACTAAATATTTACAAATAAATTAAAAATTAAAGATAAATAAAAACAAAGAGGGAACACTTAGGCGGCGTCAAAGTACTCCTCCGCATCGCTGTCATCCGGGAACGTGCCCAGAAGACTGGCAGCATTGCCACGTTGAATGGCAATGCTAATTCTTTGGCCAAAGAAAGAGCCAGCCCTCTGGTCACGCGAAGTGTCGACCAGACGGCGAGAGATTTCTTTCTTTATATATACTATTTTGGGGTACATAATCCAGCATTCGGTATAAGACACGCTTCCGTTGACGCCGACGCGACACTTAGCTCAGGTCCTGGTGAGCTAATTAGCACAGTTTTAACGTGCTACTCGCGAAGCGCTTATAACCTATCTACATCCTTTTACTTATAATGTCATTGCGTGTGACCATGACATTCAAAAGTATGCACTTCGAAATAGCTCCGTCAATATCAGGAAATACCTAATATTTATATTTAAAACCACAAGTCCACAATGCAATTAAGACGCCATTACTAAAACAATAATCACGTTTTATTCCTATTAACTAAATGGTTTTAAAGTTCACGGAAAATTTTATAATGTACACGGAAATTAGCTCACGGATAAGAATCTTTAATATAATATACCTACCTACTAGAATATGAGATGATAATTTATGTAGACTTAAGAATAGATAATTATAATTATTTATGTCTAAAGAATGATCCGCATTGAGTAGCTAAACAATGGTACAGTTGCTAAGCTATTGGCTTTCTGCGCTACGTGCCGCATTTCATAAATAAAATAAACTTAAAAAAAAGTAAAAACCGACTTCAAAAGACTAAAACATATAAAATAATATTCTTAAAAAACTTATCAGCTTTGAATTCGGGGCCTTTAATTCTTCAATGCACTTAGCTTGGCAGTGGCACCGACTTTAGAACCTGTCAAGTTTTTTTACTTATTTTTTAAGTTTATTTTATTTTTCTATTTTGGGTGGCATAAACAATACCTACATGAACATGCGACTACAGCAATCGCGAGAGATAAGCTGTTATTCATTCTGGATTTCCATTGTCTATGTCCAAAGGTCGGCATCAGATCTTCACCAAATTTAATTTGATTTTTTTTTATTTAAATTGTACCACGTCGAGAGTATAGGCTTTCAACCAAAAAAAAATTTACAAAATCGCCTATCAAACATACATAAAAAACATACCTACAGTCCAATTGAGAACCTCCTCCTTTTTTGATGTCGGGTAAAAACAGGTGGCTTCCCTAATGTTGGGACTAGTAGGTCATAGGTTCGAATCGAGGCGCGCACCTGTGTCAGATTTATTCATGTCGTATTCAGTACCATATAAACATCCGAATTGAGAACCTCCTCCTTTTTAGAAGTTGGTTAAAAATATCTGCCCTCTACTATTCTTCCAGTGCAATAATCGATATCCTGTTTCATACGACCTATTTCGAAACCAAAGATAGAGTATAACCCGACCGAAATACAAATTAACATCTTCTTATAAACTTTGTTACGAGTCGAGGCTGTTTCAGAAACAGGTCGCCTAATACCAGGCGATAACCTATTGATAACCCTATGAGTTATGACTTATGGAGTGGTGACGTGTGCTTGTTATGTTACTTATTTTTAATAACAATGCGACATAATTATGTAAAGTTGAAATGAAAATATTTATATACCTACCTTTTTCGAAATCCTTGCATAATTTTGATGTGATCTATATTGCGGCCGCCGAGAGAATGCGTTCCTGACACCTGCCAATTGAACATGTTTCTTTTTTATTTTAGATTATATTTAGCGCTAAACTATTTTAGTTTATTATAGGTTAATTTTAATAGAATTTTGTATCAGTAGTGCATGTAAACGATAGATAGGTAATATTATGTAATAATGTTTCGATAACAAAAAATTCTCGTTTGTTCGTAACTGACAGGTGTCAGAAACGCATTCTCTCGGCGGCCGCACTATAGTTTATTTCATGTAAAGTGTTAAAGATTGTACCATAAAGTTAAAACTGAATACTTTCAGTAAAGTTTCTCTGTCTGTCATGTTGTCGATATTTATCACAGTCGGCTAAACAACCGACGTTTTAGATTCTTTAGAATCTAGAACATACTATAGATAGATCGATCAATAGTCCAGCCCGTAAACGTTTGCCTCTAGATCGCTAGGCTAGAATTACGAGACATACCGGAGGGATGTCTTAAAAGAATCATATACATTGTATAACTTCAGGTAGATGAGATATAGGTAACTTACCATAAAATAAGTTAACAACTTATGTAGAAATTTAACAGTAAATAAGAACACTATAGGTAGTACACACCCTTATATTATTTGCCCTTTTTTACATGGGCATGCTCGACAGCACATTTAGGTATATTTAACAATGTAAAATATTACTTTTGTGTTATTAATTTCTTGTGACTGTTGTGTTGTCCTATGTGGAATAGATAATCTTTCTTTCTTTCTATTGGCATCGCTTCAGTGATTCCGACATCACGCCCATTACACAAAGGTACGCAGAGTACTATAATTTTATGACGGCTGGATCGCAAGTAGTCGAAATGACAAGCGATGCAGAGGTAAATTCACGTGAAATTCCCCATACAAGTGAAATACAACTCACTAACTCAATCAGAAATTCTTGCACGAATTCTGGCGTAGGTTCCATGCCATGGCCACATATTATTGTTAACTTGATTTATGAAAAGAGTATCCATGGAGTTTCTTGCGGTATCTTCGCTAGGACCAACCCACTTGGAACCGTGCACCTAGAATCACAACATTTTGAAAGTGCCTGCAAAGGCCCAGTTGAAATAAAAACCTTTGACTTTGACATGGAAGAAAGAAAGGGTTTCAAAGGGGTTCAAAGTTTATATGATAAATTATTCTAAGCGTATGGAGTCGCGTGCACAGCCTTCATATTCCTCAGGGTCGAGATTCTCCCATAGAATCGTTTTTTCTGTGACAATCTTGGGCCACCGTGACCTGTCTTTAGCGACGTGGAATGCCTCCTGGTGTTTGGTGTCCAGAGATTTACGGATTTGTTCAGACCATCTGATTTGACTTCTGGAACGTTCGCCGTCGATTTCGCTTGTTACTATCTGTTGATCGAGGTTGTGGCAAGCTTTCCTGGCAATGTGACCAAAGATTTCAAATATCCTACGGAGATAAAATATATCAGGCAACAGTGAAAAAATAAATAACAACTACATTAAAATAAATAAAGTATTAATAAAGCAGCTTTTCCTCTCTCCTACCAAACCATGCTGTGCCCGACAGGGTCCATAATTGATCCTTAGATTAGATCCTTTACATTATGGAATGCAATAAAGATTTGATTTGATTTGATTTGATTTGATTTGAGATAGATGGTAGACATCCTGGTCTTAACATTTAGCTCCTGTAGGCAGTGTCGTAGCTAAGGGCTGGCTACAGGAGCGCCTGCCAGTGGTACAACCTGCAAAGGGGCGCACTCGCAGAATAAACAGGACGGACGACTAGTATAAATAAGTATATGGAACGGTGGGGCTCGTAGCTACATAGCTACCGCGCAGAGCAGTCGATCAGCGAGGTTAAGCTGCGGTTGCCGCGGTCAGTCCCTGGATGGGTGACCATTTCCTCGAACATCGAGACCCCTCCGTGCCTCGGATAGCACGTTAAGCAGTTGGTCCCGGTTGTCATACGAATACCTTTGACAGTCGTTACGGGAGAGAGCAATCCAAAAAAAGTCTGACAACCGGTCTAACCTTAGGGTATCAGTGTCTCCCAGTAATTGGGTGGTGGAGGTCAGATGGCAGTCGCTCTGTATAAAATACTGTTACTCAGCCGCATCTGGTTAGACTGGGAGCCGACCCCAACGTAGTTGGAATATAGGCCAGGCAGATGATGAACGACACTTTTTTTTTTGCGATTATACAAAATCAAAACACAAGTTTTGAAGTTTTAATAATAAGCTAACCTGCAATGGATTGCGATGGCGCCCAAAATAATCAAAATAAAATAAGTTTTTATGTTCTTTCTCTTACCTACCATAATTTTTGAGGACCTACAAATTTCACAACTTACCCTAGGCGCAAATAACTTTAGCTACGATACTACATGTAGGAGGCGGGCACAGCTAGTTACCTACTAACTATAATCATCAATCTGCCTACCCTTTTCGGCTTCCAACTTAACCAGATGCTGATATCTAACCAAATGACTACGATATTACAACACAATTCATTTTCATAACACCCATTACAATCGACGGAAGAAGGCCGGTGATTACTGCCACCAGCATCCGCCTTGCTATGACAATAGTTCATACGTATTGACTGTCTCTCTGAAATGAAACGTCATGTTCTTCAACACATTTTAGACGGCAAAAAAAATGTCTATACACAACAGTCGGGTAATAACCCCATTGTCTCTACATAGCAGTGGCGAAGAGTCCATACAACCCGATGCCCATCGGCTTCCCTTTAGGAATTGGTTAGTGCATAGACCAACGTAATAATATTATATTATTTACTCATCCAACTGACAAAAAAGGCTTGTTATTCAGTTAGGTCGAGCTCTTCCAGACATGACTTGTATATAGATTACAAGAGACGGTATGGATTTTTATCTTGCAGCATTAATTGCAGCAATTTTTAGAGGGCATTTTTGGGATGGATTAAAACTGTCACCCTTCGCCACTGACTACATAGTATAAAATAAAGTCGCTTTCCGCGTCTATTTGTCTGTCTGTATATCCGCTAACTCCTCTTAAACCACACAACTGATTTTGATGCGGTTATCACCATCAGTTAGATCATTTTTCATGGAAGGTTTATTTATGTACCTATAATAAAAATTCAGCCCATTACTGTCCCACTGTTGGGCACGGGCCTCTCCTCAGAATGAGAAGGTTTAGGCCTTAATCCACCACGCTGGCCTAGTGCGGGTTGGCGGACTACACACACCATCGAGAACTTTATGAGGCCCTCTCAGATGTGCAGGTTTCCTCACGATGGTTTCCTTCACCGTTATCGCAAGTGATAATCAAATTCTAATCCGCACATGAATCCGAAAAGTCAGAGGTGCGGGCCGGGTTTGAACTCAGACCCTCCTGCATGGAAGGCGAACGTTCAACCGCTAGGCTATCACTGCTTTACCTACCTTTACCTTTACCTTTTTTTTATCCTGTACCTATAATACTTTGTTGTGGGGATAGTAGAGAAATTGCATCCATGCGAAGCTGGGGACGGTCGCTAGTTTAGAATTAAACACTTTATATTTACCATGTACCTATTGACTTTGTTTTGAGCTTCCAATATTACGACGTTAGACTTTTAGCTAGGTGCCTATCATGATTTTAATGTCGGCTTCGTAGTGCAGTAACAATTTCCACGAAAAACTCCTTGCTTTTCATTTTTTAAGTATGTAGCGACATCTATCGCCACATAGAATAACTACTAGCAAGACAGCAAGCTGACATCAGTAGTAGCGCGAAAATATGAATCGATCAATCAGATTACGAGGCCTACATCACGCAAGGAAAAATAATATCGTATCTAGCATAATATATACAACTGTCTGACATCAACTGTTGGGCTTCGGCCCGCCAGGCAATATCACCTCGCCTGGTCGGAGGATCCTCCCTTTTCAATGGAGGAACACCATACCTCGTTCCTCCACAAGTAATTATTTTTTTCCGCAATCGGGTTTTAGTTTATTTATTTTTTGTGCAAATAATAGTGATAGTGACAATGATATTTTAAAAATTATAATATCCCTGTTTAGTACCTATAGGCCATACTAAATCTAAAAACAGACATTGAGGAATGGCAACTTCTCTAGCAAATTAATTACTTTGTGAAAGTCCTTCAAAATCTATATATTAATACGTATTAATATATAGATTTTGAAGGACTTTCACAAAGTTTCTTCACGTGAAGAGAAAACTTTGTACCCCTTTTTAAGCATATTGCGCGCACGGAGGAGTGTGAGATTAAGAAGGAGTGCACAAAGCTAAAGTTTCTACAATTATGTTATTAGATACGGTCGAAATTCGACCACTGGGCGACCAACTAGTTTTAATTATTACTTTTGTCCGTCCTGGAATTCGAACCCAGCTCTTGTCTACTAAGTCCTCAAAAGGCTCAGTGACCTGAACTGTTACAATTACTTCCGGTCCAATGAAGCGATCAACCCCAGATATATCAACAAAACTAGGCTTCTAACTAAACAATTCCCAATAGCGGCAACCTTGTGGGGTCAAAACAAACATTTGACCTTAAGGTCTCGTGTGACCAGAGCAAATAAAATGTTCATGAACCAGTTCATAGGCGTGAGCACGCGAATTAAACATAGTTTGTAATTTATTTGTTTCGTGTTATAACAGTCTAATTAACTTAGCTTTTAGCCGCTATTGGTCTGACAATCCCTTAGGGGAAGTTAAGGTGGGATTGAATGTCATCGCTTAGTTCTGACAACTGCTATTTTGTTGTCAAGTTCTAAATTACAACACTATTTAGGATGACTGGTTGAATGAGGGAAATATTGAAGGTGAGTATTGTAGAAGGAAAGAAAGAAAAGAACATTTATTCAGCACAGACATATTGACAACATAAGAGAGAGAAGTTACGGTCCCATCAGAATACCAGCGCTGTAACATTTTCTATTTCTAAATGTCACAGCATTATGCTGAGATGGGGGCCATTTTTGGTCTCATCCAGGTTGCTTTAACTATTTTTTTTCTTGTGTTATTATTTTTGTTTTTTATTTTTATACTTTTGTAATTTTATTTGTTCCTGGCGAGTCCAGAATAAAACTGTTTTCTTTCTTTCTTTCTTTCTAGAAGATAAAAAATAACAAAAATAACACACATCAAAAGTTGACAAATAAGAAATAAAATATTTTTAAATAGGTATATGCTGTCAAGCATGCCATGCCGAAAGGGTAGCCAGCTCAGCATTTGCTGGGCGCGGAGAGCCCAACCCTGGTTTTCAGTTGGCACCCCTGCAGTGACGCACTCATTATTATGAACAACTTTTATGGAACCATTAAAAAAATCAAGAAAAAAATATGCTGTTCCATTTGACTAAAATGTACGGAACATAGATTTCGTTTTTCGCGATTTCAGGTTTTTTCCCATAGTAAAAGTTGTTCATAATGATAAGAATAAGAATAAGAATAATTTATTTGCATGAAATATGGTTACATCGGTGTTACATTTATGTTGTAATTTGTACAGCATATCTCGCCGTATATACGGCATGCAAAACTGATTTACCTGGTTACTAATTAGGATTATAATAAGATTACAATAAGCAGGTACCTGCTTATTATATTCTTTACAAAAATAGAAAATTATAAAACTTACCAAAAAGAAAATTAAAAAGTGTATATAAAATTACTTTGGCAAAAATTTAAATAAAGAAAATTAAAATTACATAGTTTACTTAAAAAAAAATAGAACATTAAAAAGTTTACCTACCTACGATTTTGACAATAAAATATGTACTTATTACGACATGGTAATTGTAAAATTACAGTTAGATGCACCTTAAAATACTCCAGACATGAATTCTTTGATACTGTAGAAACATTTTTCTGTAAGCCATTTTTTGAGAATATATTTAAAGCGTGAAAGAGGTAGTTCTCGAATGGACTGAGAATGACTGACTGAAGATGACTATAATACCCTTCTTATACGTTACCCTCCTTCTATCAGTCACCCTGTATAAGACGTTGCAATAGACAGTCTCAATTAGAGGTAGGTGTAACATAAATAGCATCTATTCTGTAGGTATTTCATGAAGAGTCAAGCAGATCCACAGACCTAAAAATTCTAGGCTAGTCAGTAATGGACAGGTGACAGATGATAGCACGCCACAGACGTAGGTTACCATAATAGACTGTCAGTATTACTCGGTGCTGCCACTTAATTAATTTAATTTATGTTTTGTTTAGCAGAACAACTCTGAGTATAGATACTCAAAGCAGAACAATGA
Organism: Allophyes oxyacanthae; assembly: GCA_932294325.1. Taxonomy (NCBI): domain Eukaryota; kingdom Metazoa; phylum Arthropoda; class Insecta; order Lepidoptera; family Noctuidae; genus Allophyes; species Allophyes oxyacanthae. The sequence continues at coordinate 14,024,414 of OW028628.1, forward strand.
CAATTTTTAGTATTAAGTGATCTTGGTGTGAGTTTATTTATGTTTTGTGCGTCATACTGGGCGTAGAAATAAAAACTTTTTCTTTCTTTCTTTCCTTCTTTCTTTCAGATTATATTGCAATCAACCGGTTACAATTCCAATTGGTATAAGTTTATTGAAGTAGCTATAAGGGCTGTAATATCTAAGTCATAAGTTGCACGTCACTTCCTCCTGGGGGCGTACTACGAATTCTTATAGCAGACCAGAAATTGAACTGCCCAAACATTTCCAATATGAGCTGACCTCGCACTGTATATGCTTTTCGTACAATGAAAGGTCAGCTTATATTGGAAATGTCTGGGCAGTTCAATTCCTGCCCTGTTATAATATCTCTTAGTAAGCCCCCTGATCCGAAAACAATATACTGTCATGTTGTCTCTAACACCATAGATTAAAAATATCTTTATAACCTTTATATTTATGCTTCAACCAAAAAAGGATCATATTGTCCCTTTTTCCCCATTGCTAATGGATTTCTTTTCCCCGTGACATATACTTGTCCCATGTAACACGCCATAACACCATACAATTTACCATTGTCCCCATAAGGATCACAACATCATCAACATACATAAAAGACATAAATACCCTGTCATATTCAAACACAAAACTCTTTGTTGTGCAGTCGGGTATGTTTGTCGCGTGGACAATGAGGGATGGACAGGATAATAGGCTTTGGGAGATTATGTCATTGAGATAATTTTCAGTGACGGTTGAGTACTACCGTTTTTATGTCATGAATGTAAATAATAATTATAGCTGCCCATATAATTTAAAAAAAAACCACGGAATATAAAACGCAAACATAAAACAAGAGAAAAAGGCAAGTAGGCGGAGCTAGTGTGCTATAATTATGCGGAGTTACGCAAACTTAGCAATCGTTAGTTCTATAGCATAGCGTTATTCCAATTCGAATATTTTTTCAAACATGTGGCTTCTCTTGTTATTCGACGATGGTAAAATTGCTTTTATGAGTTGTGAATATGTGACTTTATGAGGGGTACAAAGTTTTCTCTTCACGTATTAATATTATATTTATTTATGTGAAGAGAAAACTTTGTACCCATTTTTAAGCATATTGCGCGCACGGAGAAGTGTGAGATTTGGCATAGTTAAAGTTATATGGAGAAGCAGTGCAGAAAGCTAAAATTACGGTCGAATTTCAACCAGTGGGCGACCACTAGTCAGTAAGAAATCTACCCATCACCTAAAATGATTCGTGCGTGAAGCGTGCGCAGAGGAATGTGACCGGTTCGAGGATCCAAGCTCCAAGGCTACGTTGACAAACATAATTAGACAACTAAGTCAATAGTAAATACTTTGTAAATAGGTATGTAACTACTTTATTTAAATATTATCAATATACCTATTATATATTACAGCAATAAGTTATGCAACAATTCTTGAAGGGTAATCAATTATCATCTGGTTTGTTTTGAAAATAAATACAAACATATTTTTTTCTTGTATTACAAATTATGTTGTGATTTATTTATTTATTACATGAACTTAAGATGGGATCGAATGAAATAGCTCATATTAGGATACAAATTAAACTTATCACAGTCCAGGCACTTTTAAAATGATAATTATGACTATTTGCATACTTCTAAAAAAACACAGTATCAGCTGATAGGTCAATAGCGCGTACCTATATACACTAGTAAATACGGCGTATCGCTAGTCGCGCATGCTAAAAGTATCGAGTGTGCTAGAGCCCTTACGCGGTATTCCCTAATGCTTAGGGCTGCCATCTATCCGGGTTTCCCCGGATGTGTCCGGGGGAAACCCGGACGCCCGTCACATCTGCAATTTCGTTCGTTAACTATTCCAGCACAGTACATACATGTGTATGACTAGGGTGAAAAAGAAGATCTCCAAATTTTATTTTATTTTTTATTTACCTACTTTCTTTAATAGCTTCATTTATTTCAGTGACTTATAACTTATAAGACATAGCAATGCGTAAACAAATAAAAAGAAATATTTTGTCTATATTAATATTATAAAAATGAAGGGCGTCCGAGGAAAATCCCGGTTTCGACCAAATGTCCGGGTTTTGAAATCTTTGTCCGGTGTCGGCAGTTTAGGTGATGGTAGCCCTACCAATGCTAGTTACGCGGTATAATTGTACTGTCCCCGACGATAGGTAGGTACTTATCAATCCCCAAATTTTTTATATCCGTGTGATTGGTGTCGTCCTTGACCTTGGAGCTAATCCTGGCCGTGGTGAACATCAGGGGCTTCCGAGTACCGAATACAATTATACAACACACAGCATTACTGTTATTGATTTATTTTGTCAATAGTAATATTTTAGCTAAGAGAATGAACTCGCAATGGCGAACGTTAGTGTACAAGTAATAATTTTTTAATAAAAACATATGCCTCCACAATTATTTTCTGTGATCTTCTTGTAGTCTCCTGTACCTCTACCATGAGATTTCCGTGCCGTCTAACGCTATCGTTCACATTCAACGTGAACGTTAGACGGCACGGAAAACTCATGGTAGAGGTACAGGTCATAGATCCAAGTCACAGGTGACGGGCCAATTGCCAACACTTGTGTGATAGTTAAGCCAGGGTGTAGAGACAGAGACTCCACGACTGACGTAAACTCGGAACTAAGTCTGCTATTAGGGGTCATCCATATAGTACGTCACACTAATTTCGTGATTTTTTTACCCCTCCCCCGTCCTTGTCACAGTTGATCACATTAATTTGTTTGACCCCCCCCCTCCCTAGTGTGACGTCACATATTTTGCAATTTTAGACAATACAATAACAATACAATACATGTAGAAATTATTAAATTAAAACAGCAGTTCTGAAAATAATAAAATTGGTATTCTCGTCCATACATAAACGTCAAAAATGAGATTGAAATGAGTCTGTAAGAAGATTGAATTCAAATTATATTGAAATCGGACTGAACTTAAAGAGGAGTAGATTATCGAGTCATAATTCCATAATTGTCATAGTGTAAATTAACTATGGAAATTGGGCTTCAGATTGTAATTCGACAAGAACCACATTTGTTGAATTTTGATTAGCGGATATTTATTGAACTAAAAGGCATTGGAATCGAGTTGATATCATCATTCATCAGAATATCAGACAACGAGAGTAACGACGAGAATCACCGACTTATTATGAGTCCCCGATATGACTTCCAGTTGAACAGGTACACACAAATAAACGTAATATTCAACGTTTACAAAACAGTGGCTTATCTACTTCACGCTACCGCCGATCCGTCACGGCCAGTATAGTGGGACGGTCGTAAAACATTCGCGTTCGATATAGTGCTGTACCGTGGCTGTAACGGACGAATCAGTTTGAGAGAATGTTTTGATGAGTGAACTATGAGCTTACAATTGTGAATCGATGATTAAAAAGAAAGAAAATTAATTTTGTTCCATACGGGATAATGACGGCGTAACATTCACAATAAACGAAACACAAAAAGAGAAAAGGTACACTTATAATAAAATAAAATAAATACGACGAGCATGCACCGAAAAGCTTACCAAGTCAGCATATGCCGAATCTGAGACACCCAGCGCCGATTTTCAGTATTCAGATTACGGTACACTACTCGTAGTTCACTGGTACTTCGGCCATGCACCTATGCCGATGCCGGGTAGAAGACTCGTAGGAAGAGTCCAAAAGTTGCCGTTCTTCCGCCTAAGCGATGAAATAGCGATGGGTTAATTACAGTCAATTGTGTTACCTGTTATCATGTTACTGTTAAACAAAAATAACAGGATGAAATATCTATTACTAAATAATACCGGTACGTTGAAAGCGTCTTATGCCAATGGTTCATCATTTGGATTGAGATTGATTCTGAAATTATTATATTGATTAAATCCTACATTGAGCCCGACGGGATCCATAATGATCGAAATAATTGTTTTTTTATTTTTATCACATGTAAATTACATTGTGGAATAAATATTGAGTATTGAGTAAATACGTAAAATCGCTCTATTTTTTTAACCTGTCTCCTAAATGCCTTAATAAAAACATATAAATAAAAAAACCCTATCAATTGACATGAATAGAATACAATAGATCTTTTTTTAATGTAAATCAGATACAGGCACTTATGAAATGTCGAGACTCTAGGTGCACGGTTCCAAATAGTAGATCCTATGGAGAAGAACCGTCAAGAAACTCCATGGTAACTCTTTTCAAAAAATAGATTATAATCTTTATCAGTACAATGTTGTGCATGCTATACGAAACCGATTTAGTTAAATGTAAACTATAAGTTCGTTTTAGTTCATTGGTTTCTCAGAATAAATTTCTGTAGAGCGGTGAACTAAACAGAGAAGTTTTTGTGAACTAAAATACCCAACACTAGTTTGATGTATTCATACAATGGAATGCGTTGTTTCAAAATGAATATATTATACGTAGATTTATTTGACTTTATGGTATTTAGGGTGTGTAATTTTGGTTTTAGACGCCATAATCGTTTCTTGTTTCCGTGTTCGGATGGGTGTTCGTGGATGTGGAGCAATGCGTGTTTGATGAGCCGTAAACATACATGTTTCTATGTCAATGGCCTTAAAGACTACAATCTTATTGCAGTAGAGAAATTTATGTTCAGTCTGAAATGAGGACTGGTTTTCTACCTATTCGAAGTCTTAGCAGTTTTTATGCAGTGTTTAAGAATAAAGGATAGTGAAGGGAGTTCCTATGCAAGGTATTTAACTGCGAAAGGGTAATGAGCTAGTAATAGCTGGACGAAATGGACCCCAACTAGCTTAAATAGGTTTAACCTTCCATTAAGGAAGAGTTTTGACAATTTCCTTCCACTGCAAAAGAGAAATGAAGAACGAGTTCGTTATTAACTATTTTTACTTGTTCAGTCCTTTCCGCTAGACTCTTTGTTGGTAGAAGTACTTCTATGAAGTTTACCGTTACGAGTTAAACGGAGTCCGCCCCGTAGCCAGAGCTAACGTCGCACTTCTGTGAGAGCTAAGTTTTTGGATTTGGACAAATATGCTGATATGATGGACAAGGGCTTCTTCAAAGTGATGAAATGCTTATCTTATCAGTCATCAGCTACTTCTATTAAGTTTGATGTAAAGTAAATTTCAATATCATCGCAATACTAAGATAATGTGGTTATATTACGGAAACCAACATAAAATATCATTACGAAACTGTTTAGATTAGGAAATCCATTAAAATCCTATAAGAATGAAATAACTTGAACCAAAGAGTAAAAATATTCAAAGAGTGGGTTTGCAAAATTGACTCTCAATACAAACAAAGAACTTTTTATTGTACAGGAAAAGAACTTTTTTCTGTAGAATGGATGGAAGCCGATGGAAGTAATATTTATGAAAGTTATGTATTATCTGAACGTTTTTTTTTAGGTTTTCTTATTATTTTTACATCATATCTGTATTTCTTAAGAGCCAGGCAGGGAGGTACCTACAGTTGCATCCATAGTTCGTTAATTGTGGTATTTAGTCCCATGTAACAGGGAGCGAGCTACATAGCTACATAGCTACCGCGCAGAACAGTCGACCAGCGAGGTTAAGCTGCGGTTACCGCGGTCAGTCCCTAGATGGGTGGCCATTTCTTCGAACATCGAGACCCCTCCGTGCCTCGGATAGCACGTTAAGCAGTTGGTCCCGGTTGTCATACGAATATCTTTGACAGTCGTTACGGGAGTCAGCAACCCAAAAAAAGTCTGACAACCGGTCTAACCTTAGGATATCAGTGTCTCCCAGTAATTGGGTGGCGGAGTTCAGATGGCAGTCGCTCTGTATAAAATACTGTTACTCAGCCGCATCTGGTTAGACTGGGAGCCGACCCCAACGTAGTTGGGATACAGGCCAGGCAGATGATGTTAGGGAGCGAGCCTATTTCCATTAATCTTTTAGGGGAGATATGTAAATGAGAACACTTTTTTAAGTCCAGAGGGTGGCACAGCGTGAGGCAATGACCAACTAGAAACTCGTGACTCACTGACTCTAACTAGAAATTCTCTGGCGACTACACTACCTACATTCTGCAGGATACATACAGGATATTTTTTTATGTAATGAGCAAAATGTGTAGAGAGATTCAGTGTCCATTCCCGTATGCAAACCGCAGTACCAAAATTCACACCAAAACAATATAAAAAAATTCCCCCATACTAAGTCGAATTTTCGTTTTGTTTTAAAATGTATCCCAATACTGCGGTTGCATTTGGGAACACTGAATCTCTGTGCACATTTTGCGCATTACATAAAAAATCCTGTATTGGGTTAATTATTATAAAGAATTATTTTTTATCCTGTCGTAGCATATCGGCACCCGTGCAAAGATTTTATTTTATTTTTTTATAACGTTGCCCCTCTCTAGGATTTCTCCTGTATCGAGGGTACAGTTTACAAACATACATGTCACATGCACACACAACCAGACCCGAAACAACTATCTGTAGATCATACAAATATTTGTTCCGTGCGGGGATCGAACCCGCGGCACGTAGCGCAGAAAGCTAATCGCTTAGCCACTGCGCCAACCGTGTCGTCAAATTCGAATTGTTTGGCAAAGTGTAAAACCGCCGAAATCCTTGATTGTACATAGGTTTCCGTAAGTTCATTTGATAAAATTCGCCATAACATCAACAAATAGTTACTAATAGTCCAGCTAAGTTCGTTACGTCGGTCGCGGGACTTATCTCATTACCGTGACCCCGGAACGTAAAGGGCTATTGAAGGAACACCGTGGATTTTAGTCAGTACAAGTCTGACAGTCCCTCCCGCCCTGCCCGGGGTGGGAGGACTCCATTGATGATTTTACCACGCCAAAAAAAAAAAGTTCGTTACGTCGAAGTATCTTTGTACTAACAAGTTCTTAAAACAAAAGCAACAACATCTGTAGTACAGATAGATTTCCTGCGCTCATCTATCCAGTTATATTGAATTCCATTTCTTTGAAACACGATTACAAAGATAACTTGAATTCTTGAATATTTAGATAGAAACCTTTGTTCAGATAGACTGAAATAAACAACTATATCTATAAAACGTAAAATGAAGACTGTAAACAAAGGCAATCTGTAGGAACTGTGCAAATGTAGGTATAGCTGTAAAGGGGCGTGTACACGAACATAATTTCTTCCGAACTTTCTTTTATTGTTCGTCCGGATCAATATTCTATACATTTTAGTATAATAAGATTCCTTTCTCATGACGCACACTATTTCATTTTAGATCGGTTCACTTGTTTAGTCGTGATAAGTTAACAAACAAACAGTTTTTTAAAACGCTTTTATTAGCTTCACTTGTAACTAACTATGTAAAAAAATCTTGGAAGTTAAATTTGACCCACTTCCCGGTTTCCGATTGAGGTGAAATTTTGCATACACGTTTAGTTTGGATGACAAAAGCGTTTTCTTTAGTTTTTTTTAAACTATATATATATTTTATTTTTTATTTAATAATTATAATATACACACTTAAATCACTAAGCCCCAACGAAAACGCAGGTTTATCTGTGGTGGGGCGATCACCCGTGTTACAGTACACAAAGAAATTAAAAAATAAAAGAAATAAACGTAATGCAAGTTTTCTCAAAACCACGCGTGTTTTCGCGAAACTACGGATCACGCGATCTTACAGGGTAGTATAATAAGATTGAATCCTATGTATATACTTAATATTATCAATGTGTACTATCAAAAAACCAGTCATTAAATCATGAGTACAATATGTCATTACGGAAATGTTGAATCTGATAAATTACCCACTACATGTGGTGGAGGTATATATTTTCTGATAATTTAATACAACACTACTACGACATTGCCATCACGCCTAAATTTCCGAAGGGGCATGCAGAGGTGTTTTGACATGCATTCACAGTTTGCCGCTATTAGGTTTTGTGTACAAAAGAGTACGCCTTACGTGATTTACAGGTCACAATATGAGAATTATATTATTTATAATTTCCTATTGGAATAGCTTCACTTTACCTTACCTGGGAATCGAACCCAGAACCATAACGGCGACGGTGAACATCCACCCGTAACCATTTCTTATCATCTTTGGACGATACTCACGACAAGAAAAAGGCTAGGAGACGTGACAACACGGCGCCACAAAAACATTTAAATCGTTTAAACATAATTTTTATTATCAATCGAACTCGAACAAAAAGTGCACATTCAAGCAAAAAAAAAAGCAGATATCATTCCGTCTGAAGGTTTTGACCTCATAATGTGAAACAGATTCCAATCCAATACGCAAAGTTAATGAGAGTGTACACTGTGCGAGCCGTCCGGTTTTTATGCCCGGACGGTTCGTAATCCCGGAACTTTATATTACAGACTATATAAGTTGACCGTTGTTATTTATTTATTAACCTTTACATTGATGATTTACTTTATTGAGGTTGAATAACTGTTACTGTTACTGTTAGCCTACATCATCCCACTGCTGGGCAAAGGCCTCCCCCCATGATTTCCAGGCTTTTCGGTCTAGAGCCAGTGTGAACCATTCGTTGTTCGTGTTATCAAGTTCATCCTGCCATCTCTTTCGTGAATAACTAAATAAAGAAAATTACTAAGTTGTTACAGGGCCAGAATACAATAACTCAACTTGTTTTAAATACATTCTATAGTTAAAACATTATAATGGAGAGATTTAACACGTGTTCGTGGGAGATCTCGTCGGTCTATCTAGTGAAATCATAATAATTATGAACATGGTCATAAGCATAACAGTCGTACAAAAGTTAAAATAACAATTTTACTGCAATTATATTATTGATAGCTTCCGCCAGCGGCTTCGCCCGCGTGATATCTTTATAAATTATAGCCTGTTACTCACTGATAATATAGCACAAAGCTGGTGATTTTTTTTTTAAATCGTGCCACTAATTTTGGTATCAAACAAACAAACATACAAAAAATCAAATCTTTTCTCTTTATAATATCAGTATAGACTAGCAACCCGTCCTGGCTTCGCACGAGTGGACATTTATTTATATTTAAACAATAATAATAATAAATTTGTTCTAGTATTAATCAATAGTTTACGCAGCGCAAGCGATGTAAGGAATTTTATATATCATCTTTTTCACCTTAGGTTACATTATTGGAGTTTTCGTAGGGATCCCTAATATTTTGTAAATAAAGTATAGCTATATTTCTCAGTGATAATATAGAATTCTACTGGTGGAAGAAATTTTAAAATCGGTCCTTTAGTTTTCGTGTTTATTTATTAAAAATAAAAATAAAAATATTTTTTAGTGTAGACTGTAGCGCTGCGGACAAATCAATGTCTACATTTTGTTGGTAGGTAACATACTTTAACGGACTGATGTGAATTAATTACTACCTGTATTGAAACATTGCGATATGATGAGGTACCACAACCACAACCACAAATCATTCGCACATCCTTATACAAGTCTATAATATCGTTGCCTCGACGATCACTAAAGCTAACCTTTGATATTAGCATATAATTATGTGGTTTGTTATGAGTAAACATTGTTGCTGTGTCAAATGCCAATGCCAGTGCTTAAGATGTGCAAATAATTACGTAATGCATGCTCATACATATTTATTTATAAGCACGTTAGTTAGTATATTATCAGATACGCTGTTTGGGGCCGTTTACCGTCAAAAAGACGTATAAGACAAGTAGGTAAGTACAAAATTTATAACGTTAATCGGCTGTATAATTGTGTTTAGATATAATTGAACATGATTCTATTATTTGTAATAGCACAGGGGGCTTATTTATTTTTTATTTAACGTCTTCGTGAGTGAATTCATTTTATAGAAAAAATACAGGCCTTACGTGAATAAAATGTCCATATAGCAGAAATTGCTGTCCAGATTTCCAGTATAAGCTGACCTTTCATTGTAAGAAAAGCCTATACAGTGCGAGGTCAGCTCATACTGGAAATGTCTGGGCAGTTCAATTTCTGCCCTGCCATTAGACTTCATAGTAAGCCCCCAGTACTTATTAGTAGGTACATTTTATTCACTTATGGCCTGTATTTTTTCTATAAAATGAATTCGCTCACGAAGACGTTATGTTATGATATTCTGACTCTGTAGTCTTATTAGTATTATTTGCCTGTGTAGGACTGCCAGTACTAAAATTCTGTGCCTCATCAATAGTAGGTATATTGTAACAAGAGTTTCAGAGTGAAGAGTACAAAGACACAAGGTTTTGTTCTTGGCAATCCTACACAATATGTAGATAAAACCCGATTTAAAATTTACGAGTACGCGTATTTTCACTGTTTCATCACACAATAAACAACAGTGATTGTAAAAATACACCTGTTCATTTGTTTACGAGACTTTTATGCTTAAACAGCTTTTTTATTTATAACGTATCTTAACCTTAAAAACAGCTGAATGTATAACTTGACTTGCCTTTTTGCGCTGCAAACAAATGAATAACATAAAATTTGGTATTTTGATATAACACAAACGTAAATTATTCAGCACTGAATAATTCAATTAGGAAAGAAAGGAAACGCGTTTATTTTAATTTTATAGCATGTTATTATTATGTGTCATTGACATTGAATGCATTTTATTAACACAACAGCCTCATCGATTCGAGAACGCTGACTCTGCGGTCACGTTTACCCAGCGTAGCGTAATGATACAGGCCTATTTTCCTCGTTTGTAAGCGTTTTAAAAGCTGATTACAAAAGAGAACATTCTTTTCTATTAAAAACAATTTCATGAATGAATATGAACTAATAAAATTTAAATAGCGGTACGAGAAACAAAGGCGACGTGCATTTTTTAAACTGTAATCTTTGTTTACCATAATTTTTTTAAATGACTAGTATTTCTTCTATATTGCAGTTTATAGACGGAACAATTTAACTGTAGGCCACACAAATATTATTGTTCCATACGGGATTCAAACCCTCGACACGTAGCTCGGAAAGTCAATCGCTTAGACACTGCGCCAGCATGCCGTTATATTCATTACACCTCAGCGATACTAAATATCCTATTAACATTTTTTTAAAGGCAATCCAAACTATCACCAAAGTATATCCGGTCGCGCTGGTGAGGCCGGATATCGGAAATAGTTTGTGCCGGATAGCCCGTCACCACCGCCGTCCGCTAGTGTAACTGGTCCTTATTACGTGTCGTCGACCTCACGAACGAGCCGCTTGTAACACACAAACATAAACCAGTACTTAGTGAATTATATTCATGCTTTAATCGTAACGGGATAGGGAATGAGTGGGAAGTGAGAGGCGCCATTCTCACACTGACAATAATTAGTCTGACAGGTGAGCTGCCTATAGGTACCTATACTGTATTGCTACGGAACAAGCGCTTTCCATGAAAGCAAGCAAGCTTTTTCAGGAGCCGTATTAGGATCTTGACAAGAACCCTCACTGGGTACTGCAAACTAAACAAGCACCTGCAAAAAATGGGCCTTAGCGACACCACACTTCGCAGATTCTGTCACGAGAAAGATGAGATAGCCATACATATCCTATGCGAGTGTGACGTAGTACACCACACTAGAAGCTAGCACCTGGGGGCCACCTAATCTCACCAGATGAGATTAAATCCCTCCACCCCAAGAACATAGTCAATTTTATCATTGACTTACGGCTAGAGAGAGTGCTGTAATGAAACAAGAGGCGTCACAATACATCTTCGCAGGTCACAGTGACAAAGTGGCTTAGGGTTACATTCAGAGACGACAGAAACGAGTCTAAGCGTGAACTTACGCTTCCATCTGTCAAAATTTGTTCGTAAAATTGACTTAAGGAAGCGTAAGTTCACGCTTAGACTCGTTTCGGTCGTCTCTGAATGTCAGCCTTAAAACCCCGACTTCAGAAGCTGATAAGTTTTTTAAGAAAATTATTTTATACTTTTTTGTTTTTTGAAGTCGGTCTTTACTTTTGTTTAAAGTTTATTTTATTTTTCTATTTTGAGTGGCATAAACAATACAACCTGTAACAGAATAAACGCAAGACCTGAAAGTTGTTTGTTCAGAATCGGCTTCTGAATCGATTTCCATCATAATTTATATATGTTAATTTTTCCCTAAAAAATCTTATAATTATCTTAAATTAGAACCACCACGTCGTAACAAGTTAATAAAATCTTTGCTTTAAGAAAATTTAAGCCTTATTCCAAAGTAATAAAGCCTTCTTGAATGCACGAGCGAATTTGTAGTTCGTTCATAGATATCCATACACACACGTAAATAATATCAATGCATTTTACATTTGAGGTAGTGTGCATTAAATAAAATAGTTAATTTAAGGAAATTTAACCCTTATTACCAACCAATAAGGCTTATTTAAATGCACGACAGAATTTGTAGTTCGCATTTCACAAAGTTTTGTTGAGAAATGACAAAATGTTTTTTGCAATAGTAAGAATAATGTGAAAGAGCGAGATGCATTCTTCTTCTTCTTCTTCTTTCGATATGGCAATTGAGCCGATGTCGATTTACCAGCTACCCCTTTGACGTTTGACATGTTTGACATGTTTCAGTGGTTGTGTTTCGTTGTTGTTGTCACATTTTATTGTTTACGCGCGTGATGGCTTTCCGTTATACCAATATCCAGTACACGGAGATGGTGAGGACACTGGCTCGTTGTGACGATAATGTCGAGTTAGCTTGTCGAGTGATGAATGAACGATATGGCACCAGAGTGAGCGCCAGGACGATGCTAAGTGCAACTCAGCGTCTGAGGGACTCCGGGACGTTTCGTCCTAACACGGCCTTGGATAGAGGGACAAATGTGCGCAGTACTCGTTTGCAAGCAAACATTCTCGATTATTTCGACGAGCATCCAGAGAGTAGCACGAGAGAGGCAGCGCCATTGTTCGACTGCAGTCACATGTACGTGTGGCGAACATTACATGCTGATGGAGAACACCCGTTCCACCTACGACGTTGTCAGGAGCTAACGCCGAGCGACTACTTGCCACGTCTAGAGTTTTGTAGATGGGTGTTGGAGAACTGGCAACAAAATATTATTTGGACCGACGAGAGTACATTCACTCGTGTTGGGATGTACAACCAACATAATCAACATTTGTGGAGGCACGAGAATCCACATGCATGCCGTGTGGATTCATTCCAGCACAGATTCTCTGTAAACGTGTGGGCGGGCGTCATCGGTACACACGTACTCGGCCCCGTTTTTCTACCGAGGTTGACTGGAGATACCTACCTACAGTTCTTGCAGGAGACATTGCCGGTGTTATTAGACGACGTCCCTCTCGTACTTTTACGACAAGTCTTTTACCAACACGATGGTGCTCCCGCGCATTTCACGTGGACCGTTCGACGGCATCTTGATGCGGAATATGGCACGCGTTGGATTGGTCGTGGGGGACCTGTACAGTGGCCTCCCAGATCGGCTGACCTAACGCCGTTAGACTTTTATTTGTGGGGTCGAATAAAATCCCTTGTGTATGTAAACGAGGCAACAAGTGTCGATGACCTCAAACAAAAAATCGAACACGCATTTGTGATAGTGAAAAATGACACTGAGGTTCTTAGCAAACTAAAATTAAATTTAAGAAAGCGTGCTACAAAGTGCATCGAACAAGGCGGTGGTCATTTTGAAAGTTTAATGAAAATGGGACGAAGAAGTAGTGTAAATTAGTGTAAATTCTGTAAGTACCTATTAATACGATTTTATTTTAATTACTGTAAATATTATGATTCAAATCTTTTAAACACGCCGACTTTGAATATTTTTTACACGTAATAAACGGTAAACACGACTTATCAGGGTTTAGAGGGTAATGTCGCGAAAGTTACGCGTCTGAGATAAAAAAGTTCTGCGTTCCCCGGTGTCCGATGATAGTACCTACCTACACGTGTCGGCGCGGCGGCCGGCGGCGCGCGGCGGGGGGCGCGCGACTGGCGGCGCGGGCGCCGCCGCCCGGGTGCTCCGCCCTACTTTACTGATACATCACAGTCGGGCAAAATGTCGCTTGGTTTAAAAATACATCCCCGTTACTAAGCCTAATATCTTAGATTCGTATTGCTAATGTAGATTATTTAATACAATCGTAAAATTAAATTAAATTATTCAAAACCGCCAGTCCAAAGCCTGTGAAAGTGTGATGGAAAGATGGAATCATAATTTTCGGTCATTGAACTGACGTACCTAGTGACTACACTTGCAGTGCTTAGCCAGCTGATGGCGGGCGAAGTTGCTATGAGTGTGTGCGTAGAGAATAGTATGCTCAAACGTTTTACGTTTAGTCAGGACAACTATTTTATATTATGTGATTTGGTTTGGTTTAACTAAATTAAATTACAGATGTTATTTTAGTTTTATAATTTAATATTCTAATTGGCGTGTCTGAGGTCTTGCGTTTATTCCGTTACATGTTGTATATAAACAATACATAAACGTGCGATTACAGCAATCGCGAGTGGTATGCTGTTATTCATTCAAAAGTTCCTTGTCTAACTCCGAAGTTCATCAGATCTTCACAAAACAAACAAAACAAATAATGTTGTCAATATAACAGTCTAACCACGATTTGTCTGATTCCATTTCTGAGATCAGTAACACTATTTCAAATCTCCGTACAATATCTTGTCGACTATTCTTTTATGGAGGTTGTCAGCAGTAAGTAGGTATGTAAATCCAATGTTTGCTGCCATTCCTATACCAATATGATTTCCAATCATATATTCATGGTATTTATCCCTTTTATCAGCAGTATCTCGAAATGGTTTCAGTTTTTATCTGAAAATAAAAGTAACAAGATTGGTGGAGCAATGTTATGGGATAGGCCAAACCTTTCTACATCTATGTGCCAATTGTATTGAAAGAAAAGAAAGAAAGAAAGAAATAAGGTTTATTGAAGAAATGTAAAACATTAGCGGGAGAAATTAAACTTCTTTAGGTACCTCAAATAATGATGCCCATAATCTTTACTCCAGAACTTTGATGTGGACACATCAGCAAGCCTGCTGCTCATCCATAATTTAATAATAATAATAATTTCTTGTCTCGTACTATCATTAACACGCGTCCCATTGGTTTTTTAGGGTTCCGTACCCAAAGGGTAAAACGGGACCCTATTACTAAGACTCCGCTGTCCGTGCGTCCGTCTGTCACCAGGCTGTATTTTATGAACCGTGATATTTAGATAGTTGAAATTTTCACAGATGATGTATTTGCCGCTATAAGAACAAATACTAAAAAACGGAATAAAATAAATATTTAAGGTGGTTCCTATACAACATACTTTTTTTTGCCGTTTTATAGATAATGGTACGGAACCCTTCGAGTGCGAGTTCGACTCGCACTTGGCCGGTTTTTTACACCATTAAGGTGGCAAATAAGCATACAACCTCTCTGATTGTAAGCGGTTAAAGTCCATCCACACTCGACACTTTTAGCAGCAGAAACGCGCGATTTCACGTATAACGAACGTGTATCAATTTTTGTAAGCAAAAGGAAGCCGAGAGCCACAAAAAAAAATGTTGTACGGACTTACAGAGTCAATGTGGAACCTGCCATCCCTAATTCCCTACATCAGGGGGCCTAAAAAGGCCACATTGAGCAATTCATCTAATGATCTGCTTAGTAGCTGTCAAACAGATGATTACTGAATATGAACCTTATGCGGATGACATCAAGAGTCGTCAATTAAGTAGATATTTTGACATTCGTAATATGAATCATATTATGATTCATCTAAAGCGGCCTTTTTAGCCCCCCTGGGGGCCTAAAAAGGCCACATTGAGCAATTCATCTAATGATCTGCTTAGTAACTATCAAACAGATGATTGCTGAATATGAACCTTATGCGGATGACATTAAGAGTCGTCAATTAAGTAGATATTTTGACATTCGTAATATGAATCATATTATGATTCATCTAAAGCGGCCTTATTAGCCCCCCTGGGGGCCTAAAAAGGCCACATTGTGCAATTCATCTAATGATCTGCTTAGTAGCTATCAAACAGATGATTACTGAATATGAACCTTATGCGGATGACATCAAGAGTCGTCAATTAAGTAGATATTTTGACATTCGTAATATGAATCATATTATGATTCATCTAAAGCGGTCTTTTTAGCCCTCTGATCTAATTCCTAAGTCCATCTTCTAACCACAAAAACGATTACGGTCTATTTTTGGCGAAGACTGTACTGAAAAAAGATATAATTTTAGCACCTCCAAATAACACGGTTTTACCAACCCTACTCAAGGGGTGGTGTACCTATAATGTAACTCGTTCGGGCCGGTACGTGAGGCGTGTGGATACAAATGGACATTTTAACTGTTGCCTAGGTTGTTTTACAACTTTTGGGTAAAAATGTAGGGTGAATTTATAGGTACTGACCACTGTTTACAGAGTATGTTTTGTGTTTACGAGTTTTAGCACGTTCGTGGTCGAGGTTCATGTTTATTTATATTGAGTTACCTACAAAAGGCCTAAGTAAAAAAATAATAATTTTGAAACACTGATTAAATTATACCTGTCCTTGTCATTTGTATGCAAATTAATAGAGCTGACAATAGACATAAGAGCTACATAATTTAGTTTACTAACGTTTAGTCATCATTTATTAGTAAGGGGATTAATGTGTAAATAATTAATGGAAAGATATTACTTACTATTTGGCCGCAATAAATAAAAACAGTAAAAACTCGTCTTTGTAAAGAGCTAATGAAAATCAAATATTTTATTGTGTAATTTATCTGAAAGATATAAGAAAGAAAGAAAAACGATTTATTTCTTACACAAATTACGACACACATAAAAAGTTAAAAAAAAAAATTTAAAACAAATAAAAAAGAAGTAAGAAATGAAGACAAAAAATTAAAAGTAAAAAATTAAAAACACGATCCAAAAATAATAATAAAAGTAACAATTTTTAATAATAATGATATGTTTACGAAATCTGCTTTTTTATTTAAACCATACGGCAATTTTTTATATTCTGTGGGCCGAGCATGAATCTTTTGACTGATTTTGACGTATAGTAACGTAAACGAAAGCAAATTTTGATTATAGAATACGATGAATCTATCGCATTTTGTTCAATTTTATGCAACAAACGCACTTGTTTCGTGAAAATGTAAAAATATTGCATGTATTTCCAAAAAAATATCATGGATTAAACGTGTATTTTTGGTTCTAAATTTGGTTATGTTTACTTCGCGCTCGGCCCACTGATTAGAATATAATTCGATTGATGATGGTTGTGAAGGCCAGATGGCAGTATATTTGAGTAAAGAACTAGACTGAACTGAACTGAAGTGATTCTTAAGTATAAATAGTTATAAGTAACTATGCTTAATTTACTGTTTTCAGTATAATTATCTTGTCCGTGCACCTACCATCCTTTTTCTCTGCATCACCCTTAGGTTGACTTGTAGAAAATGTCTAAGGCATTAAGGCTTAGGTACATTCACGGTGTGTGTGCACGTGACATGTATGTTTGTAAACTGTACCCTCGATACAGGAGAAATACTAGTGAGGGGCAAAGTTTAAAAAAAAAAAAAAAAATTGACGTCAGACACGAGTCTAAGCGTGAACTTACGCTTCCATCTGTCAAAATTTGTTCGTAAGTTTGACAGATCAGATGGAAGCGTAAGTTCACGCTTAGACTCGTTTCTGTCGTCTCTGAATGTCAGCCTATGTTCGCCTCTGTACATAGTGCATAAAGTATAAATAAAGCCTGAACAAAGTTGGGAAAAAACAAAACGTGTTTTTGGTGAGGATTCAGTGCAGTTGGTACCTATGCTATGCTTGATTTATGGAAGACCGTGCACTCTCCCGATTTCATTCACAGTGTATGAGCATTTATTTAAATTCTCTGTGTATTCAGTAATCCTCAAGTAATAAATTAGGATTATAAAATCAATACACATAATTGAAATGCACGGGGCGCACGGATTCAATTTATTTGTATTATCCTAGTGTGTATCCTAGGGCTGTACCGAAGCAATTATTATAATATATTGTTGCCAATTATTATAATGTAACTGATACTGTTGTGATTTAAAGTCTATTATTACGCTGTGTATAGCCGATAGGGTAGCGAATAGAGCTATAAATTATTATCTACCAGTTTGGAGATCAGGAGTCAGATGATAAATTCTGTGTATCTCAATAAATCAAATCAAATTGTAAACTGTTATGTAGATGGAAATTTTGCAAAAACAGTACAATATTTCTTAAATAAGTATAATATAATTATTAGGTTTGTCAAAAGGCAATGGAGCGTAGTATTATAAACATGAAACCTTGTGATCGGATTCACAACACCACAATACACTTCTGTCTGCCGGCTAAAATGGGAGTGGGCGAGCCACATCTGTAGAATACAGGGCGAGGATCGTTCCGCGGTGGGTACCTGAAGAAGGACGTCGTCGCCGAGGGAGGCCCAGAAAACGCTGGTGAGACGACCTGGATGCTTTTCTCGAGGATTAGCTGGGGCAGACAGTGAAAAGAAAGTTGTGGAAGCGCGTTACGATAATATCGGAGTTTTATCGATGCTGTGTGGTAGAGCCATAAACAGTAAAGTTGCAAAAAAACAGTAAAGCTGTAAGGGTTCTGTTCCACGTTTTCAGGTTTAAGATAAGTTTATTTTCTCAAAAGAATTGATATTCACCTAAACGAGAAATTGAATATTCTTAGATAAAAAACATGTTGGCGGTACCAGTAGGCAGTATACAAGCTAAGCAATTAAAAACAAAATCAACACATTCATCCAAAAGAGAAGTCCAGTGGGCAATGGTACGCACTTCATAAAGACAAAAAGAAACGGTTTAATCCAATAAATTCAGTATTAAATTAAGTTTTGAGGTGTAAAACATTCAAAACAGTCAAATTGATAGCGAGAAAGTCAATTTGAGTGGATGTTGTGGTAAATTGGAAGATAATAAGTGACTTACATTCAATTTGTTACAAAAGGCTGGCTTAATTTATGATGGTAAACAAGAAGCTAAAATACAAGTATTTTGTTAACAAGCTCGAATTAAGAGACCGTAAATAATAATATTGTTTTAGGTATTTTTTTATTTTTTTTTGCATGGTAAAATCATCAAATGAGTCCTCCCACCCCGGGCAGGGCGGGAGGGACTGTCAGACTTGTACTGACTAAAATCCACGGTGTTCCTTCAATAGCCCTTTACGTTCCGGGGTCACGGTAATGAGATAAGTCCCGCGACCCCGGATTTTAGGTATATTAGAGGCCTTTGCCAGCCCTAGTAAAGGCGATATAAAAGTAGGATTAGCAAGATATAAATAGAACAAAGTGAGTGTTAATGGTATTATTATACCGTGATACGTGCTCATCTTCCGCGCACCTCCTCGCACTTAACATTGTCGCACTTGAGCGGCCAAGTGCGGAAGTTGAGCGGTGGTCACACTGATAGCGTGTAGTGAGTTGGAACAGTTTCTAATAGAACTACAAACTGAGCGAGCAAATGCGAATGTTGAGCGGTGATCATACAGAACTCGTGTAGCCGATTGAATGATTTTCTTTAATATATGAATTGTCTCATGAGAGAACTTGGCATAACATAGCGAACTCTTTATCATCTTTAAAACCTTTATATTATTTTTGTACCTATGTCAAACAAATGAATAATAATCAATGATTTATGATTTGGTTACAGCATTCGCGAGTGATTTTTTTATATCCATTGATGAGTTCCATTGTCTATCTCCGAATATCTGCATTAGATCTTCACCACATTTAAATAACCCGCCCAGGCAGAATACATCCTCGAAAAAAAAACGGTCCTCAATTGACGGAGTAATCGGCGAACATACATAAAAACGAACATAAAACCACCTCCTTTTTTGAAGTCAGTTTAAAAGTAAATCGTGAATCCAAGTATTCCCGCTGCCTCCCCCGCTGCCCGCTCACAGTGGCGCCCGTTCCCACCAGACATTACACTACAATATTACTTGTCTAAAACATAACATTACTTCACATTGTAACCTATTGTTGTATGTTACAGGTACGTCCTAACAATACAAGCGCTACAATACAATGCAGTGGTTTGTATTCAATTGTGTCGCTTCCTTCACTTGTTGTCGGTAAGATACTGACTTGTTTTATTTTAATATTAAGAAGGTAGCAGAATGGTATAGTTTATAATGATGACTTTGTATTTTGTTCATCGTTCTATAATTGGCATAGATTTTACCAGTAACGTTTGTTTGTGTGTTTGGGGTTATCTCATAAACTACAAAACCTATTTTGGTAATTATTTAATTTTATTATATGGTCATAATATAGCTTGTAACATAACAACAGCATATTTTTTTCGAAACATTTTTTAGCGGTTGCAGCGGTGTATCGATAAAGTCCAGATTCCACGCGGACGAAGTCGTGGTCAGAAGCTGTAGTGAATCTTTTATTAGCTTCAAAACAATTCGTTTTTTAATGGATAGTGTACAAAATTGTACCAACTCAGAATTTTTGTAATAAAAACAAAAGCTACAATTGGTACAATTTTGTTTTTAATAAAAGTTCCTGCTACTTTAGCGAGGGTTAGGTTAGGCCGCTCTACCGTTGGGCCCGTGACTTTATTATAAGTTGCCGTGTGAGCCCTCAGAAGATTCCAGGTTCGAATCCTGGCAAGGTCGCCATGCAATGTGGGGACGTGACTAATAAGGAGACGTTTTGTTAGGTGTAGAGTCTATAATATAGTGAATGCGGTTACATATCACTTACATCTAAATACATAATATATGAAGAAAGGCGAGTCCCACACTACAGCCCAGCTCAGCAAGCATTACAACAAACATTCCGTATTGGGGTTTCCTGCCATGATTTATATTTTCAAGCGCAATGTAAGCAATGCTGTGTTTTGAACTAGGTCTGTTAATGTAACAGCTGCAGTTCTAAACTGCATTGCACATTGAGAGTTCATGGAACAATAGTGAATTGTTTGCTGCAAGATCGCTGCTATGAATCTCTTCTGAAAGCTGTTGTAAATCTTATTTTACTGAAAATGTGAAAGTTTCTGAAGATGTTTGGATGTTTTTTTATTCAATCACGCAATTAATTGTTATCAACCATCGATGTCTATAGATACGCTCTGTCATACAAAGGGAAGCTAAAAAATGAGACGTATTTTTTGAAGACTTCAAATTTTAAATTCAACAATGTTCGAATTATAATATAAAGAGAACAGCGATACATGCACTAATGGAATAGCTACTGTTATTATTATATCTTTTATTCAATACACAAATTAATAATTATGTTTGTAAACGGCATTTGACTGGTGATCAACTACTCCATTTTTCTGAAAATGGAGTACCTGACACGTCTCACTTTTTGAGTTCACTAAGCATATCTATAGATATCGATGTTATCAACCCGACCAGCCAACTTGCCTCTTGCTTGACCCTACCGATCGTAAGACACAAGGAATTCTGGTGTGTAAATAGCGAACTCTCACTAACTTTCCAGTAGGTAACTCACAACAATTGCGTTCCTCTTTGTGTTATTAATAGTCTAGGAGCGAGTGTTGTCCTCACAGAACATGTCAATTAGAGGAGGAAGTAAACAATTGTACGTAAACAAACGTACATGCGAATTAGTTAGGGTAGACGAGCAACTTCGAGCAAATTTTAAGACATAAAAATTGCTGTTTATTTGTAAGTAGAACCTCTATGAAAACTTTTGTTTTAAGTATCGGTATCAATGTTAATATTTTACCTATAGTTCTCTACAAATATAGGTAGGTATTAAATTGACCATTTTTTGCTGAATAAATGTATTTTCTTTCCTTTTAATTTCTTGAAGCTCGTGTAGTCTGAATGAAGTCTGTTTTCCCTTACAGTTTTATCGAACATAACAGTCCATGACAGAAAACAGTCACCGTATTACCCAAACACGCTTCACCATTGCTAATCAGATGTAAACTATGTATATACCTATAGAACAATAGTTTATAAAAGATTTCACAAAAGTGCAATCGTGCTAACGGCCTTTTAATAACATTTCTGATTCAGCTTAGATCCCATCATATTCACAAATAGACGACAAGAAATTTATGCTCTAAATCTGAACTGAAAAATAATCACCTTATAACGTTGCCCGTCTAGACTTTCGCTACATCCTTAGTCCCTAAGCAAATTTACTTTTAACTCCACATACATTAAAGACAACTGCGTAGGAAACAGACAAGAATAGATACGTCTGGAAGGTCATTTATTGTTTCGTTTCGGACCCGTTTTGTAAACACTGTCTGCAGCAATGGCGTGCAGAGACATTATTTTCTTACAGTAGTAAGTACGCATAAACAACTTAGGGCTATGTTCACCGACAACATAACAGATAATTAAAATGATAACGGCTGGTTACCCATACATTTCATGGTAAACGGGTGATTTTGTCCTAAATATCTCTTAAGTTATCCGTGAACTTGGGCTTTAGTGTTGTTTTGTCAAGTTAAATGATAAATTCTCAGTGGAAATAAAAACATGGGTAACCCCATACGAAAAACACTAGATTTATTGGTAACTTCTTTTACAAAATAGATAATTCTTGATCTACTATTAATCCGGATCTTACAAAAAAAAAAAAAATATCAGATATGTTATTACTAACAGACAGGTCCTTACTCCTTACGCAATAAGTGATGATTACATAATAATAATTAAATTATACAATTATACAGGTTTCTAATATTATAATTATCCATATAAATAAGTTAATACATATTCATTGTGATGTTCAGAGGATAGCCGTGGTTGTACGCCACCTACCCTAACAAAACAATACATTCTAACAGTAGTAAGCGATCATAAGCTTTAGGGCAGTGTTTATTTTTTTCTTCGCCTTTGGTCCTCTTGCTGGCGCCATAGTAAATTTAATGTAACGTCACGTAGCCTATAACCAACAGAAAATCAAGACGCTTCCAACGATACCTCATTTGTCAAATTATGGTAAGTAGTTTAGAAGTTATGAGGGCACAGATGAACATATATATACATAAATAGCGGTCTTAACTCTCTCCATAGTCGGGTAATAAATAAATAAATAATGATGCAGCGCAACGTTCTAAATTTAAATTGAAATTTTGGAAGCATGAAGTGGCCAGTGATGGAGGAGATTGCCAGAACTAAGTAATTAAATGATATAGGAGGACTTCGTCTCAGGTTCAAGCTCCAGCTGCGAACACTAACTGCCATATCCACCACAACGTTCCATATCAATTAGCCTCATATAGTCATACTAACAGTCAGCAATTACTCATCTTTCATAAGAGTACCTACTAATTAATTTGCTCACACATTACGAACAAACATTATAATTGATACGCCTCGGTGCGTGAACGTGACGGAATCAAACAACAAAAAATTACTAAAAAATTATAGAACTGAGGGCTAATTCAAGTAATTTTATGACGCGCCGATCATATTGCAGTGAGGCTCGAACTTGACGCGAGCATATCTCACTGAAGCTAAGAGAATACCAAATGTGTTCTTTTGATCAAAGTTTTACTGCAACTGCGTGGCAACTGCATTTCTTTAGTTACGTGAATTACCCTACTGGACTGCTCAACAACTCTATATTGTTGAAGCAACTGTACGGTGAAACAGCCGTGCTGGTTGAGTGAGTTTATTACACTTTAATTTATAATTATTGTGATGATGGTAGATACATTTAACATTTATAATATTAAAATTTAATAACTAACTTACATTTAACCTTCGTTTATTATTTAATAATGAATATAGGTTACACGAGTTACAACTATTGCTGGTGGTACAAAATGTATGGATTGCTCGTACATACTGCCGACTTAGAAAAAAAATCTATAAATAGAATGAGTTACAAAATCAATTTTTTTGAAAACAATGCTTCAAAAATATAAAATGATGGGGGTATAAACTGTTCTTAGCTACTGAACCGATTCTAAAAATTCCTTCACTAATAGAAACCTACAATAACCTTGAGTGATTTAAATATATTTTATTTTAATAAAAATAAAACGCGCGGGAGAAACCGCGAGCAACAGTTAGTATAAAATAAATTCAGTCGTGAAATCCGACATATTAAAAGAAGGCCGAAGATTAATCGACATAATGATAAATAAATCTTTATTATAGGCACCAAATTCGGCTGCAGCGCAGCAAACACAGCCCATCAAAAAGCGAATAAATCATTATTTAACAAACCGGTATTTGTTTAAAAGCTTATAAATCTTAAATCGACAAAAGCATGGTGTTTATATAGGGGCGCAGTGAATTCCAGTGCGCGTGCGTCGGTAAATGCATGGCGCATACGACTACGATTTACGTAGCGTAAATATTATAGATACAAACATAGGTCAGTTTGTTTTGTTATGTGTAAACGATTGTAGGAATAGATATTATTATAAGTACCTACCTGTGTTCCATTCGCTGTATAATACCATTTTTTTATTACCAGAAAAAAATAAGTACATACTTTGCTCATCATAATATTTCTGTGCCAATAAAACATTTTCAATTTTTTTTTAATCATTTTTTAACCACTTTTATTACGGGACCAACATTGAAATCTAGAAAACAAAATTAATTCCTCATCATACATTTTGACCCAGTGAAGTATCCACTTCTGTATGGAACCGTTGTATTTTTTCTCTATATCAAAAATGGTCCCTTGTAATGTATGGAATGATGCAAAGCATTCGCATCAGGGCTGTATGAGATAACTACCTATTTTCTAAAATCTATTTCCAATTTATACTCAAGAAGAAATGCAATAGCAGAGAGGATTACTATCAAATCGCCGCAAGTTACATACAAAATAACAAATAAAGATTAAAAAAAAAAAAAACAAAACATTACCCTCCTGCCCATAGTTGGTCAAAACGACTCTTTCTTACTTCCATGTCAAACTGTATCACAAAATAAATAAATAGTACCTACTACAATATTATTACAGTCTCATAGTACAAATATATTTTGCGTAAACCTACCGTTATTTCAACCTGTTTGGGTTATTTCCTTTGTCAAACTTAAACGGCCTTAGCAAACATCTAATAATTACACGCTTAGTACATGCTAGACGAACGATGTTTGGATAAGCATAGTAATTTGGGTCAGAATTAGCTTGGGTAACAGAGTTAGATAGAGATCTGTAGGAGCTAGAAGTTGCATGGAACATAATATTAAAATCATCGATATACAGAAAATATTTTGTTTCCATTTGTCAAAGATGGTTCATTCCAGATTCAGCAAGACTTCATTTATGATATAATTATTTTGTTATTCATCTAGGTATTCTCTCTACTGAATCATCATGCAGGAGGACTAGCTCGGCCAAATATGGGAGAGAAAAATCAGGGGACAAACATAGACCCAATATATGTACTACCAAAACCGTTTCTATAGTGTTTTCTGTCTCGGTTTTTTCGTTTTTTCTTCTGTCAAGGAGACAAAAGATGAAGATAACCTAACCGTCAAAATACCCCCGACCCCCAAGTAGAATAAAAAGAGCTGTAACTTTTGAATGGCTGAACAGATTTTCATGAAACATAGCTAAGATGATTCCCAATTAAAGTAGCTTTCAATTAAAAAGACTGCATGGAAATTAGTCCATCCGTTTTGGAGTTACGTTGCCACAGACAGATAGACATTACAAACTTATAACACCCCTCTTTTTTGTCGGGGGTGTGATACGAATACCCATGGCAGTCGTTCCGGGAGTAAGCAGCGAAACTGTGACAACCTGTCTAACCTTAGGGTATCAGTGCCTCCCAGTTATTGGGTGGCGGAAGTCAGATGGCAGTCGCTCTGTGTAAAATACTGATATTCAGACGCATCTGGTTAGCTCTCCATCTCTGCTGTACCATACATTTAGATCCTCAGAACAATAAACAACACTAATCAGCGAAATTCCTTTAAAACAATAACTTGTCGACATTCCAGTATGCAGTCAGTGGATGAGGTCGAGTAATACCTATTCGTATTTACCATATTTATATTTAAGTATATGAATATTTGTTTCCTCCGTCCGTGTGTCACTGCAGGGGTGCCAACTGAAAATCAGCGCTGGGTGTTCGTATGCCCAGCAAATGCTGAGTTGGCAACCCATTTGGTACTGGCATTCCGACAGCACGTTGTTTTTATTGTTACCTTTTGCTTTTTTTTATTTTTACTTTTTTATGTTTGTGCACTGTGTTGTCTGATGTCTAGTCCAAATAAATGATTTTTCTTTCTTTCCTTCTTTCTTTCTTATTGAATTATTTCAGGGTTGATTTCGGTTCCATGGTAAAAGTTGTTCATATTGGTGACTACTATAACCTCTTACAATAACCTCCATTAAAGTAGTACCTACAGTATATACTCGTTCCTGGTTCTGTACAATCTTGTTACACCCACACATCCCTCTCAACATTCACATCTCCGCTGCATACGGATGCGGATGCCTTTCATCCCTCTCTTTTGTGGCGCAACATTCTGTTTTCAATATATGAATATTATTCAATTTAATAATTTGAAATTAACCCTTTTATTTCAGTGAAATACTGTTGTGACTGTGTTCCTACATTCATCCTGAAAATAATTCGCGACGGTTTCCAGTCTATTTAAATGTGACCGGACATCCGTTTTTTATACGCAGTGACTACACCATGGCCCTACCTCTCAACTAATATGTCCATTTCCAAAGTATAGACAACCGGTGAAAAAATTAGGTATTAAAAATAATTTGATTAAATACCTATCTAATAAAATTAAGAAAATAAAAAAAGATAACTATTATAAAGATTACGTTAGGGACAAGAACAAAAAGTCCTCATAATAAAAAATACCGTTTAATCTATTTTTAACTGGAATTCTGAACATGAGAATTATTTTCTCGTCATTACGCTAACCGTTGCCCGAGGCGTTTCGTTGAAATAAGAACGCCTTAATTTCTCCCGTGTGCGATATATTGCTCTCATATTTTTGGCAGGCAATATTTTTGAATTGCGTTACCGCCGTGGGCGAATGTTTGAAATCATCTGCGAGATGGATGAAGCCTTATGATCATGATGGCAAAAGCTGAATATTACGTAGCTTGCTGACTGAATTCCAAATGTTGTATGTAGATAAGTTAGTACCTAATACGTCTACCAAAGCTCCGGCAGAATACAGTTGTGTAAATCGCGCCTCCGGCTAAAGGGCAGAAGTAAGTATTACCTCGGGTTTTTAGTCAAGTAAGAGTCGGACAGACCCCTCCGCCTGCCCTGGGCGGAGGACAACCCAGAGGATATTCCCGCGAGAAAAAAAACCTAATACGTAGAACTTAGAGAAAGAAATTGACTTTCCCTTGTAAACTTCTTATTTTTTCGGATTTATTTCTGTGTGGGTTTCCAAACCTCACTTTCCTTAATAACAAAACCCTACAATTTAATCCCGACCCAAAACAATTTGTACCTCTGCATGAAAAATGTAAAGTAATGTCCAATCTACATTCCGTAGACATTTGGGCAAATATTCGACATGGCGGCTACATTTCGGCAAGTATTCGGCATGGCGGGTGTTGTTTTCGGCTTAATATTTAATTTGCCGACTTTCATCTCTGGATCAAAGCGAAATGGGAACGTGTTGGGAATGAACAACTTTTTTTTCTTATTTTAATTTCACTCGTACGTTGTTTGGTTAAATTTCCGTGTGCTCGTTTGATTACATTTGTTAAGAAGGTTTAGTTGAACTTAAATACCTACTGAGACTGAGAACAACTTGCACAAAACGGATCTTTAAAACAAATTCAACCCAAAGGAGACCATTTTTAAAATGCTTTTATTAGCTTCACTTGTAACTATGTAAAAAAATCTTGGAATTTAAATTTGACCCACTTCCCGGTTTCCGATTGAGCTGAAATTTTGCATACAAGCTTAGTTTGGATGACAAAAGCGTTTTCTTTAGTTTTTTTTTTTTTTTAAACTATAATATTATTATTTGTCGTATAGGCCACCCCACTCAATTCAACGTATACGAACGAAACACGTCATTTTGATGTTCATATTTTCTAGATTTCAATGGTATTTATAATCTTTGCAATATTTACCCGGAAAATTGAGAAATATGACATATGAAGATAATGACAGTTACTTTTTCAATTAATTAAGGTAATTTTTTTGGTAAAAGCATGATTTATATACGTTATAATTATATGAGCCCAAAAAAACTTGTCTCTTTTAAACATTGGTACCTGTCACTTTGTGCCCCTAAAACGTGTGTCAGAAATGCGTGGTCATATTCAAGGGTGTGGATCAGACCATCAAACTGAACAATTTTCTCTATGCGACCAATATCGTAATAGCGAAAAAATTATCAGCTGTCCCATACGTTTGGGTCGAATAGGTATTGAAGTATAGTAGTTGTGTGTACTATGGGACCGGTATTTTTTTCTCGCGATTTCAGGGGGCCTAAAAAGGCCACATTGAGTAATTCATTTACCGATCTGCATAGTAACTGTCAAACAGATGATTACTGAATATGAACCTTGTACGGATGACATTAAGAGTTGTCAATTAAGTAGATATTTTGACATTTGTAATATGAATCATATTGTGATTCATCTAAAGCGGCCTTTTTAGCCCCCCAGGTTTGTTCACCTAGTAAAAGTACTCAATGGTCCCCTTAAAGGGATCGGGATTAGAAAGGTTAAAGCTTATAAGTAATATCAACGAGAAAAGTTATTCAATCAATTTTCCGATTATTGTCTTGATATTTTCAGATAAGTAGGTTAATGTAGAAAACTCTGAAAGGTAATATCAATAAATATCTGTTTTTATGAAGATTTGGAAACCTAATTTGGTGAATCGAAAAAGAAATGAGCACCCAAACCTACTTTTAAGTTCGCGAGTAACTTTGCTGCGGGTTAATAATTGAAAGAACTCCGCATCTCTCCGCATATACTTCATCGAGACCGCAACGCGAAATAGACTTATTCTTGCAAAACTCGAAACCACTAGGTATTATTTTCTGAATCGTGTTAATCCAGGGGTGGGTGACCTTGTACCATCAGGAGCTGAGAGAAAGTCCAGGGAACATATTCGGGGCTAGATTATTTTAACAGTAATTTTCTCAGTAATACTTAAAAATTGCTTTTTTGTAATAGGCTTCTCATATAATTGAAATCTAACTTTAAGATTAAATAAATCGTTTAAACTAGAAGTGTAAATAAGCAGACCAGTAGGCTAATTCACGTAACTAAAGAAGTGCAGTTGCCGCGCAGTTGCAATAATATATTGATCAAAACAACACATTTGGTAATCTTCTTCTTCTTCTTCTTTCGTTATGGCAATTGAGCCGATGTCGACTATTCTGCAATTTGGTATCCTCTGAGTTTCAGTGAGATAAGCTCGCGTCAAGTTCGAGCGTCACTGCAATACGATCGGCGCGTCATAAAATTACGGGAATTAGCCCTCTGTAAGTTACTAATATTCCCAGCAAATGCTGAGTTAGCAACCGATTCGGTACTGGCATACCGGCAGCACTTTGATTTTGTTAATTTATGGTTTTTTACTTTTTTATGTTTGGGCATTGTGTTGTCTGATGTCTAGTCCGAATAAATGATTTTCTTTCTTTCATCTTTCTTTAATTATATCCCTAATTCCTCCCCTCGTATTAAAATTAATCTTAATATAAAATACGATATTGATAACAGGCTAAGTTAATATTAATTCCGGATTCAATATTGGGAGAGCAAAATATATTTTCATTTCAATTACCTGAACCTTTGATCCGTAGGTACCTACTCTCGTGGAACAAATGAACGGAGCGCAAAGTGGTTGTGTCATTCAATTTTTTCTCTTTCAAGCTAATCTTAGACGGAATAATTAAATATTATTTATATTTAATTCGTAGAATTAAATAGATTCCATTACAACTTGCAACAGGTACTTTAAGGTCGACAAAAAGTGGTCAATCAATTTTAACGGAAGTTCCTATAACATGAAAATATCACTAAAGTAATTGAAACTTGCATTACGTTACTTACTAAGTTTTATAGCGTACAAATAAATTGCAGCCGTAGGGTGGTAGACCAATTCTATGGCTGACTGTACCTACTTACAAAAACGGCTAAAGCACCAATATGATCACTTTACAGGGGAATTTAGTTTTATTTTTATTTTCTGTAAAACTTATGTTCCAGTATCTAAATCATAATAGGTATGATTTATTAGAATATAACATTTTACAGAAAATTATCCATAACATAAATTTATATGAATTTGTTCGTAAAAAATCACTTTAAAATGTGCTCCTGTTTTACATATTGACGCTTTAGCCATTTTGATTTTCCAGTGTCGATATTAACTCACACACAGAATATAGAAAAAGACTCGCAATTTGTAACCACACTGTGAGCAGACCCATTAGCACGTTTTCCTGTTTTTATCTCATCTCGCATCTCGGGTCAACAAATGAGGAAAAAGACGAGGAGGCAAAGTATTTTGCTTGTGAAACTATTAGTCAACATGATTGATAGCAAAATGGTTTGATCGATTGTCGCCTGGCTTGTGATATACTTTGTTATTTTTAGGATAGCCATGTTTTATAGGACATGGACTAAAGATGTCTTAGGTGTGTTCATCTCACACCATGACACCAAAGTGTTAAAACGAGGATTTTTTGAGTTAGACTCTGTTATTCCAATATTTATGAATTCTTTATTATCAAAGACAACAGAACTATGCTTGTTTATGACTAGATGAGACGGACCCTTTTTATAAAGCAAGCTCTCTGCGCGTGTTGCAAAATTTCTCTAGCCGCTCTAGCCGAGAGAAGGCCTTGATAGTTGATACAACTGCGAGAGAAATGAGACCACAAAAAGGGCTCTAGGAACCTGTAGTGTAGGTATACAGAGAAATGTAACTATTATCTACAATAGCTTATGGTAGACCAATTAATAAATCCAGCCCATTACTGTCCCACTGCTGGGCACGGGCCTCTTCTCAGAATGAGAAGGGTAAGGCCTTAGTCCACCACGCTGGTCTAGTGCGGGTTGGTAGACTATACATACCATCGAGAACTTTATGAGGCCCTCTCAGATGTGCAGGTTTCCTCATAATGTTTTCCTTCACCGTTATCGCAAGTAATAAACAAATTCTAATCCGCACATGAATCGGAAAAGTCAGATGTGCGGGCCGGTTTCGAACTCAGACCCTCCTGCATGGAAGGCGAGCGTTCAACTGCTAGGCTATCACTGCCTTTTTTAAATAGACCATTAACGAAACAATAATTCAATATAATCCACATAGCTGTCACAATTTATAACTAGGGTGAATGTACCAATTATTGGCAAGGCAAATTGAAATATTCGTTCTGTCAATCAAGCTTATGCTGAATGTGGTCGTTAATCCAGCTGAACATGAAGGCTGTTACCCTGCGGTGTTGTTCTCACGACGTGTATTGATGATATATTAGTTTTTTTTTCTTTTTTTAATCTTTAATTTTATTCGAGTCTTTTATCCATAATGGCATGTCAGCCTCATCGTAACTTAAACTAGGTATAATACTTATATTGAAATTAACACTTAATTACTGATACACAAACAGCTCAGTAAGTAAGTCTGTGGAAAATAACAATTATTTGGCATACAAACATAGCATCGAGTTGGTATACCTTTAGAGCTTAAGCAGATGAGTACGGAAGGTACACACGGCTAGTATAAGGGCAATATAAGCTGCCCTCCCATTGTACGAGTACAAAGAGAGCTCAGCTTACCTATAGGTACTGAAAATGTATAGAATATATACTTATACTGAATGTATATATGATATGTAGCCGTGCGTAAACCCACATTTCGTCGATGCCGGTATTAAGTCCCATGTAGAGGGCATGCCCATTACCATTTACCGGGCACAATTCCATACTCCGGGCTGTCATTGAGAGCTTCTTACAGAAAAACTCAACTATATTGAACATATTCATAATTTTAAGAATAATCATCGCGGAAATGGTATTTGAATATTTATACCGACTATCCAACATCCTTTTTACAACACCTACCCTTAGATACATACCTAAAATATACATCTTATTTATAGCATGAGTAAAAGGTAAAATTCTTAAACTACAATTATATTATTAATATACCTGGATTCTGAACCAAAAACCTCGAAAAGATTAGTACCCGAACTCGCCAACATTAACATGAATAGTGTTGCGGACAAAGACAATATAGAAGGAACATAGACAATAAAAGAGAAAATATTAGCTGGGTATATGACAAGTAAAGAGAGTCAAGAAAAGAGAAAATATTAGGGCTCGTGTCGCATAGCCGCATAAGCTTATAACTCATGTGGCTAATATTATTACTGTACTTGATTCTATTCTAGAAGCAAAGCTATTTGTCAAAACGTTTGCACAAGTTTCAGCTCGTTCCAGCTCGACTGTGGTACCTATTACAGTTCTACCCATTTTTAACCGACTTCCAAAAAGGACAAGGTGCATTTATTTTTTACCCGACTACGGAGAGGGTTATATGTTCGACCGGTATGTATGTATGTTCATCTGTTCCCTCATAACTTCTAAGCTACTTATCGTAATTCGACAAATGAGGTATCGTTGGAAGCGTTTTAATGGTCCGCTGGTGCCACTTTGCCCTAAACTGTATTGTTTTGATAGGGTAGCTGTAGGTGGCATACGACCACGGCTATCCTCTGAACATCATTATGAATATGTGTTAATATTTTCTTGTTTCATACCTTTTCAGTAGTCGGGTTTTAGTTTTTGAACTTATTTTTTATTTTTTATGTATGTTCATCGATATTTTCACCAATTGTGAACCGAATTAAAAAATCTTTTTTAGTTCGGAAGGTCCCGAGGTGATCCCATTATCACCAAGTCAGGATCTGATGATGGGATCTCAAGGAAATCGAGGAAAAACTAACTAACTAACAATGTAATAAAATCTTAGAAGTCAATTTTGACCCACTTCCTGGTTTTTATTCTTCAATGCACTTAGCTTGGCAGTGGCACCGATATCAGAAGCTGTTAAGTTTTATAAGAAAATTATTATATACTTTTTAGTTTTTTTTAATGTTTTATTTGTTATAACTATGTGTAAGAGTATTTGTGTTTTGGGTGAAGGGTAGGAACTGTCAGTGAAATGATCGGAGACAAGATATATTCCAACTTACGTAAATAAAATGATCATAAAAATAACTTCGTTACGATGGTGACAGACTAAACTTTGAGCTACATCGTAAACAAATTGCCAACTTCATGATCGGTAAATTTACAAGGTAGCTCGTTTGTCTCTTACGATCGTATTGAAGTTTATTAACAGAGTCGATGTTCATTACCTTTTTAGATACGCGGTGAACCCGAGGCAACACAGTCGCAGTTGTTTATGGCCTACTATCAGATGAAACTTAAGCCCCCTCCTAGCTATAAAAAATACGCTTTAGTTCAACTTAATATTAGCCTTTTCAGACAGAGACAACAGAACATATTCAAAAGAAGATGATAAAGTTTATCCACTCATATCATCGCATTAAATTGTAACTCATCTGTCGTTTATATACGACTGTACTTAAAATCCTTTACAATGAACCTACAATTTGTCAAACTTTATGCACAATATAGCACTTAAACACGCCATTACGACTTGATATACTGAACTAAGTACATAGCTTCATAGCCACAAATGTTATCACGTATTTTGTATCATTCATTCATTGTATCATTCATTTGTATCATCATTTTGTATCATTTTCTGAAGCCGTACTCAAAAAATCTGCGATTTCTACGCATTTTTTTTTTTTGAAGTAGAAATTTATGTCACCTTTATCTGTTCTACACGTGTAAATAAAAATAATTTTGGTTAGAATACGTTGGAGACTTTTCAAACTTTGCCTAGAGATCGTGATATGTGTAAATTTTTTAATTAGTTAGTTCCTGTGGCTAAACTACTGATTGGATTGTTTTTTTGTGTACGGTTACAGAACTTGATACGCCGATACTTGATACTAAATACTAAATCCGCCGCACCCTGTATACGACCTGACAACCGCACGCATACATGCTTAGAAAAATGTGACAGAACATATTACCAGTCGGGGGAGACTAGTGCTATTGCCATTTATCAAAAGAAATAGAAAAAATTACAGAAAAACCAAATTACATTTTGTTTGAATTTAGACTTGAACCTAAATTCATGATGTGGGTTTAGCGTAAGCGGCAACTATAACTGAGTATGGGTTTAGCGTAAGCGGGTTATATATGGCAAGATCACTTTCAACATTTGAAATTGTTGTCTCATTTCGGTTTTTTTTTCTACACTTTTTGAACGTCAATTTAAACTTAGAAACAATTAAACTTAATGTGGACACTGAGCTAAATTATACAAAATAATTACATTTACACGAAAGAATTAGGTAAATATTAAGGACATACTAACTTTTTTTCGTTAATTAAATTGGAACAATAAAAGATAAAGTTTAACTTTTTGCAGATAAGATTACATTTAGTGGTGGCATTTATAAAATTTATGCAATTATACGAAGTGCCAGAAATACACGCAGCTTAAACACTTGGAAGGAGAAGGGTGTGTAATAGGATCCCTGTCTTATGCTGATTTAAAAAAAACTAGATAAATATAGATAACTAGTTCGTATTTTTGTGCATCTACCTTCATTGTCTCTGCATCAGTCGCCATGTAGAGAACGCCTACCGTTTTAAAAAAATACCTTTGTATATTGTTTATGAAGCATTTTAAACAAATAAAAAAACTTACTTCCGTGGCTAATGCAATCGGTTGTTACTATGTGCAAATGAATGAATGAATGAATGATGTGTGTGTGGATATGGTCTAAGAACTTTTATTATATGTACCACCCCATGTATACCCATATTACGGCAATTAAATGATTTGATTTGATTTGAGGTGAATGCTTAGTCAGCGATTCCCTTATTGTACCGTGGTATGTCACATGCACAATTGCACACACTCCCACAAGTAAACATAACCAGGTTTCAAAAACACATTACTATAGAAGTATAGATACAATTTCCATCAAAAGACAAAATTCCATCAAAATAATATGGTCCCTTGAATATAATCTCCCGTGGCATATTTAGCACAGCCCATAAAGTGGTCCAGCCGGATATTACGGCGTTTCGGCATAAACACAATATTAACTTTGAAATTTTGAAAGAAGGAAACAATTTTCCTGCTATTTTGTAGAAAACAGGAAAAAAAGTAATTAGAAAACCTTTTCTTCCTCGAATAGACTACATTCATTCGGTCAAGATCATTCATCATGCTTAGGTTTATTTATTTATCATATTACCAGTAACCCTGTATACTTTACTAGCGACCCATTCCGGACTTGGCACGGATGCAATTTCTCTACTATCCTTACATTAAATTTATAGTACCTAAGATATTTAATAATATAGGCCTTTTAAGACAGAACCCTAAATTGAGTAAAGGCATGTTAAAAACAAAACTGAAGAATTTGCTTCTTGATGACGAGGGGACGTTGTCAGGATGAGGTGAAATACACTCTGGTCAACGTCTGCTGTCATCGAGAAGTAAATTCTCAGTATATCTAGTAGTTTTGTTTAAGTAATCTGTGTGTTAAAGCATGTAGCATGTTTAGTTAATGTAAGTTAGGTTATGTATAGTTAATAAGTATTAAAAAAGAGCGCGTCTCGCCCTCAAACTTAAAAGTTTGGCGAGTATATATAGATATAAACAAATATATTGTAACATGGAATAAATAAATTTAAAAAAAAAATGAAAGTATTATACATATAAACCTTCCTCTTGAATAATTCTATCTATTAAAAAAAACCGCATCAAAATCCGTTGCATTGTTTTAAAGATCTAAGCATACATAGGGACTGACTGCGGGAAGCGACTTTGTTTTATACTATGTAGTGATTTACCTCTGAATAAGATTGCCATGGCAGTTTTACGCTGACCAGTCCCAACAGACAGCACCCGTTCACGAAACACTTCTAAATTAAAAATGAATCAAATAATCCATTCGCGAAACACTACTATCTACCAGTGGCGAAGGGTGACAGTTTTAAAAGGGGAAGCCGTCCCAAAAATTCCCTATAAAATTACTGCAATTAATGCTGCAAGACAAAAATCCATACTGTGTCTTGTAATCTACCTATATATAGTCATGTCTGGAAGAGCTCGACCTAACTGAATAACAAGCCATATTACATTGGTCTATGCACTAACCAATTCCTAAAGGGAAGCCGATGGGAATCGGGTTGTATGGACTCTTCGCCACTGTTATCTACTACAATTTATAAGCTAACCTAGATTATTGAACGGTCTAATCTTTACAGTCACCCATCTATAATCCAACCGCAGCATCCCCGCACTATCCCCGAGGCGATCATCAATGAACATCAAAATGAGGGTAGTTTCATTAAATATTTAACTGTGGTAATATCAGTTAGTGGTTTGGATCCGGAGGGTATGTTAAACTGTTCATAAATATAATATGAAGCGGAGTATTATTAATAAACAGAATATTCAGAAAACTGTATTTTGGAATGTCGAATATTAAAATACCGATGTACGATATATGCCTACAGTACACAAAACAATGTTTTTGACAAGCAAATTGTGAATCGAAAATACACGATTAATCTCACGATATTTTTTGAAGATACATGCAGTATTTTTACATTTTCATGAACCAAGTGTGTATATTATATTTTCAGCCTGTGTTGTCCCACTGCAGGACAAAGACCCCTCTCTCCTTTTTCCACTCACTTCTGGTTTTTGCTAGTAGGGGCAACTTTTTCGGTAGGACTCAAGCTCGTCCCGCCATCTTCGCCTTGGTCTGCCCCGATGGCCTTTAATATTTACTGGGACCCGACAGTTGTTCGTTTGGCCCAAAGCTCGTCAGACATGCGACAGACGTGTCGTGTCTGCCCAATCCCACTTGAGCTTGGCAGCTTTTTGGGTAACGTCTGTGATCTTAGTTTTGGAGCGCAGTATGGTGTTCCTTACACGGTCAGTAAGTCGAATTGCTTAAATACTGCGCGCCATGGCTCTGGCAAACCTCGAGCGTGGACCTCTGCTGAAGAGTCAAAGATGCTGATGATATGCTGTCCCATATATTTAGTCGAGTAATATTGAATTCTTTGTACGGAACAGCAAATTTAGTTTTCGAGATTACTGCATTGGTCTCATTGTAAAAGTTGCACATAATGATAAGCAGAACACGACATTAAATTTTTTCCTGTAGAAAACATTACCATTTCATATAATATGAACTAAGTAAAAAAAAAACTATTTAATTCTTCTGCCACCCATCCATATCGTAACCTTGAGGGGCAACCACAATTTCGTTAAAATTTTCCACAAAGAGTGTAGCCAGCAGATTTATCATAGAATTCGCCCATCCACTTTGTATGCAAATTTTTGTGAACGCCTGTCTGGCCTGTAAGCGTATGATTACAGAACATATTCATGCAAATTATTATGAGATAAATGTCTATTATATCCACGAGTAATGATACATGAAGTGGGGTAGCAACACCCGTAGTCAGTTGTTAGCACAGAACACAGAAACGAATTTGTTAGGCTAAATTATCCAGGTCTAAATAAAATGAGCCTTACTTAAGTTTTTTTTAATAATGATCTTTTTTTTATAATAAATTTCTTATTATAAAAATAGACAAAAGTGGTCTACCAAGACACGAATATGTTTTGAACCACATTCCTTCAAATTGAGTTTCACTTCATCTTGTAAAAACTTTATATTTACTGTTTTGAATACAGTGTTCGAAGTCATAATT
Organism: Allophyes oxyacanthae; assembly: GCA_932294325.1. Lineage (NCBI taxonomy): Eukaryota > Metazoa > Arthropoda > Insecta > Lepidoptera > Noctuidae > Allophyes > Allophyes oxyacanthae. The sequence continues at coordinate 14,062,208 of OW028628.1, forward strand.
ATCATTGATAATTATCAAGATAAATATAGGTTGAAAATTATCTTTGATAAATATAATCGAAATAATACATCCCCATCCAGTTATTGAAGTTGAGAAGGATGAGGATGATATTCCACTAATTAATTTAATTAACTAGTAGGTAGTTGGTTAACTTTCTCCTATTTTTGTTTATTTATTTATTAACTACAATATAAGCTAGCTAAGTTTCTATGTTTTTTATAGATTTTTAGTCATGAAATTATGAACAAAACATAAATAAATAATTAGCTTGATTGTTAAAAGTATTAATTTATTTCTAAACTGCTTGCTTCTAACGTAAATTTAAATAGGTAATACCAGTTACATAAGGAATGCTAGGTTTACATTAAGAGACATATTTATCTTGATAATTTCGAACTCTGGTTGAATTTCAGCATTCATTTTAGCAACATTTCCTTGCTAAAATGGGCCTAACAATATATAAGTAATCTAATATTTTTATTAATTGAAACTAAAGTAACTAATACACTATAAACTAATTTTACCATATCAATGTGACATGTCTATTCTAACAATGACGCAAAGGACGCTAATCCTATTGCGATTGTAATTTACTTGGAGTAATTAGCGACTGTAGTGTGAATAATTAACGTATTATAGCAATCTAATCGGTCACGTATTTGTGATTCGTTAATAATTCAATACAAATTTAGAAAATAAAGAAAGAAAAATCATTTATTTGCCACAAAAAGAAGACACACTAGAATGACAGACACAGGTAATAAGAAGAGGACAGGTGCATAGACAGAGAATGCATTTTTTTAGGATGGCAACAGTGTAAAATTGAGTAGAAAAAATAATAATTTAAAAGAATAAAAAATATGTGGGTATACTGCACCGACTGCGCATCACCTATTCAGTGTGTGTCCCGAGCTGTAGCAAATGGGTGTCCAGCTCAGCATGTGCCAGGCTATGACACCTGACGCTGATATTCTGCTGGATCCCGGTTATGACATACGGATGTCGAGCAAATCAGTGAAAGAGTTTGCGTGTGTGTATTTTGTCGAATTAATATAATAAAACACAATTTTCTGATTTTTTGTTGAATTTACTGTAGGTAAGTCGACTCTGGTTTCGTGGTTGTGAATTGCGGAGTCGATTTGATGTTCAATTTCTAGTTGTGATCTCGCGTAATCTGAATCGATTCAATTTTAATAGTTTAATGTTGATTGCGTTGTTCCAATTGGTGAGCAGAGTGATTTTTTAAGCACTTATTTCATTTTTTATTTATTCTGTTTGCCATAAACATGGTAAAATTGGTTGGTAAGTGGTACCACGCAATGTTCAATCTTGAACTGTCAAAAATGAATTGTGATTAGTTCATCTTTTAAAAAAAGTACTTAACTGTAATGTTTAATTCACTTAAATTTTAATTTAAGGGGGCTGACTGCCCTTTTCCCAGGGAAAGCTGAAATCACTTAGATAGCGTCACTCGAGGAGGCTTCCCCGTGCACCCTAACATATCATATATTACTTCAAATTACTTTAAATCCAGCTATCAATCTTGAACTACATGAAAGAACCAACAATGCTTTTGTCCAACCTGGAAATCGAACCCAAAATCTCAAGTAGGACGAACAAAACGATTTAATGAGCCGAATTAATATAATAAAACACAATTTTCAGATTCCCAAGGGAAGTCGATAACAGGTGCTCTCACCCCAGATTGGAAGGTTATTTGAATTGTTTATTATCTGGGGCATGTTAAGTGAGGCTGGCACTTAACGCTAAGCCGTGACCCATGGGTAGAGTAAGCAGAGATAGTAGAGGACTAGGGGCTTGGCAGTTTTGCATATTTTAGTAGTAAGAATTAGTGCCATAAGATAACTCGGCTCAGGCGAATCCCCTCCCCCCCTTCTCAGGCAGTGCTGTTGTGGGCCCAGCCTTAGGTGGTCCGAGGAACATCTAGTTGGTGCTGTTTTAGCCGATAAAAGTCCTGTATAACTCTTCGCCTTCTCCAGGAAGATGGATGACCATGATGGATTTCAGCAAAAAAGACTCTTATAGGCAGTTGATGTAAATAGGCTGGTAATCATGATTCTGATATCGAGATTTGGTCAAATAGTTTATCATCAGAACACTGCTGGGGAGTCAGGCTTCCTTGGCTCTTCGAGAGAAACTGGACGGGAAACACATGGTGAGCCCAGGGAGCCGCCATCTTTAATAAAACCCACTATAGCGACCCACTTTCTCTACTATCCTTACATTAAATATGAAATTATTATACATTACCTTCCGGAAGAAACGTTCAAAATGATGGTGAAAACCGCATCTAAATCCGTTGCGTGGTTTAGGAGGAGTTAGCGGATACACAGACAAACAGATGCGGAAAGCGACTTTATTTTGTACTATGTAGAGATAGAAGTGTGATCATATAAAGGGGTCTCAACCAGTCAGGCTGTTCGTAGCCTTCATGTTCTAGGAACGTTTTGTTTTATAGTATCTAATATTACTCAAATTCTTACCATGACCTTTCAACAACAAAATTGTTTTACTTCTCCAAAATGATTTAAAAGAGTGAATGATTGGTAAAAAATAATACCTATACCTATGATATATAGGCGTGTTTGGACTTTGGTTATATATAATATAATATAGCCTATAACAATGTCCCAAAGTCCAAACACGCCTGTAAAAAAAAAGATGGGCTATTTATTCTGATTCTTGGCATTATTTTTGTCTCTGATATTCCAATCGCTCAATAATGTTTTATGACGCTTGATAGATTTTGTGGAAAGCTGTCAAAAATTCCCTCGGATAAAGTTATATGGTGACGAAAAATCACCAACTAAATATAAAAAAATATAGTATAGTGGCAAACAAGCTTGCGGTTCACCTGACTGTAAGTGATCACCGCCGCCCATGAACATCCGCAACACCAGAGGAGTCACCGACGCGTTGCCGACCTTGTAGGATATTGTAGGCTCTTTTCTTGAAAGTCCCTAATTTCCAAAGTGTTGAATTCCTATGGAGAGAAACGGGCAAGAAACTCCACGGTTACACTTTTAAATTGAGAATTTCTTTCAATATTTTATTAAAGTACATAATTATTCTATAAAAGTTACGTGAGAACAAAGCAGGTAGAGCAAAGTGTAAACAATTGATTACAAAATTAAATAAAAATTATTGATAGGACTGCCATGCAGCTATGAGCTATGCACGTATCAGCATCACTCAACTCAACCATTCGCAGGGAACTCAACGACCTATGACGCATGTATCAGCATCACTCACTCAACTCAACCATTCGCAGGGAACTCAACGACCTATGACGCATGTATCAGCATCACTCACTCAACTCAACCATTCGCAGGGAACTCAACGACCTGACACACAACGCGACCATCAGCAGAACACATAAGTGAGCTTTCCTTCACCGTCAAAGAACGACACGGTTGGCGCAGTGGCTAAGCAATTAGCTTTCTGCGCTACGTGACGCGGGTTCGATCCCCGCACGGAACAAATATTTGTATGATCTACAAATAGTTGTTTCGGGTCTGGTTGTGTGTGCATGTGACATGTATGTTTGTAAACTGTACCTTCGATACAGGAGAAATGCTAGTGAGGGGCAATGTTTAAAAAAAAAAGCTGTGAATGTTGAATAATGTGAACATAAGGCTTGAAAATCTGATTCATTTGTACGCGCCCGAATCCAGCACCAATTTATTACACTGGTTGTGTACTTAGTGAGTACTACCGACCTTCGTCTTGGTACACACCGCAGTATATATTATATTCACCACTAATATCCGCTGCGAGATGTATAACATTTATAATTCAGCATCGTACCCAAAGGCATCGTTATACCCAAAGCAATTTAGAACAATAAATATAGAAATACCTAGTTTGTAGTGCGGTTATCTTTTGTTACTTTCACGTGGAAATTAATAGATAGGTACTCAGATAACATAATTATTAATTTCCTTTTTTTTAACCGACTTCAAAAAAAAGGAGGAGGTTCTCAATTCGACGGTTTTTTTTTTTATTTTAATATTTTTATATATATGTTTGTTACCTCATTACTTTCTACTGCGTGAACCGATTTTGACCCACCCCGCCTGATGGGTGACTAACCCGAGCTGCACTGGTGGCCCACCCCGCCTGATGGGTGACTAATCCGAGCTGCACTGGTGGCCCACCCCACCTGATGGGTGACTAGTCCGTGCTGTACTGGAGGCGCACCCCACCGGTCTGAACGTGTTAGGATTCTGTAGTATCTACAGAGACTACTAGTAGGACTTTCTTCACCAAGATCCGTGCTAGGACCAAGAAATTGTAAAATATTGGCTCCAAGATTTAAAACCCTTGTCCATAAAACTGGCGTGATGCTTAAATATCTTTACGATGTCTAAACGACGGGGTGTAAGCACACACCGAGCTCGTAAAAGAGCTGTAAACTCACGTCAAATGCTAAAGGTTCAGATTTAACTGTCTGGTTAAATAGATTAAACGTGTCGGTACGAACTAAACCTTAACGGGCTAATAAGATTCTGGTTATAAATATTGTCATCTGCAGCCACATTATTAAATACTAGCTGTACCCGCGGCTTTGCCCACGTGACAATGTTCGATTAAACTATGATAGTCACTTGAAATTAAAGAAAAGGGAAGATAGTTTTCAGAATTTGTATTGACAAAAACTTACATAATATGAGATCTGGGCAATAAAATGCCTTGTTTTATGGGGAGAACGTATGGGAGTGAAAACAATCTACACGTTACTTGGATGGGTGATCGTTCTTTACTTGAGACCCCTCAAAGAGCACGGCAGGTCGCATTTACGACTATTTTAAACAAATAATCTATTATAGTGGTAATGGTTAGGCACTCAAAAAGACAAAACCGTGCCTTCAGCTTTATGGTTTAAATATAAACAGTTTTTTCTGCCACCGTGCACCGTTAAGACTACGCTTTCTCGCTATTTTGTGGTTGTCGGATATTCATCCCATACAAAGATTAATCTAGGAACACGTTAATTATGCATACACTGCATTTTATTGTTATTAAAGTTTACGAAACCTGATTGTCCGCTAAGAAACAATAGGAAAAATTAATTCAAAGTTTAATTATTTAAATCTATTATATGAATATTGTCTACGAAATGGGTAATGAGTGCAGAGTCTGATGCCGACCGTCATAACAACGCCTTGATTGCATCAACAATCTCATCTGATTGTAACTCTGTCCGGCGCTTCTTGGGCAGTGAGCTCTGCTACGAAAATTGCTGACTCATCTATCCACTACATCCGGATTGCAAATGACTTTAGTTCTTCTTCTTTGTGTCGATGGTACATACGTCCCTAGGTTTGTATAATCTGCAAATTTTGCCACCTCTATGATGCTATTATTCGCAAAATAGAGGTGGCTCAAGGTGCAGGTATTGGGGCATATTGAGCAACATAGTAGTTGTGACATAGTTTGAGGGACAATACCACATCTCCACCTACCGCTGTTTCCTCGATATAGCCCCACTTGCTCATTTGCTCATACTGCACTTGCATCTGCCTAATTGGGTCCAGAGTCGGTGAAATAACTTTCATGTGATCCAAGTGATGATCGTTCGATCGGATCGTATCTGGCAGAAAATTACTCACCGCGGACTTGATTACTGGTGAAGAAAGTTTCTCCAACCACAATGTATTTGCAATGGGCATCGGCTGGACAACCCGATAGTGCCTCTCTAGTGTTCTAAGGAAACTGTGCCAACTTTTTAAAGGCTGCGCTGATAATTAAGCACTGAATTGACCACTGAATAGTGGATGTCTGGTGTCGGACTCCTTTTTGTGTTTTTGTACGCAACGTCTCTGCGAATTTGTAGAAGTGCTATGCTCACCGTAGGATACCTACACCATATTGAGAGTGATCGGTTTAAGTCAGCCGGTGATAGTTCAACATGTGTCATTTATCTGACCGACACTTTTAGTTACATAGTTCTTTTTATTTGATTTTCACATAATGGTTTTTTCAAGTAAACGCTCTGTCAAGGGTGACTCCCAGGGGCCAGGGGTATTGCTATGATTAATTTCGAACTCTACGGTGATTTCAGCCTTGATCCCACTCGAAAACTTAACGTCGACAAACTCTTCTTCGTCGACAGACGCTGTTCCAACACTCCGAAATTACGCTACTTCTGAACCATGAGCAATAAAATCGGAAAAAAGTAAAAGAGTTTATAGCACAACATAAAATAAACGGAAAAGCAAAAAAACATAAAATAAGTTGAGTTATTGTACTAAAGCATATAAAGCACAATGTCAGGAGGCAGTGATACTGGCCACCTGACGCTGGTTTTCAGCTGCAACCCACGAATGCCATACCAGCAATCGCCATTAATATTCCTTACGCCTTTAAGTATTTTGAAAACCCTTAAATACTTACCTATATTGTGAATATTTGAACATTACAAATTAAATTATTATATAGAAGTCTGCCTACCGGAGTCTGGATGCCGTATGAATAAAAAATACGCTTTTAAAAATATTGGAAATTAAAAACTCGCTTATAAATTACTACTAATGCCATCTAGGTATAAACAGACGAATTAAAATATATAAGGCTAAAGAATAAATGAAAAAGTACGTTTAAAAATATATATCTAGTAGTTTAGGGACAACTGACGAATCATTTCATCACGCTTTGTGTTTTAGGAACATGACAGTGAGTGTTATACATAATGATAATATGTAAAAGTAAGATGCCAATGACCGAACATCCAGTAATTAATTTAATTAGTTTATAAAGATACCATTTACTATGCCATTCTGTGTCACTGGTTCCAGTAAAGACTGGATTATTTATTGGATCCATCGAGGAGTTTAAATTTATAGGGAAATTGCGAAACTAATACCAACATATAATTGCTTACCTCCCAACAAAAATAGCGAAATGATTTCTATTGTATATAAAATGTTAATCGGATCTATTAACTACAATCATCCAACATTTCAAATGGATTAGTCATATAGGTAGCGACTAATAATTGTACGCAGACATATTGGTTTATTGCTCACCCCCCTTTGACAATAGCGTAATAATGTGTACCCTATATGTTGACCAGGCTATTAACGGATTTTACTTTAAAATTTCATGACGATCTGTTCGGCGGTTTGGCCGTGAAGCTCGGACAGACAAACAGACAAACAGACAAACAGACAAACAGACAAACAGACAAACAGACAAACAGACAAAAATTCTAAAAACTATATTTTTGGCATCAGTGTCGATTATAGATCACATTCCTTTTATTTTTTTCGAGAAATATCTAATGTACAGTTTTCGCTTCGTTACGATTTTATTATAAGTATAGATTACTAAATCAATCGAATACGGTCTATTCTAACGCTTCTCAATTTTAATTAGTCATTGCTCTCATGCTATCTCCCTGTCATGTAGTGACAAAGTTACTTTAAAATTAACGTAGTACGAAGTAGATTTAGTAAATATCGAAATCCACATTTTACGTCGGTAGCGTCATTGACACTTACGAAGAAAAAGCACTTGTTCACAACTAAAAGGCAACAGTAGGTACTTACTACAGATAAAACTTCAACTTCTTAGCGTGAAATAAGATACACTTGTATTTGTACAACAAAGTACCAGGGATGTTCGTGACTGACAGACACTTATCTTGTCCACTCCTACAGGAGCAAAGTAACTGTAACCAAACTCCTACATGTTATGTCTGGTTTCATATCCATTTCTGAGTAACTGTGGGAGGAAAAACAAGAAAAAGGCATTATTATATTACAAAAATGTATAAAAAGTAAAAAAAGGTTCGTTGTTTTTGCCCTAAAGCTAGTTAAATCTGTTGTTCAAGTGATTAGGATGCTGTATGTCCTGGAATTAGTACTCAAAGCGAGATAATGCAATAAAAATTGAGCTTAGCTCTTGGAAAAATATAAATTAATTGTGCCTACTACAATTAGCCGTATGATTCCTAGAAAAGAACAGATAACCCACTGTTTTTCCTTCTAAGCGGCAACTATGTACCCTCGCAGGCAATTAATCTGGGTAACCAACAAACCTTAATATCTCGGAACTAAGAATGATAGCCTATTGAAATAAAAAGTATTTTATAGACCTATTTAATACTACTCAAATAATACGCATCGAGAGCTGAAAATTGCATTGATAGAGGAGAATATTCCCGAACATCGCCTCAGAAACTTTTTGCAGTATGCCAAATCGCATGACATCTATATTAACAATACACGGAGGTAATTTATAGAAAATTATATTAACCCTATCAATACCGTGGTCGCGGGACTTATCTCATTACCGTGACCCTGGAACGTAAAGGGCTATCGAAGGAACACCGTGGATTTTAGTCAGTACAAGTCTGACAGTCCCTCCCGCCCTGCCCGGGGTGGGAGGACTCATTTGATGATTTTAGAATAGAATAGAATAGAATAGATCTTTATTTCATGTAAACCAGATACAGGCACTTATGAAATGCCGAGACTCTAGGTGCACGGTTCCAAATAGTAGATCATTTTACCACGCTAAAAAAAAAAAAAAAAGCCTATCAATACCGTATCGTGATATTAATAAATTACTGCGATACTGTCAATATTTCCTCGATACAGGATCGCGTATCTCGTGATAATATTGAAAGTATAACACGCCCCATAGGCCATACAACATGGATATTTAAAAAAAAGTTGCGACAAAATATACGCATTTTTAATTTATGGGTTTATTATATTTTAATTTATTATTATAAATAGGTAGAACAATTAATTTTATTTGAGTAGTATTAAAATACTTTTTATTTCATTGAGCTAACATTCTTAGTGTCCGAGATTTATTTTTGACCGGCGTGTCTACCACGTAACTAAAATTGTAATGAACATCGACATCGGTATTAAACTTCAATACGATCGTGAGAGCCTAAACTTTGAGCTAACTTGTAAAAAAATTACCTATCATATAGTTGGGACTCCTATCTTCATGATCGGTAAAAAAATACAAGTTAGCTCAAAGTTTAGGCTCTCACGATCGTATTGAAGTTTAATACCGATGTCGATGTTCATTACAATTTTAGTTACGCGGTAGACCCGCTGCATACATTGCCTCCGAATGTAGATTAGGTATACTTCCTAGCGCAATCCTGACCGTGAATTATAGCCATAGTTCATAGTCATCATATTATATATCATAGTTTAGTTATTGTACTCATCATCGTTGATAACTTTTACCATAGGCGAAAAATGCAATCACGAAAAACAAAAACTGCTGTCATAGTACAATGGTCGGCCTTATCACGTAAAGCGATTTGTTCCAGGCAATCTTTGGATAGAAAAAACTGATATAGTCATGTTGTTCTTTCATAGTTAAGAAAAACTTAAAACTAACTTGTTCTTATTTTGTTACAGACATTCGGCAGTGGACGTGTCGAACGGCGGCAACAGAGAACACGAGAGGAACCGGTGGCAGACAACAGATGGCGACAGGTACATAATGTATACATACCTACCTAAGCTCATGTCATGCTCGTGAACGGGTGCCGTCTGTCGGAACTGGTCAGCTTGTAACTGCCATGGCAATCTTATTCAGAGGCAATTCATTATTATCCCAGTCTTATTTTTATTCACATTAAATTACATTATTCTCGCAGCTCTTACCACAACATTGTACTGATAAAGATTATAATCTATTTTTTGAAAAGAGTTACCATGGAGTTTCTTGCCGGTTCTTCTCCATAGGGTCTACTATTTGGAACCGTGCACCTAGAGTCTCGACATTTCATAAGTGCCTGTATCTGGTTTACATGAAATAAAGATCTATCTATCTATCTAAGCGTAAGTGTTTTCGGTTAAGGATAAGAACAGCCAGAGAAATTACCGTAATCGCTAAGTTTTAAATCTTTCACCCCACCCCCTAAGGGAGCATAACCATAAATATATTATATTGATGATTTTCAAAATTTTTGTTTATACCACTAAGGTCAATGACATTTTACAAATAGACGGGCCATACACCAACATTAATGCACTACAAAATGGCGTAAACTTTACTATAGCTACATAGCAGTACATATAATTATACAGTGCGCGAAGAAAGGGAAATAAAATGAAAGCCACCATACGCCATGTCGTTTGTTAGAAAAAGATGAGTAAAGACGTTTAGTTACGTGGCATTAGCTGCTGCACGCTCATCCTCTCAGTCGGTGCAGGGCATTTACCTTGCATTTATCTTGCCAATATAGAGCGCGGGCAACGTGTCTATTTGTAAAATGTCATTGACTAAGGTGGCAAAGAAACATCTACAAACACCTGGCCAACATGGTGGATTAAGACCCCTTCTCATTCTGAAGACAGAAAGAAGAGGCCTGTGCCCAGGCTTAACCCTTCTCATTCTGAGAAGAGGCCCGTGTCCAGCAGTGAGACAATTATGACCTGGATTTATTATTAATAAGGAAAAACGAACAGTAAGTGGGTTAAGTTGATCCCGCTAAATCTCCAAACATGCGATGTTATTATCCACGACAATCTAAAGAAACCCGTCAAAGGTAATATTTTCCCGGAATCCCGGCTTTAGCACAAATCTCTCTATCAGCCGGGATCACATTTATTTTCACCTCTATTTATGGAACCTTTCTAAATAGTCGGATAACCAGGATTTTTTATTGGTATGGAATGAATGCGGTACCTACCTTATATTACTTATTCGACTTCTAAGCCGTCCAAATATTTATACTATTTTCTTTTGAACTATTTTTTTATGTAATAATTTACTCAGGATTTACTTTTTTCAAGTCTTACCGCCTCAGTTATGTTTAGAATGAATGAAAGACCTATTCAGTATCAATCTTGGTACAATCTTCGAGAAACCTTTGAGAGCTGTAGTCGATACCAAATCGTTTTCATTTTTCCAAATCTAAAATACTCGAACCTCTTTAGGTATGACATTCACTCTTTGAGTACCTATCTAGATACTCAAAGTATTCAGTAGCACCACTTTGTTCTAGACTTTGAACCGGACGATGTTTTTTGTCTCCAAAAAGTTTGGGGCCGCACCTATCTTCGCCACAGAAGCGCGAATATAAATTTTGGGTTAAAATTTCTGAGTGTCGCATTACGACTTTCGTGAATCGTAGTTGCACAAAATTTTCACACATCCTTAATTCTGTTATGTAATATACCTATTTACCTGCTTCTATCAGGTACTCTATGAGCATGATACTGTCTTGAGCGAGACAAATAAAAAAGATTGGAAATCGTGGAGGCAAAGAAGACCAATCAGAATAAACTTAGAGGTGACCATCGACAATGGTCAGATCTGGCCAGCATCGTACAATGAACTGTCTATAAAGACTCATGTTTTTACCACGTCATGCCCACAAGCATAATTTATGACCTGCCAGACAAGTTCAGAATAAAGATAATTTTAAAAAGATTTAAGTTATCCAAAAATACCTAAGCATTTTTTTACAAGTCTGTCTCGAATGTTTAAATGATTAATGGCTTATGGTCACAAAAAGTGACAGTCGTTTAATAATAGTTATTATCGGGTAATATTCAAGTAGAGATATAAAAATAACTATCCATAGTTTTTGTGATACGATATGAATTACAATATTTATAAATGGTATATTAATTTTAATAATACAATGGTTATTCAAATATAGGTAAGTCGCCGTGCAAAAACAAAACTCAACAAAAAATTGCTGCTGTCAAACATCATTTTTTGTATTGTACGTAATACCAAAATGATGTTTGAAAGCAACAATTGTACAATTTACGCCTGTCGCAAACTGTCAGCTGCGTCCGTAATCAGGCTACGGGTCAGATAAGTTTGTGGCACTGTACCAAGAACCTATAAGGTTCTTGCACTGTACCTACCTATAAGTTTTTATTCTGTCATGGTCACTAACATGCCAAAACACAAAAAGTTTTTATCTCCGAAGTCCGCCAATTGATACTGGCCACTTGCTTTTTCTGAACATTAATTTAAAAAAAGAAAATAATTAGGAAACAAGTGAGGATCGCGTGCGCGCGAATTGCTTTCTATTTCATTCAGAATTCTCGATTTGTGTTTACTATAAATAATTTATTTTCCTCGTAGGTGTAGTATAAAGCACTATGTATCGCTTGGAAGAAAATGCAATTCCCAACACATGTGTAATATAATAAAACAAACTTCAAACTACACCCTCGTTGGTAATCGTTCACTTTCTCTTCTTAGTGAACCATTTCTTCCGAAACATATTGCTACTCCACGTGTCCCGATCTCAATGTCGCTTAACATTTTTTTATTACAACAGATTACAACTATTTCCATTCTTCCTTAGGTTGTCTACATACCCAGCGACGGGCGACCGCTCGACGCTTCTCAAATCGCACGCGGCAAAATCAGCAGAATGCAGCAGTGGTCAGGGATCGCCGCGACCTCGCCGCGCGCCTCGCGAGTCGCGCCGCGTGTCACTGGCGCAAGGCTCGGGATACGTGCAGCTCAACCAGTACAGGTTATTGGAGCCAATTGGACAGGTATGTAATGAGCTTTATTTTGAATATTAGAAAAAAATCACGACCGTCGTTCAAAATGTGTAATTTGACGCTCGATATAAAAAGAGTTACTGAAAACCAACGCAGTGATACTGAGGTCGTGATTACCTAATTAGTCTATGAGTTTTTAATGCTTTTGGACTTTGTAGGACTTTTCTGATAGTAACTGTAACATACAATACAATACACTTTATTGCACACCAGTAATAGAAGAAAACATACAATAATTAGAAAAAGAAATGTACAAAGGGCGGTCTTATCGCACGTGGCCAGTTCTGCCAGACAACCTTAGGATGGACAGATTTGCAGGTTAAAAGAGGGGGGTAGTTCACGGTGTAACAATAATATTACGAAAATAATATGCCAAATAAAAAAAAACACCTAAATTAAATTTGCTAAAGTTTGCCTTATTCCAAGAAGACAATGTAAATATGAATAAACTCCATCCAATAAGTAAAGCTTATTATTTGTAACTTAAGGCTTTACTACCAATTTTTGGCTTTCACTTCGTTGAGCACCGCATAAACAAACCTACAACCAACACAACGGAGTTTCCTGCTGTTTATTTATTCTTAATAGGACCAACTTTTTGAAACATAGAGTTGAAAGTTTAAAAAGAAATTCTGAAATTAGTTTACTTGAAACTAGATTTTGCTTGCGAATTTGTCCGCTGGAATCCCATACTAACTTTGACACCCTTTTTAGCCCTTAGGCTGGGGCTACATTAGAGCGCGAATCTTCGTGTCGCGTTGGCGCAATAAAAACGCGATGTTCTTGTCTACATAAATAAGCAGTCAACGTGTTCGCCAGTTGTGCGGCCCACCTAGGCGATAATTCTATCGATGTAAAATGGAGGAAGTAGTGGCCTTGTATTGTACATATGTCGGTAAATTATTTTTTGTTATTGTATAGTTCAAAGTTCGCTCAAAGTCTGGACTACAACTGAAATGGCGAAGTCTACACTTGCCGCGACAATATTCGCTTGCGTGGTAGCCACGCAAGCGAATATTGTCGCGGCAAAACCCTTTGTTGCGCGCCAGTTTACCGACAGTGCCGCGATAAACATTCGTCATCGCCCGAATACTACGCAATGCGACGAACTGCTCGGCCACACTTGTCGCGATAACGCGAATATTCGCCGTATCCCGCTAATGTAGCCCTAGCATTACGGGTTGAATTTCGTAATGTTTACTACATGAAACTTTGTGCGACGTTTCAAGTATCTAGACCCAATAGTTTGGGCTGTACTCTGGCACTTGAATCAGTTTCTTCTTTTATACTAGGTCCTCCTTTTCGTCCCGATCCCTTTAAGGGGTGATTTTATTCATCATTATGAAGAACTTTTATTATGTGACCAAACCTGAAATTGCGAGAAAATTAAAATAATAATTAAAAAACTTATACTTATAATTGAGAAGCAGCTTTTTTTTCGGGATTTCATGGTTGTTTCTATAATAGTAAAAGTTGTTCATAATTATGTGTACAATAAACCCATATAGAGATCGGGACTAGAAAGGAGGACCTTGTTTTTATTTTTCGTTTTTACTTTTTATGTTTATTTGTTTGGTATTACGTGTTTTTTTATGTTTGTAGTTTTGTTGTGTTTAATAAACGTATTTTCTTTCTTTCTTTCTTATATGTAATTAGAGCAGATATCTTAATGTGACGGCCTTAGCTCCCCAGCACGAGTTCCAGTAACCCATCCACCAGTGGCGTGCACAGACATTTACAACAGGGTAGACAAAAAAACTTTTATATGTTACGGTCATGATCGACTTTCGCATTATGTTTGTTGATATTTATTTTTAACTGAGAATTTAAACGCGTTTCGATACCTACGATTTTTCCCAAATAAAATATATTTTATAGAAGCTTCTAAATGTTTTTCAGATCGTTCATGTTTTTTTGCAGCTGTAGTGAAATTATGTACGTCCTCGTAAACAGAACCGGTCCACACATTATGCTAATTTGAAAATAATTACATGGAAAACAAGAGACGATTGCTATGTTTGTTTACAACCTGATAACCAACCATAATATGTCTGATATTGTATAGGATTGAATTTTCTTGTAACTTTACCTTTTATTTGAAACAATTCTAAATCCGGTACGCACCGACCTTTTTTAATTACTCAAATTTTATCGTCAAACTTATGTGAAGTAAAGACGCCTGTCTTAAATTTTTGCAAACACACATTTCCCGGACAGCTCTCACATGTGACCTCTTCCATTTTCGGCAATAATTAATAACGTAATTCACTTGATATTCACCACAAACGATAATAAAAACAAACAAAAACAATGCGTAATTGCGTATGACAGCTTCTGCGGTTGCTAAATTATCATTTGTCGAGGTGGCATGAGCTGTCGCTCATGCTCATTGGCTAATACAGATTATCAACCAATAGGAGCGCCGCTAGACCGATTTACGCCTATAACGTCAACAGAAATTGAACGACCAAATTGTAATGTACTTTATTCTCTATTGAAATGACATCGAACATGCATATTTTGCAATTTGACGGTTAATACAGATGCATATCGCTCAGAGCCACTCAGAGCCACTCAGAGCCCCGCTAGACAGAGAACGCGTATACGACTTATCTTGTGGTCGCGTCGCTCGCACACCGAGCGTATCTGTCTCTTTCACGCAAAAACACGCTTAGGCTCGCTTAGGCGAAAATGCTAGTGTGCGTGTATTGCACCGATAAATTTTGTGTCGGTATAGGATATAGATGTTTGAATGTGTACATTTGAAGAATTTTTAGGCTGTCTTGTTATTATGAGTGAGCGCCGCGCCGCCGCACCGCCGCCGCGCGGGTATATTTGAATAGAAACCGCCGCGCCGCGCAGCTATAAGAATTTATAGCAACAAAATAAATAATATAGTTTTATAAAAACATACATAAAAGAAAAATAGCCATGTATTACTTAATTTATTAGGGTAGGCAGTGTCTTTTTGTCTCTATGGAATGCACGCCACTGCCATCCACTTACTACACTTAGGTGTAATATTGCCCAACTTCGCTAATAAGAGGAAAGTTGGGCAATATCATAACTTATGCAAACCCATTTGTTCCAGGGCTCTTACGGTATTGTCAAGTTAGCCTACAATGAAGAGGATGACACGCATTATGTAAGTATAACATACTCACTTTAATAAAAATGGCGCCTTATGTTATGACACAACTAAGAAGTCGCATCACTTCGTAAAACCGATCTGAGGGTAATTCACGTAACTAAAGAACGGCAGTTGCCGCGCAGTTGGAGTAAAATTTTGATCAACACAACACATTTGGTATTCTCTTAGCTTCAGTGAGATACGCTCGCGTCAAGTTCGAGCATCACTGCAATATGATCGGCGCGTCATCAAATTACGTGCGAAACACGAATGTTATTACCTAGTACTGCAGTAAAACGTGATCTTTACGCTGACGCAATAAGTTGTACAATTATTTAAGCGAGCGAATGCCATTGGTACATGCAGGTACATCGATGTTAGTTCTTAGTTGTGTCGATACATGACTTTACCGCGGCGTCTGTAGTCGACGAAACCTTAGACAGACGGATGAAATTACATTTTTTAAAACAAGGCACTCAATTTCTGAGAATTTCTCTTAAGTTTTGTGACTTTGCCACTCCCACAGCTACGCCACAAGTGGTTGCTACAAGCGGACAGTCACAAGCTGCAGTATTCTTCAGACCATTAATTCTGAAGCGATTATCCAGCCACGTATGGCCAGGGGCATAGTGCGTCTATAAAATGTATGAATATGGACTGCACAGCTTGTTTCTAGCCATTTCTAGCTATGGCGAGAGACGTGTGTGGTTGCCCTAAGAATAACTCTTGACCCGCGTCATGATTACGTAAGAAAAATCTAACAACCACAGCGACCAACAAACAATGCATCCCTTTCTCGCTTATAGACGTTTTCACAAGAGGATACGGAATAGGACGTTTGTTTGCGACAGCAACTGTCATATTTATCATACGTACTCAGGCGGCCGGTAACGAGTCAGTATTTTAACGGATCCTAGCTTACTCTACGACTTCTGGCTGTCATAAAAACTCCTTTAATTAAATGTACCTATATTCTTGACCTATACCTAAAATTTGTTGAACCTAACTTAACTTGTCTCAATTATGGACTAAGTGTTAGAAACACGAGCTAGTTTTAAGACCTTTATTGTACACAAGACTTCAGGCAATATTTTTATCTGGGGGCACGGCAGTGCCCCAGCCAAGTCTCGAGCAAAACGGGCACGGCCGTACCATCTTTTCTCGATGCGATTCGCGGCTGTTTCGCCCCCCCTATATCTTCGACGTGGACAAAGCTACGAGTTTAGGTTTTCGGTGAATAATAGTAGGCATTAGAACAAGCTTAAGTTCGAAATTACATGCCAATTGAATTAATAGTTTAGGAGTTACGGTCGATCAAAGTTACACCATTTTGTCACTCACTGACTCATTGACTCACTGACTCACTGACTCACTGACTCACTGACTCACTGACTCACTGACCGATCATCAAAAATCTAAGGTACTTCTAGCAGACTTAGAAACTTCAAATTTTGCACCAAGATAGGTCATTAGCCACATATAAAGGAAAAATTAAAAAAACATTAAAAATAATTATAAAAACATTAAAAAATAATATACCATAGAAAACAATTTTATATTTGCGGTTTGGCAGGAACATTGTGTATGGATTTTGACTGCATTGTTAACTTTGTTCGTTGTTTAAGTATTCAATTGGATGAATAAATACATAGAATAGAAAAGAATAATATAAACTGTGGTCAAGCATACGTGGCCCTTTCAAGAGTGAGTAGTTTGGGTGGATTACATTTAATAAATGTGAATTTTAGTAGTATCAAAGCTCAGGAGATAGCAATAGCTGAATATAATCGACTCCGAAGTATATATCGCCCAGACTTGTCTACCTTAGAAGTAACGAAGCCTCAGAAAAGAAACAAAAGAGATAGAGATAGAGAATGGGTTCTAAGCTAAATGGGTTAATGGGTATAATAACGCGTTCAGAGCGGTACTGGGGCTGCCCCGCTTCTGTAGTGCCTCGGGCATGTTTGCGGAGGCGCACACCGACTGTTTTCACAGCACCATGTGCAAGCGGTGTGCGTCCTTAGTGCGCAGGGTGCGGGCCAGCAGGGTAATCACGATACACACTCGCAATCGGAATCGATTCAATTTTGACAGTCCAACAAACTACATTGCGCGGTATGTTTTTATAACCACTACGCCCTACAATTTGAGCAACGCAATGAACACTGTTGTAGTGTCAAAATTGAGTCGATTCCGATTACGAGCGTGCATCGTGATTAGGTAGCAGCTCCAATACCGTCCTGGCGATGATCGCTGGCAGATTAGATTGCCTTTACATACGGCGGTGCTGTGGCAGACATGTTGCCTATAATGCCGGTTAGCATGTTGTGTGGCTGCTGTTTTACTTTTCATGTTATTTTTATTGTATTTGTTTTATTTTGTGTTTTATTATTATTATTTTTTTTTCTTGTTGATATGGGTTATAGTTATTACCTGAATTAAATGAATTTTAATTTTAATTTTTAAGCAAAGCAGTAGCTGAAGTCCAAGAAATTATGAGGTCACCTAAAAAAAAAGAAAGAAATACACTTACAAAAAATAAATGAGATCCCAACAAAAACATTAAATGTAAAAAAATGCCAAGTCTCTCGATGCAGTCTTTCCATCGTAAAAAGTTTTGAGATCTCATAGAAGCCAAGTCCTATTCAAATTATTTTGTAGTTATAAATCAACATTTAGTAATTGTATCAATAGTTTTCTTTATATTATAATTATAGTGACTTGGCAATGAGGACAAATTAAAAGCTGCTTGCTGCCTGGAATTATATGCAAATGTTACTGACGAGACCTGTGATCAGATTATCCTGCGCAGTTTACTAGTCTTGGATGAGACTGACTGCCGTTGCCGAAATTCGGTTGGGACGACACGGATAAACCAAAAGAAAATTAATTTTGTGATATTAATGTTTACGCATGCGGTGTGTGACTTTCAACTCCTCCAAATATGCCGTTTTATTTGTTTCTTCTTGTGCTCATTGCCAAGTCACTATAATTATAATATAAAGAAAACTATTGATACAATTACTAAATGTTGATTTATAACTACAAAATAATTTGAATAGGACTTGGCTTCTATGAGATCTCAAAACTTTTTACGATGGAAAGACTGCATCGAGAGACTTGGCATTTTTTTACATTTAATGTTTTTGTTGGGATTCTTTCTTATCTAAATCTCAATACTTCTATTTCCCCAGGCGATGAAGATCCTGTCAAAACGCAAGCTGATGCGGCGAGCAGGTCTGTTCGGGCGGGCGCCCCCTCGGAGACCAGGGCCTGGCCCCCCTCCCGACCCGCTCCAGAGAGTCTACCGGGAGATCGCCATGCTCAAGAAATTGGACCATCCTAACGTTGTTAAGTTAACTGAGGTACGACTTTGAATTATTTTGAGGTTACACAGGCTGTAACAAACCACGCGCTCTACTGCTTAACTGCCTATTAAAAACATTTTTTACTAAAAAAATAAAATAAAATGCTTTTATTTATTTAATGTTTTTCATACAATATGTTATGTACAAAGGCGGTCTTAATGCCTAAGGCATTCTCTGCCAGACAAACTTGGTAATGCAAAGACAAAACATGGTAGATCCTCTAGTCATTATTATTAGATGAGGTTAATACTTATTACACTGCTGCTTGCTTTTATTTCAGGCAACAATGATGTACCTACCTACTCATAAAACATAGAAAAAATTTAAAAAGAAATCATAAATTATCAGATTGTTTATCATTTTAATGGAAAAAAAAAAATCTGCTCTAGTCAAAAATAAAATTGTCAAAGTCAAAGATTTTTATTTCAACTGGGCCTGTGCAGGCACTTCGTGATTGTACGCGCACGGTTCCAAGTGGGTTGGTGGCTGTTTTCTTTCTTTCTTTCCCGTATTAAGCTCGCGAGGCCCCATCACTATCAGGGAGGCGGTCTCACTCCCAATAGTGGAGAACATTAGTAGGCTAATGCTGATGAATCTGAGAATATAAGAAAAATAAGAGCGTCTTATTTACCTACGTTAATTGTATTGAATCAACGGAAAGGTCACTAATGTTTAATAACAATTAACGTTTCCTTTGGTAAACATTTGTCGTGATAATAATACGGGGGAATTGCTTGCACATCTAGTACAGCTATGAATGAAATTATTGTTTTCCCGACTTCAAAAGAGATATTCAGTTCGATGCGTATATTTATTCATTCTTTACCCCAGTGTTTTGTCGTACGAAGCTTCAGCTGAGCTATTGTGTAAACCAAATCGTATCTCGATTCGATTGTCACTCTAATTGTCGGTACGATAACTTAATAAGTGCTTCGATCTCACGGTATCATCGCCAGAATTTGCGTGTTCTTAGGGTCACCAACAATGTAGGGGTAAGATAAATGTAGGATTATTTATTTATTTATTGCACAATGTACACATAAGTTGTTATAAACTAACCTGGTACATGACCATAATAATTAACGTTAAAGTTACTTTGTTCTTCGGTTAAGAACAAAGTAATTTTAACGCTAATTAAGTTAATAGCGTTTTTTTATGGATTTAATTAAAACATGACAGATACTTTTACAAACTTTAATTCTCTATTTTACCCCTTTAGGGATAGAATTTACGAAAATCCTGAAAATACATTTTTCTTTTTTGTAACCGAAACGCCAAATAACTTATTGATTTAACCTTCAAATGACGGATTTTCATTCAAACATGAATGTTTTACGTAGGTACTGATAGTTAGGAAGGTTTTAATCTGGTTTTAATGGACAATGGTCAGGACAGTTAATATTTTTATATGAATATAGCCACAACAGCCGACTCATTATACCTTCGTCCCTAGGTGCTAGACGACCCAGCGGAAGACCATCTGTACCTGGTGTTCCAGCTGCTGGAAGGTGGACCAGTCATCGACATCCCGACCGACAACCCGCTGAGCGAACACCTCGCGAGGAAGTACATCAGGGATGCCTTGCTGGGTGTTGAGTACCGTGAGTAAACATTTAATTATCTGCTGTACCTATTGTGGTCCACTGCTGCACAAATGTTGCTGTCAAAAGGGAGGTAGGTACTACCTACTAGATCCCGCGGCTCCATATGTTATTGTTGGATAATTATCTTGATTTATGAAAAGAGTATCCATGGAGTTTCTTGCCGGTATCTTCTCCAGGACCAACCCACTTGGAACCGTGCACCTAGAATCCCGACGTTTTGAAAGTGCCTGGAAAGGCCCAATTGAAATAAAAACTTTTGCCTTTCACTTTGAGATGTGTGCGCCGATGCCCGCGGTGGCGTCATCGGCGTCATCGGCGTGGATGGTGAAAATCATATTAAAAACAAAATATTGCAGACTTATTCGCCAAATGACTGTGACGGACGAAGTTATCGGTAAAACGCGCTATTTAAATTGTGCTCATATAAATGATATTTTATTGAATTTACGTAAACAAATACGTAGAAATAAACCAATAAGTATATATTTAGACATTTATAGTGTTTAGTTTACTAGTATATGGCTGCATTGTATCTAAAACAAACGTATCCGTCCGACCATCCACGCCGATGACGCCGATGACGCCGAAGCCGGCATCGGCGCACACATCTACTACCTACCCACTAAGTAGGTAGTGCTCGTAGTCACAACGCTGGACAAAGGAGTATCTTCGTCTCAGGTTGAGCTACACGTAGACTGATGCATGCTAGCCATCGGTCGGGACAGGTGAGCTCAAACTGCTATAATTATGGTGCTTTCCTCAAAAGTCCTTTCCCACACGCTACCCTACATTTTTCTTACATAGCGCCTTACAAAAATTTGTCTGGACTTTAAAACACACCGTGACTCCTGAGTTTGTTTCGGCGTTTCTTCTCAGAGATAGCCATAACAAATACCGGCGCCATCTAGAAAAAAGATCTGTAAAAGTGATTACAAAATCCCAATTTCAAAAATAAACAATTTCATATCTCAGTGTCGTGGTTGATCGTCAACTGTTTGATGTAGGTATGACGGCTATAAGTTAGATAGTTACTCCGCCATTTTGTGTGTCGTCGTATCTGGTTGATCGATGAGTAATCTGGGTATCCAGGGGCCTACCATTAATGTTTTTTGACTTATCGTAACTTAAAACTTTGAATCAACTATATCTACACGTTAAATCCATGATATTTTTTTGGAAATACATGCAGTATTTTTAGATTTTCATAATTATGCGTGTATGTTGCGTAAAATTAAATAAAACTGCGATAGAATTATTGTACTTTTCCTTCTAAATTTGCTAACGTTATCGTTACGATACGTCAAAAACATTCGTGGTACGCCCCGAGAGACGATCTGTTTTACATATCTACTACCGAACTATCGACATAAGAAATAAAAATTGCAATCGATACCTATGAGAAATAAAAGTTGCGCCTTCCAATTTATGTTAATGGCTCCATCATATAAAAATTGCAATCGATACCTATGAGAAATAAAAGTTGCGCCTTCCAATTTATGTTAATGGCTCCATCATTATTTCCTGATTCTGCCAAAAATTGCTCCTTGGACCAAACGAAGAAATATCTGAGTCGCGCCTCTAAGCTTAGAAAGCCAATTACTTAGGTACTGGGTCAATCGAATCGGTTTGAAGTCTCGATTGGCCTATCTGTTAGCTTGTGTCTATGTACCACAAACATAAATGTCCGTGCTATGTACGAAGGAGCTCGAGTAAATACCTAAGAGTAGGTACTTCCTAAACTCCCTAAGTACTTTTGGGACACTTCCATCAGTTCGTTGAACCAAGCCGTCCTATATTCGTTGTCAGCTTTTAGCAGGCAAAAATATGGCACATCACACTAATCCTATTAATATTATAAAATTATGTGAAAGTTTCTATACTTAGATGTTTGGATATTTGGATGTTTACTCAGTCATGCATAAACGGGTAAATGTCTTTGAAAGACACACGGACCATTTCTTGGATTAGGATTAGAGACTGTGGAGTTAAAATTGCTGCTCTCAAGCGAAATAGTTTCGAAACTGAAAAGATGTAGCGTTTATCGATAGTATGTCACGTAAGCTGAATCTATTTGAACCTGACAGTCACAGAAATGCTCTGACCTACTCGTATAATGTTACAATGTTTTAAACCAATAAATACTGTACCCTTACTACGAATTCTTATAGCAGGGCAGAAATTCGACTGGCTCGTGGTCAAACCAAAAGTGGAACGTGCGATATGGCGTCTACTAAAGTGATGGCTTGGTACCGGATGTTCGTCATCACAGATTTTTGCGTCCGTGAAGTTAGGTTTTCGTTAATTTTGAATTACTTGTTGTTGTTTTCTTAGTATTTTTTTTTATTTATGTATGATTTTATTTACCTCCGTCCGTGACTCACTGCAGGGTGCCAACTGAAAACCAGCGCTGGGTGTTCCACACCCAGCAAATGCTGAGCTGGCAACCCTTTCGATATGGGCGTGCTCGTCAGTGCAGTAAAATCTACTGTATATTTTTATCCGTGTTTGTTATAATTTTTTTTGTTTCTTTGTGATCTCTGTATTTCAATTTAAGTTTTTTTTTTACTGAAAATTTTTGTCCTTTGTCGAATAAATGCTTTCTATTCTATTTCTATTCTAAATTGAACTGTCCAGACATTTCCGGTATGACCTCTCACTGTATATGCTTTTCGTACAATGATAGATCAGCTTATACTGGAAATGTTTGGGCAGTTTAATTTCTGTCCTGCTATAAGAGTAGTAAACCGCCTGGTCTATTTTACGTGTAGCGCCCGTTCGAACTGCTGACTGGATGATCTTTTACTTTGGCTAAAGGAGAGAAATCCTACAGTATCTCCTCCACAGATTTACTAAATTATACAGAAAAACCTTTAGTAACAGTAACCTAATACCCAATTTATATTCGAGTCTCGTCTCGGCTAATGATTGGGGAGGGTGATTTGGTCCTGACCCACCCCTGACCCACCTAGTCTGGTCGTAAAACATCTCGTAATATTTTAATAACAGCCCGATTGGACGAGGTTGGCTATATAACAAGCACAACATAGCTTTCCATGCCAAGTTAAATAAGTATAATCAACAATCAGTAAACCTAAATCCTTTGTTTTACTGCCTCGTGTACAATAAAATAATAATAAATCCAGCCCATCACTGTCCACTGCTGGGCACGAGCTTCTTCTCAAGAAGAGGATGGTTAGGCCTTGGTCCACCACACTGCCCTTGTACGGGTTGGCGGACTACACACATCATCGACAACTTTACCCTCCCAGATGTGCAGGTTTCCTTGCGATGTTTTCCGTCACCGTTATCGCAAGTGATAATCAAATTTTAAGACGCACATGAATCCGAAAGTCAAAGATGGTCGGGTTTGAACTCAGACCCTCCTGCATGGAAGGCAAGCATTCAACTGCTAGGCTGCAACAATATAGGTGTACAATAAATAGAATAAATAAACGTCTGGGGTCGGGTTACGGGAGACTTTCAGTTTCACGTAGAGCACTTCTCTCTAGTGCCCCAAACACTCACCCCTTACTTATAAACGATAATTAAACGTTATTTTACTAAAATACCTCTTAAGTCTATTGCTATCTATATTCATTAGCATACAAATGAGAAGGACAGGTATAAAGAGTTCAAAAATTGTAATTTTTTGTAATGGGATGACCAATGATGAACAATGTATTTTGACGTTCGGAAACGTCATACTACTGACTGTGTAGGTGCTTCCTGCTTCACATTATTGTACGTCATGGACAAAGCAACGAGATCACTCTAAGTGATCTCGTCACTCTAAGTGCTTAGAGTCTCATCACTACAGTATATTGAAGTGTAACTAATAGTTCAGCTCTATTATAGATATAGTGCTCTATCGTGCTCGTTGGTACAAAATTTTGCAGTCATAGACCAGACCGCAGACGTGGAGAATATATAGTGCCACAAACTTATCTGACCCGGTGACCAAAATTGGAACTAACGTCGCTACAGATCAAAATTGACTTCAAAATGTCATTTTTGTAGGGAGATGACATTGGTAAAAGCGACGGCAGCGACGCCACGATCAATTTAGAGAAGTCAATGCCACGGTCACAGGACACGGTACTGTAATACTGTCACCGGCGATCTGAGGGCTGTGGCCCTATTGTAAGCTTCTTTTAATCATCACGATTTTCGCATCGATCGCGACCGGCGCCGTGATTGGTGAAGAGCTCATAGGTACGTATAGATATCGTTGCGTAGAATGCGCTCGATGCGTAAAATCCAAATTGTTAAAATAAACTTACATCTCTGCTGTACAACATAACTGTTCTTTAATAAACTTAAAACTTAACTTAATAAGTGCGGGACTACTGGAAGAAATTTCTTTAGAAATAAGTAGTTCCATTGTGCTCATGTCTGTACCATTTTTATTACCATGTTTCCTTGTGTGTACATAAATAAATAAAATAAATAAATAAACTAGATAGTAATCATATTTCAAAGACAACACAGTTATGTCATATGAACACCGGTAATCATCTCGAGCAAATTGTGTCGAATAATTCGAAATCGAATACTGAGAAGCTCGTCAGTTTTTAACGAGCAATAACATGTTATCGAATATTCGGATATCAATTGAAATGAAATAATTTCAATGGAACGTCAGGTAATATCAAATGAAATGGACAATAAAAATATATTTCTGTAATCTATCTATCTATTAAAAATGAAATGTTATTGAAATGATGGAACCTTTTATTGACTATTCTGAGCCTTTGACATGTTTTGATGTAGTCTCGATCTGTGGTCTCGATGTATAATGTAAGTTGCTGATATTATGTAAAAGTATCTGGGATCGCTGTGAAGTGTGAGCTATAGACATGTTCTGTCGTACGCCTAGAAAGAAAGAAAGAAAATCAATTTATTTTTTGCACACAGGACACCGAAATCACAATTGCATGCACACATAACAAACATAAAAAAAACCAGAAAATTACTTATATCTAATAAAAACAATTATGAAAGAAAAGAAAAATATAAAAAATAATGCATGGAAGTGTGTGTCTCTCATGTGCAAAAAAATGGGCATCGATCAGCTTGTTGTCATTGGCATTCACCAATGACGCTGATTTTCATCGACGACCGCCTACATTTTACCCATGGCGGCTCCAAGTAGACAAGCATCCCTTCATATAACTGAGATATCACGCCTTTTCCTATCGGGGTAGACAGATATTAAAGATCACCACGTGCGACGACCCTTGCAGTTTCCTTGAGCTTCTTCCATATTCTCGAATCATCTGTTAGTCTTTTGAGAACCTTTTTTAACAGAAAAACTAAATAATTATTATTATCTAAATAATAATTAATTTATAGACGCTTAAACTAAATTTCGAAAGATAAAGCTTAGCACGTTTTGTATTACAAATTCTTCATTATTCCGACAACTAGGTTATAAACCGGATTTCCATAACAATTGGTTTTATAGACCCCTTTGGATGTACGCGTTCGCTGGTAATTTACCCTTTTGAATGCCTTTATTTGAGCCTAAAGCCTTTATTTGGGCATCAAAGGACCGAGTGGTTAACTCCCCCATTTAACCATTTATGTTCATAACTGGAACGAGCAAACGTATCTCGTAACATGGATATCGTGAAGAAAACGGAGTCTTTGGGTCTTTAATAAATGTCATCAAATCATTTACCAAGTTGAGTGACTACTGCAACCAGTTGCGTGCCCTCCATAAAGACAAGAACACACTGCCTACTAGACCCTACCCTACCCTTCTTTCTTTCCTTCTCTATTATGTGACGTCACTGACACTTTCATCATACCTAAAACGCGGTGTCACATTACATAAAAGAACAGCAAAAATCTAGTATACCTTTTGACCATTCCTCGCCATATTTCCTGTGCCACAAACAGCACGCTGAAAAACGAGTTTTAGATCACAGATTTTTTTTTACCTTCTTTATTCCCTGACAACCTAAAGATTTCCCTTAATCCTCAGATTACGATGCCAAAGTTCATGTTTTTCAGAACTCCTTGGCCTACTTCCGACCCTTATCGCTTCCCTCAGAACATAACATATTATTATATCCTTGATCTTTCCTACTCATCACATAACATACATATTCAGTAGTACGTAGAGTTGATTCGGCCAAAACAAGCATTTCTATGGAAAACATTCAACGTTTCCTTCCCAAACATCATAGAATATATTACTTCCATGAGTATTATATATGTATAAACTCCCTTAAAGTATAAATTAACACTTTCAGGAATTATTAAATATGGAAATTTCAATCCTGCCACAATTATTATGTTAGTATTTGTTTAGTAAGAATATATGAGTTGTTGAGAATAAATGGTATAAGAACCCAGAATTTTGAATAACTACCAATTTTATTACCCGACTTCAATAACGGAGGAGGTTCTATGTTCGTCTGTATGAAATTTATTTATACAGAAATTTCTTTTAAATAATTATTTTTTTCACTTTAAATGATCATATCTCAAAATGAAGAAAATGGATTTAGTGACTTTTAGAACTAAGGAATCCAATTATGTCCACGCTCAGCAAGCAGGCGACTTAATTCAGGATTAAGTATCTTATTTTTTATCGCCGACATTACCTATCCCTAAGCGATAAAGCCCAAAAAAAAAAACGTATACTTTCATTCCGCCTTAGTCCATAGAAGAATGCTGCTGCCCATTTTCATGATCTCATTTTTTGTTCACCCACGAGAGAGAAGGGATTAAGTAATCTTCTTTGCCACAAACTTCTTCCTTCGCCAATTTGAGTAAACTATGTTCGCTCCCCACAGTACATTACCAGCGCATAGCGCACCGGGACATCAAGCCGGCCAACCTGCTGCGGGGCGAGGGGCGCGTGCAGGTGGCGGACCTGGGCGCGTGCGGCGAGCTGGCCGCCGCCGGCCGCGTGTCGGGCACCGTGGGCACGCCCGCCTTCCGCGCGCCCGAGGCCGCCGCGCCCGCCGACCAGTACAGCGGAGAGGTAACTAATGGAAACACCGTCAATAGCAGGCCAAAGGAAAGAATAAAGAGGTCCAATAACAGTGAGTGTCAGGATGTCGGGTAGACACCAGAATTCGCTATCGCAGATAAGCCTATAATTTAGTACCTAATTAGTACTATTTGGTACCTAAGCCTATAATTTAGTACCTAATTAGTAAGTACTATTTGGTACCTACGTTAAAAAAAATGGTACCTCCGTGTTCCAAAATATAAGGAAAAAAAGTTGCCCGCCATCCTGACGTCAGGATAGCGTGCAACTTTTTTAGACTAGTAACATACATTGATCAAGTTTGGATTCAAATAAGCTCTTTCGCATGCAAAAAGTTGCCAAAAGATTACGACTGTTGGGATTTTAGGATGTTTTGACAAAAGGATAAAACTCTCCGAAACACTCAGCAAATCAATTCAAACTAAAAGTCCTTTTATCCTTAACATTTATTATGTCTACTCTTGCATTAAATCTTCTGTTTTTGAGCATTTGCAACTATCTACTACTATCAAATCCAAAGCAAACTGATGCCAAAAAACATAACTACAACTCAGACTCAGGATGCAAGGAAACAGCCTCCACGAGTGATGGAACATGATATCGTCTGGCGTACCCTGGGCAGTCAACCTGGCTACCACCGTTGCTAACTGGATCATCTTACCACTATGCATGAGCAATTCCCATGTTGACTCGAGAGAAGGAAAAACACATCACCAACACTCAACACAACAACACAACACACAACACTAGAAAAACAACAACAACACACAAACAAGCGAGAATTTTATGTAATTTATTAATTGTGTAGTGTCTGTAATGTTGACGATTCTTAATCTAAATAAATAAATAAAACCTTCAATTATTCTTGTATCCCCCAGGCAGCAGACATCTGGTCGCTCGGGGTCACTCTGTACGCGATGGTGACGGGCAAGGTGCCGTGGGTGGCCGACTCGGCGATAGAGCTGCAGCGGAAGGTGCTCGCCGAACCCCTCACGTACCCCGCTCGGTTCCAGCCCTCGAAGCAGCTGCGACACCTGTTCAACAAGATGCTGGACAAGGATCCGGTGACCAGGGCGACGATGCAGGAGGTTAAGGTAGGATAGTGGACAGTAGACTTGGGTAGCGACTGTAGCGAGTGAGCGAGTCATAAAATAGAGCTAGCTTTGTTTTTTGTCTTCATATTTAAAAAAAAAAACTTTACCCCGCTCTTTTATTTCTCCTGTATCGTAGGTAAAGTGTACAAACATAATAATGTAAGTATTTCACATGTCTACTATTTGGAACCGCGCACCTAGAGTCTCGATATTTCATAAGTGCTTGTATCCGGTTTACATGAAATAAAGATCTATTATTTTCTATTCTAGTTTATCCTAAGAGTTTCCCAGCCTCCAATGTAAATAAAGCACGAGTTCCCTTTGTCTAGTGAACCTGGGTTGTCCAAGCAAAATGTTGTCAATAAATTGATACTGATCCACGCCTGGGTTTCACGTTACTTTTATCAACACAGATAGCGTGGGCTTCTTATTGTCACAATAATTATAATCCTAGAAAAATAATAACCTGTTCAGTTTCATCTCTGTTGATCGGTTATAAGAATAACATGTTATTTTTGTAACAAGGATACGAATCTCGTTTGAAAGGTCAAAGGTTCGAACCGCCCCCGGTGTAATACTGTGACTGATTGCTGCGTAACCATAATACAATCAAACTGTCTTAGTTATTTGAGCAATCTGTATTGTTCGGTTGACCTTTTCAAACTTAAGGCTACGAAAAGCCCCTGACTGGTTAAGACCCCTTTATAAGATCACACTTCTCTATCTCTAAATAGTACAAAATAAAACAAATTAATAAAAAAATAAAAATTACTAACTAAAAAGATGGAGAAAGATTATAACAATATGGTTGTCGCCACATTGCATTTTGATTACTGTCACGTCTTTAGTGACACTCACAAGATTAAGACTAATCGATTGACGTAAGAATCATCAACATCGGCCCACGCGTTTGGGCTCTAGAGTGCCACAAAGGAACAAACATACATACATAGGCTGATAAACATATCCGTCCTTTGCGTCACGCAGTCGGGTAAAAATAATTTCCATGCCACTACATGTGAATACTGCTGTAAGACAATAGTCTCTTGTGCCTTAAAAAAATACAATATTATCTTTGTAGATAAATGTTTTCCCTAAAATGTAGCTTTACACTTTTTCTTCCCCAGGATCATGAATGGATAACAGCGGGAGGCAAGGATCCGCTACCCTCAGAGCAGGAGAACTGCAGGCTGGTGGAAATAACTGACGAGGACATGGCCCAAGTGGTCACTTCCATCCCCAACCTGTCCACTCTCATACTCATCAAGACTATGCTGAAGAAGCATAGCTTTCAGGTATGCTCCTCATGCTTCACTGACCTTCTGCATCCTCGTTGTCAAAATAAAGAGGGATCTATCATTCTCCCACATGTATTTAAAACTAGCCGATTAATTAAGAATATAGTCTCATTAGTCACTTGACTGTAAAGATTTTTTTTTACTAATTGTCCGAAACAATAACAAATGCACGTTGCTTGGATGAGTGATCGTTCTTAACTCTCATTGAGATCTGTCCGAACCTTAAAGAGCACGGTAGGTCGCGTTCACGACTATTTTAAACAAATGCCTGTGATAGTCCTCATAGGTAGAATAAGTCAGACAAACACATTACCCTCCTTTGCGTCGCGCAGTCGGGTAAAAAGACAAAAGTCTCGCAATCGGTTGCATACAAAATATTGCCATTCAGCCAGTAAGTATTAGAATACACTTCAATCTATTTTAATTTGGAAACTTATTGAACTAAGTTACTTCCTCTCTATGAATAAAATTATCACGTTAAGTACAGATAAAAAAAAAATACCTGCTACTAAAAAGATTGGTACATTATTACTCAAACTACTACTACTACGACACGGTTGGCGCAGTGGCTAAGCGATTAGCCTTCTGCGCTACGTGCCGCGGGTTCGATCCCCGCACGGAACAAGTATTTGTATGATTTGTATGATATACAGATAGTTGTTTCGGGTCTGCGGGTCTACCGCGTAACTAAAATTGTAATGAACATCGACATCGGTATTAAACTTCAATACGATCGTGAGAGCCTAAACTTTGAGCTAACTTGTAAAAAAAATACCTGTCATATAGTTGGGACTATTATCTTCATGATCGGTAAAAAAAATACAAGTTAGCTCAAAGTTTAGGCTCTCACGATCGTATTGAAGTTTAATACCGATGTCGATGTTCATTACAATTTTAGTTACGCGGTAGACCCGCTGGGTGGTGTGTGCATGTGACATGTATGTTTGTAAACTGTACCCTCGATACAGGAGAAACCCTAGAGAGGGACGTTTCAAAAAAAAAAAACTTTGTTCGCATTTTGTGCGGTAAACTTAATTATTTATTTAAAATTCCATCAAAGACTATTCCTATTTGTCTACAAGTAACGTAACCGAACTCGGTGGATCTCCCATCACGTCGACCACACTTCTAAATCTCGATCAAAACTACTGCATTATTTCCAACCAGCAACTCTCAACATGCTGTACAGACTACAGACCATAAACATATTATACTAGTTACTTAATTAATTTAATTATGTTTTGTTTAGCAGAACAATGATAATATTTAATAATAAGTGATCTAGTTAAGTTTTGCACGGACGTTTCAATAACTAGAAATATATTCGTTTTAGACGTTTATTCTGTTACAGCTATCAGCTAAGACTAATTCTTAATTTCTGTTTTAAATATACCTTAAAAATAATCCCACCGACCTACTCAAGAGGTCTGTGAAGTGGTCTTATCAATACCGACCCAGCGCGTGAGAATTCGTAATATTACACTTGCTAAGTCGGTTGCGTTGACAGACATAACGATCTTGGTGTAAATTTATTTAAGTTTCGTGCGTCTTATTGGGCGTAAAAATAAAAACTTTTCTTTCTTTCTTTCTTTTCTTTTAGTGGTAGTATGATAAGTTTATGGTACAGACTCAACACTAACCCAAGCTATTGCTCGCAGAACCCGTTCCTCCGAAGTCGAGAAGGTAGCTCTTCTCGCCGCGAGTCCACCAGCGCTCGTGGTGAGACCTCGGAGAAGCCGACAGCGGCCACCAAGCGAGGAGGACTCGCGAGAGCGGGCAGGTCGCTGTCGGCCCCTGGCAACTACTTGACTGAAAGGTAACTTTTTGCTAGCTATCAGGGGGGCTAAAAAGGCCGCTTTAGATGAATCACAATATCATTGAGCAATTCATCTACTGATCTGCATAGTAACTATCAAACAGATGATTACTGAATATGAACCTTATGCGGATGACATTAAGAGTCGTCAATTAAGTAGATATTTTGACATTCGTATTATGAATCATATTGTGATTCATCTAAAGCGGCCTTTTTAGCTTCTTGATGAAACTGAGTAAATTAACCATAGCAAGTGTATCGATACGACTGATTAAAGTATAGTTTTACTCAGTACAGTCAATCTGAACCTCACATGTAATAAAATCCTATCGCAGCAGGCAAACATCATTCGACATGGGGCTAGAATCGGTTCAGGAGTCTCGCGACCTGAGCCAGGACGTGCCTCCCAAGGAGAGGAGTCCGCCAGACAGCGCGCAGTCCGCGCGGTGATACGCGCCGCCGACCAATGCCTACTTTGCATTTCAAATCGTGTTCGAATTCGACTAGCCAATAGAGTAACGGCAATGTTGAAAAAAGTGTTGCCAGCATGAAAATTTTTCATTCGTAGTTAGAAAATGCATTGAATTGATATTTTTTTAATAAATTCTATTGGATATTGACGTCAAAATCAGATACAAGTTCAAGCTGCTGTTTAAGAAAGATTGTTAAATGTGACGCGAATATAATTAACTTTAAGGGAAAATTTTACTAATACTTATTCATTCATCCGCTAGTCCTTTTCACTTAATATTGTAAATATTTTAAATATAACATTTGTCATCTTTGACTTAAAAAGCACTTAAATATTTTTAATAAAATAATTAGGTATATTTAAAGAGGCTGCCTCGCAGAGTCATGGATCATGATTAAATAAAAACCAAGCTAAATTTTTCTTAAAATCCATTTGTTTTTAAGCAAATGCACTTTAGGCATTACCTTAATTACAGAGTTAATACAACTCTTCTGTCAAATGTATTAAACCTTTGCGTACGTGGTGTACTAAAGCATTACTATACGTAGACATGAAAAATAGCGATTAGGTACACCAAGATAAAATGTTGCCATGTCAAAACTACGTGCCTCGCGAGGCAGCCTTTTACAGAGCAAACTTTTACAAATGCCGTTTATATTGTATATATTTTAGCATATTTTTAATATTATTCATAAAAAATTGCTCAATGCTTGTTTGATATCATTGTACATAATGTAGCTTAGATTATAAAAATGTTTCATGAAAATACAAAATATAATGTTATTCATATTTTTTTTGCCTCGTCTTTCTTATTAGAACATACATATTTAGTAACGAGGTTATGAGCATCAAAATGATGTTTGTTGTAAAAGAAATATGACTTATAATATTTACAAACAACACTTGATGAGGGTTGAGAAGGTTTTATTATAATCATAATATTAACAAAATAAGTTGTCGGTATGTTAGTAAAATAACGTATTTTGTATTTCTATGAAACTTTAATTTTTAATTATTGAAATTGTAAGTCTAGGAGTCAATGGGCAATTACCATTTACGGATAACTTTATGCAAAAATATTCAGGACTGGCTGTTGCCCGCGGGTTCACTCGCACCTACTTCATGTACCCGGATAATAAATTTCCCGCGTGATCCAGGACATGGTCTATCAGTGTATCAAAAATCCAAAATCCAAATCCATTCAGCTGTTATGAATAAAAATCATCTTCATAAATCATTTTCACATTATAATTTTAGTCACTTAAGATATCCAAAAAGACATTACTCTGAAATGAACGGCACGAAGAGTCATTTACAAAACATGCTTAGAAATCCTTTCCGAATATTTTCATAATAATATTATCTGAATTTTCGACGCCTCAATAAAAGCAATTAAGTGCTTAATTTAAAATGAATGTAGCTACTAGAACTGCCACCGTCAAAAGATTTATACCAACCACATTCATCCGGTGATACGTATAGTATCCGAATATCCGACAATACAACCGGTTATGGCAACTAATTTGCATTTGCCTGGGACAGCACAAGAGGAAACTACGATAGGTTTGGGGTTGTATTGAATAATGTTCAAAATAAAAATCCTTAATTCAGTAACATCTCTTAACCGTTAACCGTGGTTTTGGAGTTTAGTTTGGTTTTAGTGTGTTTTTAACTTGTGCAATTTTATTCGTACCGCACCAAATAACTACCTAATAAGTAGTTTATTTTCTATCTGATTTGACAAACGACAGAATGAACAAGAAATGGAATTTGGAACACCTAGGTATAAGTGATAATGATTGGGGCGTGTTACAATATCAATATTATCACACGATACGCGATATCGCGCTCCAGTATCGATGATTCGAAGATGATGGCATTGACAGTATCGCAGTTGATATAAAATAATATCACGATACTAGGATCACGATACGTTATTAGTGTAGGTAACACGCCCCATTATGTACCAATAACAAAAGTAAATGATGGTCATAATTTACCCGACTTATTACAAAAAAGTTAATCATGTGCGTAACTCTAATTAAAAGATAGTTCAGCAATTTTGGAATTCGAATGATTATCACTTACTTTTGATATTCACTGTACGCTATAAACTCAAATTGCCCAAACCCTAGACAATTTTGCGCCCTGGTAACAGGTTTTAACCGTATGTAAATAGCGTGCAGCTACGTTAAGAGATTGACCAATTTTCACTGTCAAATTAATTTCAATTATATTGGCCATCTATTGAGTCGTGAACGGCATTTATAGTCTGTGCATTGTGTTGACAGCTTTGACACACAAGTCAACCGGAAATTATGGCCCGAAAATCGCGTGAAGTGGCGGAAATTATTGCCAAATTCAGGTGTTTGATTGTGGCAATAACTTTGCGGGAAATTCGATGATTCGGTGAAAATTTCGCATTATTTATCTATTTCTCTGGTGAATACAATTCGAAATTAATTTAAGTATACTTATAAGTATATACATGATGGCAACTTGATTCATGCATAATAATGTTTATAGTTGTACAGAGCAATTATGTTTTACCAAACGTTTTGTTCCCGCCATTTTACAGCAGATGTCAGTTCAAAGTTTGTTTTTTACAGATAACACAATGCTCATACAATAAATCGAGTCATAGATAAGGAGTATGATACTGTACAGGGTCCTGATCACCGAAGTACTTATGATTTTTGTGTAAAATTAAGAAAAATAAAAGTTTTTTATTAATATTTTTAATTATCGAACTTGTCCAAGCTTAGTGTTAGGTGAAAGAAAATTGATTGTCCACGTTTCGCTGCGCTGTTCTCTGACAGACACTACAACACATCAAATGCTAGTTAAAAAAAACTAAAGCCCCTCAGCAGCACAGGGCTACCACAGTGCGTAGACAAACTCGTTTTCTCCATTCTTTGTTTCCTTGACAGAACACAAAACGAAAAATCAAGAAAGAAAATGGTATTAAGAGATGGTTTTGTCCACGATTTCCTCTCTCCTCTTTTTTGCCGTGGTAGTCCGGCTGGGCACACGTCGCGATATAAGCACGTGGCTAGATTTTATTTTATCAGCATCATTAATTCAAGCACCTCTCGTTAAGCTGCTGCCGAGAAATGGGCGGATATGAGTACGCGACTTGTGCCCTAGTGTGGACATGGCTTTGCTGTTCCGTTCCTTAAATACAGTTATAGTAATTTAAGTATGAGTTAAGTAATAGTTGGGCATCGATGGTTTGATACAAACAATTTTCATCAACATTGTGTTCAAGAGTTGTGTTGAAAAACTTTGGCATAATTATTCTGTTATTCGTTGAGATTATTAGAGATATGTGTAATTTTGTTTGAAAAAAAATATATTGTATTTTTCCATTACCCCTAAACATGTTAAAGTGTCTAACAACCCCAGATAGCGAATTATAATATTTACTGATAATAATTATATTATATACTTAAGTACTTATTAAATTACCTTATTTCTGAACAAAGTATCGAAACTATCTACTTATAAGCAATAATATGGCAACCCACCTGCATTTAGATTTTTAAAGTTTATTAATTAATATGCATTGAAATAATATTATAAAGCCATCTTACGATGGTTATCATTAATTTTCGCCATGGTTTACTTACGGTATTCATTGAAAAGCATTCATTTCAGTGCAATCTGAAACATTTCTCATTTACCTCGATGAATTCCTTTCAAAATTAGGCATTCTGCACACTTGGCGACTTGTGATGGTCGAAATCGAGCACTAGTTTCACATAATCGCGCAATCGCATTTAGTAAATTTTTGTGAATGTTAGACGAAAACGTACGTTGACTTCTTTTTTCATGATCGCACTGTTGATCAGAGTGAGATCTGGTCAATTGTCTTACTGTAAAATTTTAGCGTAGACTATTTTCATAATTTATAAGGCCCACGTATTCTTACTTTCGGTAAGATTACTGGGAAGAAAATTCCCAGTTAGTCTTATTAATAAGACTACCGAGAATACGACAACATTTTTCCTGATGTATTTGTCCGATTTCCATGTACATGAAATATCAACCTGCACAGTCCCACAGCTGGGCACTTTTTCTCTTTTCATAATGAGAAGGAGTTAGGCCTAAGTCCACGACGCTGGCCTGGTGTGGGTTGGCGGACTGCACACACAATCGAGAACTTTATGAGGCCCTCAGATGTGCAGATTTCCTCAACATGTTTTCCTTCACCGTCTACGCAAGTGATAGTTAATTTATTTCCGAGTGTTATCTTTATAATTCCTGTGGGTTTCCCCTAGTACATGAAGATTTTACTAGGTCGGAGTTGATGTCGTAATTTAATATTATGGACCCTTAAAATATAGTCTCTGATTTCAACTCGGTTTTATACCTGCAAGTCGTTAAGTATGCAGAATGCCTTACCCAAGGTCATTCGGGGTCAGAGAACACCCTTTATCCTTTGCGAGCCACGGTCCAAACTTGCCTTTGAGTGTTGTGATAGAGTAGGACGGAGTATGCTTATATTAATTCTAACTAGTAGGTACTAATAAAATAAGAAATTTTAAAATTATAAATATTATATCTCTCTGATTTAAAAAATATTAAAAAGATACTTAAGAAAGAAATTTTTAAAATTTAATGGAATATTTTAATCATCTGTTTTGTTATTCTTTTATACAATAAATTTATTATTGTTTATTTTTTATTTATATTATGTAAAAATTGGAAGGGTTTCGTTTGTTTGTTATTATAAGTTATTTTGAATATAAATTTATGCAATGTTGGAGCGGATAATAAAATAATGGATGTGAGGTTGAACGTTGTCGTTATTAGCATAATGATGTACAAGAGATAACAAATTTAATAGCCTGCTTTTGGTTTTATTTTCCTGATATTAAATCTCGGGGATATTGATGATACAATAATAAACTTGACGAGCACAACTCAATGAAGTTGCAATGCGTGGTGTGTGCAACTGTGCATACATTTTGTGTAGGTAATCGACTGTCGACGAATCAATGGTGTACAGAGAAACCTAATAGGTATGTTTTAGGTTTAATATTTTCGTCCGAATATTAATAAAATAAATAAAGTGTAAAACATTTACTAATTCCATAATTCTGCTTGGTACCTATTGAATAAAATAGTGCATTAACTTATAATGACACCGTTCGACATCCCTGCAACCCCCTTTTTATAATAGTCATAAAGATAGTCGCACAATAAATGGCACACACACAAACACAACTGTTAACAAAGTTCTGAACCATCATATTTGATTTTTATCGAAATTTCATATTTTACGATTGAATAAAAACACTTTCGAAATATTTCTGTTTTTTATTTACCTATAGCAAAATTAAAGATCTCACGAAAGGCGATCTTCCGCTGTCCCTGAAGAAAAGACTCGTTAACGTGTGCAATCTTCCCATCCTCACCTATGAGTTTTAAACTTGGTCTTTGACAAATCAGCAGAGGTCCACGCTTGAGATTTGCCAGAGAGCAATGGAACGGACTATTCTGGGTATTAAACTTGTAGACCGGTCCCCTAATAACCGATCTAGCAGACAGTTTGCGACAGGCGTGAATCGCGCGGTAGCTGCTGTCAAAAATCACTTTCGCACTTTCGCATTACGTATAAAATTTGCCGATAGCGACGCGACAGCCACCGCTTACGGGTTCGCCCTCTGGCGGACAATATACGAACTAAAATGTGCATACTTGGCGGTGCAAACGTAGCCACAGGCGGACAAATGCTGTACATAATACGAATTTGTTTGTTTAACAGTTTGCGACCGATCGCGCTCCATCTGCTGTCGCGTGGCTTTCGGGTCGCTGTCAGGTTATTTTTACGTAATTAAGGTGCGGGTTAAGAATACAACAGTCTGTTCCATAACCAAAAATTACTGTTGCTACGCTAAAATGGATATGGGCCGGACACATCTGCCGTATGTCAGACGACCAATGAACCAACTCACGACCCAATGGGTCCCTCTACATGGTAAGTGAAATCGCGGCAGACCCAGCTGGAGATGGCGGGATGAACTTGACTCCTTTAATAAAGACTGGTCCTTAGTAGCTTCAGATAGAGAGAAGTGGAAAGAGAATAGGCAGGCCTTTGCCCTGCAGTGGGACAATACAGGCTAGTAATAATACTTGATAGCAGAAAAGGGTTTTAATGAAACAGGTAAGTTTTTATATTACCGCTGCTGCAACAGTGAAAGTAAAACGTCGTGGGGATATCATGTGCATATCAGAACCAATATTTCCAAGATTTGTGACATCCACCACACCTAAGGTTACCAGATCCAAAAAATAAGATTTCCTGACAAAATCTCTAATAGGATCAAGCACACGTTATGCCCATGGCAAAGAAGACTAACTATTACTACGTACCCATGCCCATGGCATGGCATGGCAACGGATCAACACCGCCTCGCTTCATCGACTTGCTGTCAACCCGGCTATTCATTTGATTTCCTGACGCGAGGCGATGTCGGGTGCTAATTGCTATAAGTATGCGTTGCAGTATCGAGTTTAATACAAAGAACACCGAACTGCTCGAGTTCAGGTGATCTATAATGATTGCCGGGGCGGTGAGTAAGCACATTTTATTCCATCATGCTCTATTTGGGTATAAAAATATTGTTACTCAATAAATAAGTGAAGTAGGTATATCAATTTCAATTATTTTACCTTTCTTTAAAAAAATCCTAACATATTTACATAATTTCTCATGATTTCCTGACAAAGTGCCTAAGTTCCTGACTTGACAGAAATATTCCTGTCTTCTCGTAATCGTAACCGCACCGCGATGGGCCCAATTAAGGCCCAGTCCTTCTCCTTCAGTCAGAGAGAAACCTTAAGTCCCATTTGGACTAGACATCAGACAACACAGTGCACAAACATAAAAAAGTAAAAATAAAAAAGCAAAAGGTAACAAAAAAAAACAACGTGCTATCGGAATGCCAGTACCAAATAGGTTGCCAACTCAGCATTTGCTGGGCATACGAACACCCAGCGCTGATTTTCAGTTGAGTTGATTTTCAGTTTGGCAGATGATGTAGGTATATTTATGTGTAATAACCAATCAATAAAAATGTTGCATGTATTTAGTAAACCTGTCTTTACTTAATGGTGGATGCCTAATAGCAGCTACCTACTCGGCGCTCAACCATAAATTCGTCATAGCATTAATGATATAACTGGTTCTGCCAGCACATTTACTAATGGGCTAAAGTATAATATAATATTATTATGAAGTCAATCCTTGAGCAGCGTTTAATTTGCTTACAAATGAAATCCGTACCAAAGGACTTGTTAGCTTGCCTTGGGCAGTACTGACTAGTTATTCAAGGACATGTTAATTCATTATTTATATTCAAATGTAATGAATAACAATTAATCACAACGAAAACCTTAATGAAACGATTGTAGGTAGGTAATAAGATTCCCCAAGTGTGACTCGCCCTCCTGCTCACGCGACTGAACCGGGCGAATTATGTACCTTCAACCTACAACCTACACTTTCCCAACTCTGCTAACTACGCAAACAAAATGTAAACACTGCACATCTCATTAATTATCCTCAATAAGCAAAGTTTCTGGTTGTTACTGCCGCCATACTTTTTCACAAGTTTTTTTCTTTCAGCCGCTAGAGCACTTTTTGGCGCTCGCGTCTCGAATTCCGCGGGAGCTGAGAAGTTGTATCCACTTCCTAGTCCGAAATTATTTAGTAGTGCCGCAGATATCTCCAAACCCATACAACAATACAAAAGAATAAATTAATATTATAGGTATACGTGAAGAGAAAACTTTGTATCCCTGTTTAAGCATATTGCGCGCACGGATGGCTGTGAGATTTCGCATAGTTAAAGTTTCCATGGAGAAGGAGTGCAGGCAGAAAGCTAAAATTACCGTCGAATTTCGACCATTGGGCGACCACTAATAAAGTAATAAACATACCAAATATACAATTTATGGTGGGAAGAATGTAAAAGTGTGACTGTGCCACGATGTCAATTGATGAACTATTGCAACTTTAACGTGCTCCCGCTATCCTCCATTAAATATTAAAAATCATTAATGAATGGAGGTAGTTTGGTAGTTTAATATCAAAGCTCTGTTGCATTGAATTTAAAACTGTGCCAGATACACCTAAAACAGCACCAGAATGCTCTAAAACACAACTAAAGCAAGCAAACATAGAACTGAAAGCTTATGTACACAACAAACGTACACAACGCACACACATACGTTTGTACACAAACAGACCGTTCGTCCGTCGTTCCATTTACACAAAATTCACCCGAGGCGCTATCTATCCTCACTTGTTTTGATCTCGACTGAAAACGGTCAATTATAAGGTTGAAGTTTAAAACAAATTAATTAATTTGACGGTTTACAAAGAAGAAGTTTAAGGGATTGTAAACAAAGCTTACTTTTGATGAACTGAGTCTGTCAAACTGCCAAATTGTTGATAGATTTAAATAAGAAGTTGTGAAAGGATGTACAAAATATAAATCAGTTCAAGAATCGACTTGACAAATATTCTCAACTGCAAGAATAAATCCAAGTGGGGAACAGCAGGATACAGGCACTTACCAGTAGTCTCAACTGCCTGCCTGATAAATAAATAATAATAATAATAAATCGACGCGGCAATATTGCCAAACGATGACAACGCCTCTTGATGTGTTACATCCTAACAACGGCAGCAGTCGGTAAGGTGATCATGAGGTGAGGTTTCTGACCGCAAATAGTAGGACCTATGGAGAAGAACCGGTAAAAAACTCCTTGGAAACTCTTTAAAAATAATAGATCACAATCTTGATCAGTACAATGTTGTGGAATGTGAAAAGATACCATGCAAGTAACGTGCCACCTGCGTATTAGTTTTACTTTTTAAGGAAGAGACGTGGCACACTGCCACCAAATAAATTTTATTTTTATTTGTATCGTTGAAAAATTTTAACAATATAATTTAAAATATGACTGTTTTGTTTGATATTTTTTCTTCGCAAATCTCGGTGGGCAAAAAGGAAAGTCAGTCGAAAAAGGATTAATTAAACGTAAAAACATTTATCCATTTATGTTACATTTATTTATTCACAAGGAACACCATCCGAAAAATCTCTTTACAAAATATTTTCAAACCATGCAAGCAATAGTGATTGATAATTATTATTTTACTAGTTCGTAAATTCCTTTGATTTATCAGCATCTTTATTTTTCTGATCGTTCTTCTTGCTTATATCTTTTTTGTCCTTACTCTGTTTTTCTTTCTTATCACCCATCGTTTCTTTAAACCTAGAAATCATGATCGCCGGTTGCGCTCCTAAAGATGACAAATTATAATTATCTAAAACCATACCACCATTATTTACTGGTAATTCAGCTGATCCCTCGATGTCTGGTTGGATGTTTATTATATCATGGCTCGGGAAGTTGACAACAGCATTAATCCCTTGATCTCCTTGATTTGGTGCCTGTTGCTGATTGTATCCATTGGAAACACCATTAACTGGATTTGGAACCGGAGACCGTAATTCGACGTTGGGATTATTCAGACCAGCTCCCTCGTTTGGTACATTCACTGCTATATTTAACCCTTGTCCTTGATTCGGTACCATTGGCTGATTGTACCCGTTTGAGTCACTATTTACTGGCATTTGGACGGTTTGCTGGAATGGCGTACTTGGATTGTTAAGCGCAGTACCCTGGCTTGGAATGTTTACAGCTAAATTTGGCCCCTGGCCTTGATTTGGTACCATATTTGGCTGAGCGTAACCATTTGAGACACCATTAGGAATTTGTACCGCTGGTTGAACTACCATCATCTGGCTAGGCTGATAGCTTGCTACATTACTTTGTAAACCATTATTAGGGAAAATATTACCGGCATTATTTAATCCCTGTACCGGACTTTGCACAACTGCACCAGAACCGCAGACATAATTAGGTACGGAATTCATACAAGTTGGCATTTGGACATACATTTGACCATTAGATCCTTGATTTGGCAAAGTGGTATAAATCACATTCGTGCCAGGATTCTGTACACCTTGCATATTCTGCATGTTATTTGGAAGAGTATTGGCAATCATATATTGCGTTCCCTGTACGGGATTTCCATTAAATAAAGGAACATTATTTTGAACACTTGGCATATTATATGGAAGAGTATTAGCAAGTACATATTGCGTTCCCTGATTTCCATACTGTAAAGGAACATTATTTGGTGCTGTATTCAAAACAACACCGGGTATCTGAGTCACCTGCCCATTCGAATAAACAAGAACATAATTAGGGCTTTGATTAGCTGGCGCCGAAATAGTAGGTTGCCCAGTATTCGTTATTCCGTTATTATAACCATTTGTATTTAACTTATCTTGCATCAGTTGATTCGTCGGTAAAGGAGCGGGTTGTCCATTAACAACTTGATAAGCTTGATTGCTAGGTTGTCCTGGATTATAAGGAACATATACAATATTGCTGCCTGGCTGATTAGCATTTGGCATAACAACTCCGTTCGGGTTAGGTTTGTTTTCATGTAGAAGATAAGCGTTATTTCCATTGCTGTCTGATCCAACCAGTAAGAAATCTTTCTTTTTATTTATTCCCACTTGTTTATCATCCTTTTTTCCTTCGTCTTTTGGTAACTCATCTTTGTTAATTGCATTCGTTTTTGGGGGCAATTCCTCCGAATTATTTATTATAACTGGATTAGTGGCTTCTTCTGGTTTAGGATCTTTGTCTTGTACTGTTGGCTTATCGTTAGTTAGCGATGCTTCTTTAGGTTTCTCATCGGTTTTTTTTACATCAATAGGAACTTTATGTTCCTGTTTTGGTTTTTCTTCAGGGAGATTTAATTTATCAGACGGATTATGTTCATGAGAATGATAGCTTTGTCCAGGTATATTAAATATGTTATGAATCTCAGGGCCAGCGAAGTCAACGTCAGGCATGTGGTCAAAATTGTCCATACCATAAGGTTTAATTCCAAAATATGGATCCATGCCGATGTGAATGAAAGGGTTGTATGGATCAAACGACCTATGTCCATGGTGCATATATGGTGAAAATATATTCCCATCCGAAAGATCTGGCAGTCTCTGTGGCCATGAATTGTGGTCGTAGTTATTATCTACATTCGTATCAAGTGGTTCCCTATTACTGACCACGTCTGCATTCGGTCGAGCCAAGTGTTGCAGTCCCGGGATAGGAAAGATCGGCTTATTATGATCCAAATGT
This sequence comes from Allophyes oxyacanthae, assembly GCA_932294325.1. Taxonomy (NCBI): domain Eukaryota; kingdom Metazoa; phylum Arthropoda; class Insecta; order Lepidoptera; family Noctuidae; genus Allophyes; species Allophyes oxyacanthae. The sequence continues at coordinate 14,105,764 of OW028628.1, forward strand.
GCCTCGGTTAAAACCACCACACAGATCAAAGGTATCAAAATCTGAAATAAAAAATATATTATTATTGTATGATAATTATAACACCTGCAATTCCTTCAGGATTGTCAGTGTAATAAATAAGCAATTAACATCGTCTATAGAGAAAACTGCTACTATGATTTAAATTTCTGTTTGATTTTTATGTGTATCGGTTTTATTGTAATTTATGTGATGTCTAATAAAAGTTTTATTTCTTTCTTTATTTCTAAAATTGTGTTCATCATAATTTTTTACAAAATATACCAAAAACTAGTCCTGTGTGTACTTACAACTAAGTAAAAAAAAATTGACCTTTTTCCATTCAAAACCAAACATTACGGTAGATACTAGGTAGATCCCAAGGGTTTACTAATAATACATAACCCATAAGCTGTCGCAAGTTTATGTATCCCACTACAGCCGTTGGGATCAACCGTATCTTCAAACTTACGCACCTAGCCAATCTTCATGATTCCAGGTTAGTGTACCAGAGGATAGATTGATTTGTAAATAACCAATGAAAGGAAAATATCAGCCATTTCATACATAATATTATTCCCGTGCGCTTCGTAAAACATTGACATGCTAATACACTGCCACAATAAAAGCTCGTGGCTTCGTGAGGGAATCGTTCAATAATCAAACTAACACAGGTTTTACTTAACACACTATTATAGCAGCATACTGTAGAATTTTACTACCCATTTTATAAACATAATCTATATTCGAATCATAAATAATAATATAACAGCCATTGGAATATACCTGTTAGCTACATATACTACACCTGTAACACTCAAACATCTATCAAAAGAAATATATTTTACACTCAAAAGTAAATCAAATCAATTAACATACCTGTATGCTACTCGCCATGTCGAAGTTCCAAATGATAGTTCAATCTCCGGGTTATTCATTATAATACAAGTTTATGGAAAAACTGTCGTAATGAACAAACCTAAATGTCCTTTTAATTAGTATTTAATGATGACCACACGTGATGTAGGTCCGTCAGTACCGGTTTTACCAATAATACGCTGGAATTTTGACTTTCCATTGTGACTACGCTCAACAATGTAAAAGAATTAAGTACAGTGCAAGTAAGTGCAATGTATGTTGCATGAAATTGATGTTCACATGTATGCAAATAAATTTTCATTTCTCATGCTCGGAAAGTAGTGTTTGTTGATCTGAGTAGCGGGTGGAAGACGCTGCTCCCCACCCTTGGGCGGAACAGACTCATAGGTAGTAATTACTTTCCACACTAGGGCCGGAATTAATTTTAAAAATAGAACTAAAATGGGTTAAGAAGTCTAAATACCTCGTATGGGAATTGATTCCTTTCGACCCTTGTATAACAATCTACTATTTCTATTCTATTCTAAGCTCTCACGTGAGAATCGCATGCCGTAGTAGAAAAATCGTGTGCGAGAAGATTGTATACGAGCTGTAATTCAAAACACAGTTCTACTCTAGATGATGTCGGATTTATAAAATTATCTGGTCTCCTTTGGGAGATTATCTACAAAACTGTACTCTCTAGGAATTCCGATATTTGCAATATCATTGTTCAGCTGGATGCTTATGTCTGTGTTCTTGATATTCCAAAAACTTAGTTTAACGGCATGAAGTGGGCTGTTCTTAAGAGGCAAGAAGCAATGATAAATGAATCAGATAATAAAGTGAATACGTACTTACACCTACCAAATTAAAACTTAGTTGTAACAAATTGAAAAATGAAATTGCTTTACAACAAGAGCGATGTTAAAAGTTTAAAAGACAAACATCGTCTATTTACTCACAAGTAAAGGCACTCAGTATTTCAGTTGATGTGCCACATCTCTAAACAACCCCTTAACAACCGAGCACACAAAAACCGGTATTTACCGGATAAACTTAGTCAAACAAAGTAGGTATTGTACACCTTTTTAAAAAGGACTTGATTCTGAATTCTGTTTCTAAACCGTAAATACACATCCATTATTCATATAGGTACACCTAGTTATTCGCGGCCCATGTCGCTGGCACATTTGAGGGTTGCCCAGGGGCTTGCCCGGCGTTTGCCCAATGATTTCCCGAGGGTGCCCCGTGATGTATAAGCAAGGCGATGCAAATTTACACCGATTCCGCTGTAATATAATGTTTTATGTACCTAGTGGTTGCGGTTTTGCTGAGCAGTTGAGAAATTTTTACCTTGAAGCGAGGATTTACTGGTGAAATATTTGGTAGTAAAATTGGCTCGACTTTTGCGTTGTTTTCTCTCTAGATTTGAGCAAAATATTCCTTGTATGCTTATAAAAGACTCATACAGATCACAGGACACAGCGAGAAAAAGAGCTGTGTTGAGCTGACAGGCTATAAAATATCTCTTTTTCAGTAACTATATGGCAAACATGGTTTCGAATTGATATTTATTGCAACGTAAAAGGACCTTGAAATATGGCTTACGAGTGCTCGCTATTGGGCACTCTAGAGACCGTAATATAACACTCGATGGTGCCTCCAATTTATATAATATGTATGCTTGAGTACTAAAGTGCATACGTGTCGCAAGAGGTCCTGGCAGTGTGTACTCTATGCTGGTAATTGCAGTAGTAGTCCGGGCCATCTTAACACTTTCCGGGACACTCGATAAGAAACAATAGAAGTTTAAAGGTACGTTTATATCTACAGAGATCGAGCGTGCCAGACACGATTATTCTATACATGTGTATTATTATTTATCTGTTTATATTAATATGTATGGTACACCGCAAACTGCCCTTTTTCTACTTCTTCCAAGTCATGTCCATCCAAAGGTTGTCTGGAAGACATCGCTTTTAGCGATAAGACCGCCCATTGTACATGTATATATTTATGATAATGTTTTTTTTTTGTATTTCTGGTGTACAATAAAGTTTATTGTATTGTGTTGTAACGTATTTATATACAGGGTGGAATTTTCGAAGCGTACCTGGAGGAAAAGTACTCTAAATACTGAAGACAGCAAATTTTACTCAAAGGAAACATTCCTTTATTTTTAAAAAGTAACAAATCTGCATTTATCTATTTTTGAAAATATGCTTGCCACTCCCGGGAATCGAACCGACTAAAATCCGAAAAATTGGCAAAAATAATGGAGTCTATTTCTTTCGGCATCAAGAAGTCAAAGTCAAGTCAATCAAGGTCAAGTCAGTTATAAATGAGTTCACAAGGGCTGATTGGAGCTCCTGGATTTGGTTTCCAGGTCGAGCAATGCTATTCTCTGAAGTAAGTTTCAGTAACATTACTTTGGAATTGTGCTCGTCATATAGTAAATTAGTAATAGACTCTATTACATGGGACTTCAAACGTTCTAGATACTCAACGCTGCAAACCGATACCGCGAGAATACAGGCTTGAATACTTACATTAAAAAAGTACAAAATAAAGCAAAAAATACATCACTATATCGGTATATACCGGGATGTCGTTACCAGTCACTGGTAACAGCTCTTAAAACGCCGTAATATTATCTCTCGATGTCGCCAGCACTTTGTACAGTATTCACTTCACAACCTACTGCAGCGCTCGACCGCCATTGAAATAGGTACCCAAGTACCGATATAGTGCTCATTACTCTACTGACATTTTATACCTATCTAAAGCAATGAAATATTTTATGTGGGTACTTACTTTTTAAGGCGCCATAGAACCTCGGATGGCCTGTCCAAAATTTTATAGATTTTTATAAGAAATTTACAGTTTTGCTGCTACAAGGCTGCTCATACACAAGAACATGGCAAATGGCAACCGTGGGTTAGCACTAAAATCTAGTCCAGTGGATACACAGCATACACGTGAAATTGTCTTTCTTTAGATTATTTCGAAATAATTCATAGATCGCACGCTTTGAGTGTCTAAATACTCAAAGATCGCACGTACTTGCGCCCGTGCGCCGTTGAAACTTGTCATGTTATGTGTATCGGTGTCAGACCCAGACGTCATGACAGTTAGCGCCAAATACCCACGCCTAATCGAGATCGATTCACTTTAAGGTGTACCTACATTGCGTTGTTCGAATTGTCGTTCAGAATATTTTTTAAAGTATACTGCGCAATGTATACATTGTTGAACTGTCAAAATTGAATGATTCCAAATTCGAGCGTGCATCGTGATTACCCTGCAGGACAGTGACGGCCGAACTGATAAGCGCTGTCCTTAGCGCTCTGCTATTGGTTGAGTATTTAATTCCCACCATATAATTATAAAAAAGACATCCAAACGTCACAAGTTGGAAATCGCTGCAAATACTTTTTAATTCTGAATCTATATTCAATTATGTATATTGGTATAAAAGATTACCTACAATATAATTTACATTTTCAGTTATTTTCTTTGAGTGATCGTTACAAAGTTAATTTAATATTTTATAAATTAATGGAAGTCTTCAATTTTAGTTTCATTTCTAAGTACCCACCATAGAGGAAAGATGCCATTTAAACACAAAATTACTATAATGTTCAATTTAACCATAACACTTCTTCTTCGCTATAGAATAAAATTATTAATTATGCAAATAGTGTATTGAAATAAATGTTTGAGCGGATTGTTTTTGTAAATTTAACAAATTAACATTTGTTTGAAACCAGCCTAGCTATGGTTTTAGAACTTTATATATCTACCAATTTATTGCAATTAAAATATGTAATGCTCGATTTATAATAAAACCAGTTTAAAAGTTATTATAATTTTTGCACCAATAAGCCATAATTTTTGCACCATGCGGCTGAATATCAGTATTTAGTAAGATCCTACAGTGCTTGGAAAAAGGCTGGATTGATGAGAATGTATCTTGTTGACTTGGGAACCTAGGATAATAATAAAAACGTTATTCAAAATAAAGATATTTAATTATTTCTTCTAGTAAACATTTTATTTATTTGAGACATATTGAATCATACACCATTATAACTCCTACCGAATTTAAATGAGTACCATTAAGATTATGCTTTTACTGCTTCACATTATTATTATCAACTTCTTCTTTATAAGTTTCTTCTTTATTATCGGCTGCAGCAGGCTTGTCGTCCGTTTCTTCTGCAGACCTTTCCAGTCTAAACTCAGAACGGCCAATATTATGACCGTACATATTGGCCAACAACTGCCACAGTTTTGAAGATGACTGCATCCCAGATATCGCGCTGATATTCGGGTGATCACAAGGGAAGTGACCCAAGAAATACAGCAGTGGATTCTCCTGCTGATAGTATCCCGTGTCAGGGTAGGTATTGGATAAATTGCTGACCAAAAGATTCAGAAGCATTATCAATTTGGATCGTGTATCTTCTTCCATTCCAGGCTCAACAAGTACGTTAAAGTTCGGTTCATTATTGTGGCCTTGCAAAATATGGAGCAAGAGTTGGCTGAGGTTGCCAAGGTCTGGCCCGCCTGTACCACCTTCATTCAGGTTTGGAAGCATCATATGTTGGTTTTTGTCACCAGGTTTCAGGATGGCGAGCAATAACTTAATCAGGGGCCCGAGGTTCTTGGGCGGGTTTGAATGACTGTTCGGGAACTTGAGAAGGATGTTCAGGATGTCAATGAGGCCGCCGTCAAGACCAGATTTGCCAGGTTTCGATTTGCCGATGTGCGTTGGTTGTGGAAGCGGAATATTAATGGTTGGGATATTGATGCTTGGAAATTTGATGGCAGGGTACCGTGGTGGTTGGTGGGGTATTGATGGTCGAGGATGAGGTTGTGGTCGAGGTTGCGGCCGAGGTTGAGGCTGCGGCCGAGGTTCTGGGTATTTAGGTTGTGGCCGAGGTTCAGGCTGGACGGGCCTTGGCTGTGGTCTCGGCACAGGTCTGGGCTGAGGTTCTATTAATGGTATTTCAGGCTCTGGCAATGGTATTTCTGGCTCTGGCAACGGTATTTCAGGCTCTGGCAATGGTATTTCTGGCTCTGGCAATGCTATTTCAGGCTCTCGGAATGGTATTTCTGGCTCTGGCAATGGTATTTCAGGCTCTGGCAATGGTATTTCAGGCTCTGGAAGTGGTATTGGCACAGGTTCTGGTTTCGGTAATGGTACAGGTTCTGGCTTAGGATGCGGCTCTACAGGGCCGGGTTGACGCTCTGGCCTTGGTATTACAGGTTTTGGCAATGGCGTTGGCACAGGCTGTGGTCGTTCTACTGGAATGTTTTCTGGTTCTGGTTTAGGTTGTGGCTCTTCAGGTCCGGGTTGAGGCTCTGGGAAAGGTCTAGTAGGCTCTGGCAATGGTATTGGCACAGGTTCTGGACGTTCTACTGGAATGTGTTCTGGCTCTGGTATTGGTACAGGTACTGGTTTAGGTTGTGGCTCTTCAGGCTCTGGCTGAGGCCTTGGGACAGGCTCTGGGCGTAGTTCAGTAGGATCCGCAGTATCTTTTTGATGATTTAAAGAATCATCACAATCAACATTTTTCCCTGGGCTTGTAGGTTTGGGTGTTGGTAAGGGGTTGGGTGGGTATGGGTATGGCTGTGGATAAGGGTACGGTTGCTGGGTGGGGTAAGTTGGTTGAGGATATGGCTGCGGGTAAGGGTATGGTTGTGGATATGGCTGGGGGTACGGATATGGTTGCTGGTTGGGATTAGGTTGTGGTTGTGGAATTGGTTGCGGTTGAGGGATGGGTTGCGGCTCCGGGTTAGGTTGAAGATGAGAACCAAGGTTCAGCAAAATATCAATAAAACTTTGCCAATCAAAATTGGACCCCACATTTGGCATCCACGGCATAGGTTGTGAAACATTAACATTAATATTTGGATGAGTTGGGTAAATATTCCATTGAGAAGGCCAAGGGTACTGAATACCAGGCTGATTGAAACCTGGATCTACAGGTTCAGGTATCGGAGTTGGAATAACCGGTACTGGAGTAGGAATGGGAATAGGTCTTGGCATTGGATACGGAAGTGGGTCGTTATTCGGAACGATATAGGAGCCACCACCGCCATTTCCAATCGGATATTGGGAGCCAATCCAAATAGGCTGTTGAATGTTAGGTAAAATGTCATAGCCGCCAGAACCGCCACCAATTCCGCCAAAGTTTAGCCAGTTGGGCAGCATACCTTGGATACCATCAATACCGCCGATTGGGAGTCCGTTTCCAAGGATGAGTTTGCTGAGATCTAAAGATCCTTTATGTCCACCTCCAACGCCTAAGCCTGGATTCTGTATAAGCGTTGGTTGGCCGTTGATCATCACGATTATATAGGAAGGCATATGACCTAATTGACTAGGGTGCACGAGGATGTGACCACCTCCTGGTAGCCGAACAGGGATTAACTTGGAGTTGTCCTTCTTGCCATTTGTATACTTATCATCAGGTCTCTCTTTTATATCAGGTACATATTCATTTGGATTCGGTAAGATGTCATCACCAGTGAAGATTGGATTTTCTGGCCTCAGTTCCGGCTCTAGTCCATCGTTATCAATATGTCCAGATACGTGTGGTTTTGGTTCCGGCTGTAATCCATCATGATCAATGAAATGTCCGGATATGTCTGGCCTAGGTTCCGGCTCTAGTCCTCCGTGATCAATAAAATGTCCGGATATGTCTGGCCTCGGTTCCGGCTCTAGTCCTCCATGATCAATAAAATGTCCGGATATGTCTGGCCTCGGTTTCGGCTCTAGTCCACCAATATCAATATGTCCAGATACGTCTAGCGTTGGTTTATTTAGTCCACCAGAAATGTGTCCTGACAGATGTGGCAAGACGTCGTGCACTCCCGCTGATCCGTCACCTGAGGGTAAATCATCATTATTTAAATCACCACTATCAGGCTTAATGTGATGACTGTTATGGTTATCATCACCGGGTTCAAACCCAATTACATCTATATTATTTTATTTATTTATTTTATTTATTTTCAAAAACATCTACTATTACAGGTCGGTAAACCTAATGCCATAGTGCTCTAAAATCTAGACATAACTTATGAAATAATAATAATCAATTAAATTACTAAATAACATTTACACAAACAAAATAAATGACTTAAGTACTATAAACTACTATAACAAATAACATATAAAAGAATCCTTGCGAATTCACTCAAGTTACAACTAAAAATATCAATTTTATTGTATGTATTATGATCTGTCTTACCTAAGTTAATTTTTGGCCCTCCAAAGTCTGTGTTGCCGTCGCCATGGACATCAACGCCACCTGGTGACAAGTGATCGTCATCATTATTGTTATCATTTTTGTCTCCATCGCTACCCTGGTACAAGCCGTCATCGTTTATAGAACCGTGACCTTCGTTATTATCATCATCATGTTTTGGTGATTCAACGTCATATCCATCGAAATCGTTATTCTCATTTTCTGAATTATTGTTGTCATCTTCACCTGATAGACCTGAATTATTGTTGTTATCTTCAGCTGATAGACCGGAATCATTGATACTGCTATCATTATATCCGTTTGGTGACAATCCATCAACATCAATGGTGTTGTCATCACGGCCCGAATTATTATTGTCAATATTATTAGCATCATAATTACCAGGTTTACCATTGTCCTCGTTTGAGGAGGATCCATCGACATGTAATGTATCATCAGGCTTATCTAAATCTGGGTTTGGCGGATTACTACCAATGCCGAGGTTAGGTGTATCTTCTGCCCCGCCTGGTGATATCCCATCGACATTGATGGTACCATGACCGTTTGGTTTTGCATCATTATCACTTGTGGACACGCCATCTATATTTATAGTGCCTGCACTATCATCTTCTCCTGGAGAGAGTATATCGTCGTTGGATGTATCACCATTATGATCTTCATCATTGATAGGATCTTGACTCGATGGCAGTCCATCAACATTCATGGTAGCGACATCATCTGGCTTATCAGCATTCACGGTACCTGTCAAATCTGGTAACGGATCTCTATTTAGTTCCGGGTCACTGACGGGCCTTGAGTCAGTACTAGATGTCGTATCACTAGGTGGATTGATTGGTTCCGACTGATCAGCTTCACCACGATATGGATTTACACCACGAGCTACATTATTTTGAGATACTGCTGGGTTATGTGAGGATGGTTGATTAACGCGATTTGAGTTTTTGGAAAGGAGTGACATGACGTGTTGGTGCTTGATGTCATGGGGACTCGGGTCCTCGTGCCTGCCCCGGTGGCGGTCGTGGTCGTAATGGCTGGGGTACCGCCCGTGAAACCTACCCGAGTGATAGTAGCGATGGCTGCCATAGCACTCCACCGCCACTGCGATGAGGAGCAGAAGCAGGAACTGGAAATCAAAGAAAGTTGTATGAAAAAGTCGTAATCATAACTTAATAAGTAGTTATATGTCAGAGTAACACTGTTCATGTACCTAAATATGTAGATCAAAAATGTATAAGAAATACGTATTATCTTTATAGTTTGTTCATTATAGGGCGACATAATCGCTAAGCGATAAAGCCCAAAAATAAAGAAAAAAAAAAAAAAAAACTTTATAGTTTAGTACTATGATCAAAACACTCAGCTTTTCTGGCAAAATACACTAGAATTCAGGTAAATACGTAGTGATTATTAACCGTTAAAACAAGTTAAAATTATTAAAAAATCATAAAACTAGTCAAGTGCTTTTATTTTTAAAGTATTTAATCGTAGGTAATTAAATTGTTAAGTTTCATTTGACTGTTGAGGGCCGTCACAAAACATAAAATATTTATATCTCCATCAATCATCAAATCATCGATAACAATTTAGTAAACAAGATTCTTTTCCGATTTTAATAAAAATAAATGTTTCGCATCATAGAAAAATATATGAAACTACCTCGAGATCTACTTTAGTATTAAGTATACAGTTTAAACCATAGATATCCGGTTTAAACCATACAAATCGATTAAGCCTATTCCGAGAAAACGTTAAATATATCTACATAAAATAAATAAAATATTTTGGTTTAAAAAAACTATAGAACACGCTTTAATCATCCAAAACGAACGTGTATGCAAAAAAAAAACATTTTCTTACATAGTTAGTTAGTTAATTACAGGTCAAGCTAATAAAAGCGTGTTAAAAACCTACCTACGCGTGAAATATAATTAATTATTATTATAATCTTTTCTAAACTAACCACTACCTATAACTATAATAGATTCTTTGCGTATGAATGCGAGAAAGAGAATTTACAATCTTGTTACAACTGAAATAGCTTTCATCTTTATTACATTATCAATCCTGGCATAGAATAGCGTAATTTCCCAGCAAAATCCGCCGGCGAACCACCTCATACATTTTATATGAACTCGTACGTTACAGTGAGGTCGCGATCTGATGAAATATATTATTATATACTTAGATCCAATGCTACGCGAATCGAGCTTTGTGAAATATTGATCATGTATCTATGAAATCAAAATGGATGACTTTATACATTCAAAAACTATATCGATTTTGTATTGAAGAAAAAAAATTAAAACGCGCATTTTGAGTAAGACAGAACCACACATTTAAAAAAACGGACCATGGCAGAAGCCTTGACTAATAAGATCAGGCAGAGGAAGAAGACGGCTAATCACATTCATTTGCCAACTGATAATACTGTGAAAGCATAAACAGAAGGCAATAACTAATTTATGTGAACAAATCTAACCAGGCTTATTCTCTATGACAACCACGCACGTATCTTGCTGTCAAATGTAGCATGAGAACTTAGACTATGTAAACCTCTAATCTAAGCATGAGAATGACATAGAGCAGCGTGGTTTAACCGTGACACGTTATTGTCATACCCAGGATAGTTACTAGAAAAAACTAAATTAAAAACACTGATTAAATTATACCTGTCCTTGTCATTTGTATACCAATGAATAGAGATAGCAAAAGACTTAATATCTAATTTATATAAAAACGTTGTGACAAAATGCAGACATTTGTAGGTATTGTTCAAGGCCGGATGTCGCCAGTTGCGATTAAAAAGGGCTACTCATCATTTTTTACTAAGGAGGTTAGTTAGTTAGTTTTTTTTTTATAGTGAATAGGGGGGATGATTCTAAAAAAGCTAAAAAGCTAAGTGCTAAATACAAATATACATCGCCTACAAGTATCTATCTATTACCTGGGAATCAGAGAGAATTCCACCACTAAGAAAATTGCTCACTTTACAAGTAACAAATAAACTACGAATTTAGCATATTATTTTGTAACACTTACACCCTGTTTACCGAAAACAGAATGCATTTTCAAACGCGCGAATATTTAGCACTTCACAAGTTAAATAATATAAACATTAAACATTGCATATAATATTGTTATAAATAAAATAGCTCACCTGTCCAGACCTCGCCATCTCAACTTGCAATGTGCTCCTGCAGTGTCAACACTACAATTTAAAGAAAGCCGCTAATTAACAAGGTATACGTTAATATCAGTAGCTAACTATCTAACCAAACTCGATGGCTATTTAATTTGTATTTAATTGATAAAAACATTGCTGAGATATTTTAGTCTGGTCTGGTTTGTGGTGTTGGAGGCCTTTCGATCATGATGAAAAGTGTAAGAAGTGTTTATAGTAAGTAACAAGATAAGTTAGTGAACAAGACTAATGTTGGCAAAGCCGGGATCAAAGTTAAAGTCAAAGTTTTTTAATTCAACTGGGCCTTTGCAGGCACTTTCAAAACGTTGTGATTCTAGGTGCACGGTTCCAAGTCGGATGGTCCTTGAACCCCGGCAAAAACTCTATGGATACTCTTTTCACAAAACTATTCGTGAACCAAGTTAGCTTGGCTTCCGGTGTGCCCTGCGCTTTATGTTCGTCATTCATGAAAATGTATTTCTAATAAATAACCGTCAAAAACCCCAACTAGAAACACAGCTGTAACTTTTGAACGGCTGAACTGATTTTCATGAAACATAGCTCAGATGATACCCAATTAAACTGGCTTTCAATTTAAAAAAATTGCTTTGAAATCGTTCCATCTGTTTTGGAACTACGATGCCACAGCCAGGTACACATATACACAAATACTCACTGCAAAGTAATAACACACCTCCTTTTTGTTGGGGGTTAAAAAGGCGAGGAGCAAAAGAAAATACAAAGTTGGTGAAAGGCTAATTTATTCAGTCTCAAGAATCAAAGTATTTACACTATGTACATAACATTTAGAACTATTTAAACTATATACAGACCCGATTACTTACAACTAAACTTATATAATATTAAAAACTAAAACTATGTAATATAGGAAAATCAAAATCCGTTCAGAAATAGCCAGGGTCATTCCAGTAACAACATTTGCCACATAATTTTTTATCGAAAACATGATTCTTAGTTGATTGATATTTCGTTTTTTCCCAACTATGAAGTTGATTTCCAGTCTAACTAGATGGTATTAAATATCAGCATATTACATGAAGATGTGTGAAATTCGATGACGAGAAGGATAAGTAACCGTATTTCGTGGTGTGGGCATGTAATGCGGAGGGATGAGAAGCACATAACGTTGTAACGAGAAGCGTTATAAGCATGAATGTTGATGACTACAAGAGAAGGGGCAGACCAAAGAAAAAATGGATGGGTTGTGACACCATTGAGACAAATGACACGGTTGAGAGGAAAGTTAATTCTGAGATGACTTCTGATAGATATGAATGGAAGAAAAAGACATAGGTATTGCACCAACGCCAAATAATGGGACAAAGTTAGGGAGAATTTATGTCAAATAAGAATTATAATAGAGACAGATGTGAACACTGTATTATTTGCGATTATTTCATATCAGATTTTTTTTTATTTATAGGCAGGTTCATCAATACCTAAATTTTATTTTATTTATTTATTAAACGTTCACTGTCCCGACAGCAGACACAATAGTTAAACAATCGACATGTACCACATGTGGTTCATGGGACTGGAAAAGGGTTAATGTTACTATGCTTATTTGCCAAAGAATTTTGAATATTGTCATAGTAAATCCAAACAGGTTTAAATATCTCGATTAATTGCTATTGTAAATGTTCTGTTGATTGTAAAATGCGTTAGTTATATATGTAGTTCTATTTGTAGTCATTGTCGTTACTCAAATCGCTAATTGATTCGTATTTAATTAACTATTACATACCTATGGTCGATTGTCAGAGGCATGTATTGAACAGAGAGTATTTTTTTGTTTTTTGAGATATTTTTCGCTATGATAATATACTATAGTAACAAATGGGTAAATATAGTTACAAAGGGGTAAGTATAGTAACAAATGGGTAAGTATAGTAACAAGAATGTTTCTTTCAAAAGGTCAGATGATGAAATCCATTATTTCTTTAGCATTATTTATTTATTGGGTGGGCAGTAGAACGATTTAAGAAAATAAAATAAAAAATAGGTATTCATAGGAAACAGTTTTCTTTTTCGATTGATCTTGGTTGTACCTAGCTTTTGGTCTAGGGCAAATCAGGAATGCTAACAATAAAAAAATAAAAAAAAATCAAATGATTTTTTATAAATGTTAGTGCATAGGCACTTAACTAAATGAATGGGAGGTAGCAAGACACGAGGCCAGCAGCTGGCCCCCCTCCCTTCCCCGGTTACCCATGATGATGGATGATAGAAAATACAAAAAGAAAATAACACTATCTAGCGGAAAAAAATAAGATATTTTTCATTTTCTGACGAATATAAAGAATTTAAAGGACTTTTGGCATTGGGCTAAAATATATGATGTTTCTCATGATCGCACTTGACATAATAGTATGGTTTCCGAATGCTGGCGGCTAGTTCGCCGGAGACATACCCCGGACAGCCGCACGGACTCCGGCGGGGCTTCCCACTGCGATCCGACCTACACACCGAATAGTTCCGGTTACTGAGCGAAGATGGCACCACTGGGTTATGAGGTAGGAACTAAGTACTTAATATTATGTAGAAGAGAAAGAAGATTATAATTAAGAAAAAAAGCATTAAACAATTGAATTGAAAATAACAAGATGTAGAAAACTAATCTTAAAATTAATACTTAATTCTAAAAACCTTAGTTCCCAATAACCTCTGTTATTGTAACTAAAATTGAGTTTTTACGACCATTTCTAGAATTATTTGACTTGAAGTTACTTCTGTTTTTCGTTAGATTGTATTCATATTGTTACTGGAATTTTAATTGTCAGGGGAGGCATTGCGAGGCACACTTTGAAGACGATATATCTAACTACAACAAGCCAAACTAATATTTAATTACAAGAAAAACAATTCAGATGGCGACACATCTACGTAATGCTAGAAAAAACATTGTCAGCTCCAAATACTGCAAATTATAGAAGAATTACTACCAATTATTATTTATAAATAATTATAGATATTTAAAAAAAACTTGCTTCCTGTACCTATACAATTCTGTGCTCTTAATTGTACCATATATTTTATTGTATAACGCAATTCTACAAATCATTGGTAAGTATGCTATGTATGCACACCAGCCCTCCCCTACCAGCCCCGCGCACCTACCGCTGCTGGCGCGGGCGCGTGGTGTCGCTGTGCCGTATGGAGCACGCGCGCACGGCCATGTTGGGGCGCAGGAAGTCGGACAGCGCGCCCGCGCCCGGCGCCGGCCGGTCGAACGGGAAGCCCATGGCGCGCCGGTCGGGGTACTTGCGGTCGCGGATGCCGCAGTACGACGACGCGTCGTTACACGACCCGACCAGGTCTTGCTCGACCTGCAACACGAGATAAGCTATACAATGTTTATACCAAACAACGACATAATTGTAGCTACTACTGGCTACATGACAAAAAGTACTTCAGCGTCATCTATCGGAACGAAGCGGCAACTCAATTCTTACATTGCGCTATACAAGATCCTAACACATTGTAGCGACATCTAGCGCTACAATAGGTAACTACGTAGCAACGTAGGGAACTATGTTGGGCGTATACAATACGAATTCGCCGAATCAGAATACAAAGCCTGAATACGCAAGTAAAATAATCATTGTATCTAACACACCAACCGTCGAGCTTCGGCTCGGCAGGCAATATCAATTCATCTGATCCTGAGAATCCTCTCTTTTCAATGGAGGAACACCATAAGTAGCTTCTCCACATACTAATGCACTTGAGCAAAGAATTATCGTCTCCCTCTTTTCTTGTGTCTCAAACTTACATCTTGCCATAAGATAGCATCACCTAATGTGAGACAGATAGTTATCACTAACCCACATTTTCAAATATTATTACAAGCAATACCTCCTTTTAAATCGTGCGCCGAAGTCCAAAGAGAACTGCGATAAGCTGTAAATAAGGCTGTAGTTGACATACCCTGTCCTCAGCCCAGTTGGACACCATGGCGAACAGCACTACGGGGTAGCCCTCAGGGGTTCCCTTGGCGACGAGCAGGTGGTGTGGCCAGCCGCAGCCGCAGAAGTCGAACTCCGCAGACTCCGTCGAGCCCGTCTCGCCGGGCCGCGCCGACTGCGGGCGAGAAACAATCATCATCAGTTACATTCTGAAATACCTTTCCAAGCTTGAGATGAAATATTTGAAATCAAATCGATCATAATTTAGCAAATTATTTCGTTTACTATTGCCTTAACCTACTACTAAAGTGGACATTGGGTGCGAGCTCAAAAGCGTTCAAGCCAAAAAGAGTTCCAACACGAAAAAAGAGTTCCAATCACGCGCCACTCTTTGTTTTGTCAACCAACATAATACACATCAAAACTGCCGTACTGTTTTTTGAAAAAGTTGAATAGGCTGATAATGGTCGCAAGTAAAATTAAGCTGTTTACTTATGACGATACGGTTTCAATTAGGATGTTATAGTTTTTTATATTTCTTTAAATTAATACCTACATACCTACGCGTATATAGGTTGACTCGGGACACATTTGTCATGAATTTTGTTCAAGACCCGTAGGTCAATCCATCGAAATCCATCGAATGCGAATTTTTTAAAATGTTTTTTTTGTGCTTTCATAATGTGCGCACACTCCACATACCTGGTCGCGGAAGGTCCTCTCGTAGGGAATGGTGACGGAGGAGTCCAAGCTGCGGTGACGGATCGTGTTGTTGCCCGGACGCACTGCAGTAAAGAAGCATTTTAAGAAGGTAATTCAGGCCAGCGTGCTGGACTTAGGCCTAACCCTTCTCATTCTGAGAAGAGTCCCGTGCCCAGCAGTGGGACACGTAAAGATACAGGAGAAATCTAAATGTAGGGCAACTTTATTTAAAAAGGAACTAAAGAAAAAGATAAACTATGGTCAATATACTCACGTCCAGTAGTGAACTTGTCGAGCTCTACCATGAGCCTCCTCTGGTCGTCGAAGTTGAGCGGCTCGCCGTTCTCGTTGACGGTGGGCGCCATGAAGATGCGCACTGTGCCCATCAGGTTCTGCCCTGAAGTGTTGTTGACTTCGATACTGTGGAGAGAATTAATAAGACATGTTTATAACCGAACCATCAAAAACCCCCGACTCCAAATAGAAAAAGAGCTGTAACTTTTGAACGGCTGAACAGATTTTCATGAAACATAGCTCAGATGATACCCGATTAAACTAGCTTCCAATTAAAAAAAACTGCATTGAAATCCGTCCATCCATTTTGGGGCTACGATGCAACAGACAGATACACACTACAAACTTATAACACCCCTCTTTTTTGTCGGGGGTTAACAAGAAGCTGGGTTTTCGCATTTAGTAAAGATAGGTCAAGCAAGAAGACTGTTATTGATACCAACAGACTTCCAAAATTCCAAACGAAAGAGAAACGATTTTAAGTACCATTATTATAATTGAGGACAAACCTGTCATTTACCGAACACAATTTCTAACTCTGGAACTGTGGGTTTCTGGCTCTGATTTTTATGTGTGGATTTTTGTGTTTTGTTATTGTTAGATAATTTTTTCTATAATCTTGTTTATTTATTTGCTGTGTGTCTTAATATTTATTATTGTGTGTGTTGATGTGATTAATAAATCTAGTAAAGCGACATCTAGCGCTACATGAAATAACTACGTAGCAATGTATCAAGCTAACTATCCGACCAATCAGATTACGAAGCCTGCATCACGCAAGTAAAAAGATTATCGTATCTAACACATACAACTGTCTGACATCAACCGTCAGGTTTCGGTCCGCCAGGCAATATCACGTCGCCTGATCGGAGGATTCTTCCTTTGTAATGGAGGAATACTATACCTCGTCCCTCTACGCCAGTTTCTGTCTTTCTACTGAGAATGTTCTAACAGAAAAACTTAATAACATTAGGCCTTTTGTAATTAGCCTGAAAGGTTCCGTGATGTTGCCAGTAGGTGTAACTGCTACTCACACGTAGGTGAAGTCCTGGTGCTGCAGATGCGTGAACCTGGCCAGCACGGCGCCGCGCGGCGAGAAGTCCAGGCCGCGCGACAGGTCCACGGTGCTGAGCTCCCAGAACGTGCCGATGGTGTTGGCGCCGGCCGCGCCCTCCAGGCTCACGCCCGACACGCGCACGCCCGCGAAGTCCAACTGGGGACAGCGCATCACATTCAATGAGACCATTAACTTACTACTCTAATAGACATCGGGTCCGCGCTCATGTGTCCGAGCCAAACGAGTTCCAAGACCAAAAAAGACGTCCAATCGCGCGCCCGTCTTTGTTTTGTCAACCGACATAATACACGGCAAAAATGCCATGCTGTATTGTGAAAACGCTTAAAAATTAGATACCTACTTTAGTAAAATGAATAAAGAGGATACCAAACCATGCTGTGCCCGACAGGGTCCATAATAATTGATCCATAGATTAAGCCTACCATCTGTTTTAACTTTACATTATGGAATGCAATAAAGATTTGATTTGATTTGGATGGTGTATTAATATTGAATCATTTAATAGTATCTAATATTTTGCTTAGAAATATAGTAGGTATTTTATTGAAATTCTTATTAAGTACAAATCACCGCACAAATCAACATAAACAAAAAGTATCTCTGTCCTTTTCTGACACATTACGCACGTAGTGGACAGAACGAGAAAGTAAAAGTGAAAATAGTGCGGCCTCAAATGGAAGTTGAATAGGCTAATAAATTGTCACAAGTTTTTGAATGCTTACCTACGCTTGCACTTATTAAACTCGTAAACTTTGTTCTAGACCAACCGTCCAATGTCTGTAAGTCATTGAATGAGACCAATAAATGGCTACATTTTTGTGCTCACTTTTTGGTGTTCTTTAGGACTGTCGGTGCCCTAAATAGGAACAGACGTAAAACCACGGTTATGCCACCATAGTGGAATCCTGGTTAGATTCTACACATCACACGATCGAAGAGTGCCTTATAGGCTTCGAGCGACAAGTCCTATAGGCCTTTATAACTCATCTGGTTATCCCTTCCCGCGTCCCGCAGACTATCAGGAGGGCCGCGCTTACTGCAGTTGGTCTATAGTTATTGGTATCAGGCAAAATCTGCCTCCCAAAATTGATGAGTTCCATCGATGCTAGATACTTTACCCGAAGGGGTTAATTCGAGCTCAATTTGCGAGGCGAGCAATATGACCCCGGTGTCTATTATCTATTTATTCCCTGAATAAGTGAATATAGTTCCATACCTTATCATCACCGTATGGGTTCAGCTTGTACTTGTACAACTGGAATAGGTCGTCGATGTACGAGTGCCAGCGGTAGAAGATGGGATCACGCATCGCCGTCGCAGAGTCACCCATCACGCCGAATTGTTCCTGAGGGTTGGTAGGAGAAATTACGTTATTTAATGACACAATAGAAAGTCACATATTTATTTCAACAAGCATAATTTTTATCAGAAAATAAATAGTTCCCAAAAATATAATGAAGCTTACCAAATGACGATGATCAGGGTCATGGGAGTAGGAGATGAAGACGTGTCCCATGTTGTGCAGGTCGCCGTAGTAGCCGCGGTTGGGGCTGATGACGGACGACTCCATGATGTTGCCCAGGGTGTCGATGCCTTGCTCCTCGTCCAGCGGCACTTGCCGGCCGTTGGGCTGGACAGAAAAACATAAATTTGATACTATGCGCATTATAAAATAGAATGAGCTCCACAGCTTATGTAGACCCTTTTTTTTATGAGCCTGGTGAGAACCCATCTTAGGTCTGTCCTCCACCTGGGGGGGGCGGAGGGGTGTGCCGGACTCCTACCGGTTAAACTCACTACGGTGGTCCACTTCGGCACCTACAGGTGGGCTTCGGGTACTACCTTTTGTAGTCCCAAGCTTTTTTTTTTGTGCTTGCAATGAAATATGCGGGTCTTATTTGCCCCTGGATCCTTGCGAAAGAGTTACAGACTGTCTATGACTAACCGGTTATGAAATTGGGACATCTATAGCAATTCCAAGTCCACCTTCAAACATTTAATAAAATCTGTCGAGATCATAAAGTTATTATTACTAGTGGTTCTACGTTTATGGTCGAGATGCCTATCGCGTCCATTGTTGGACAAAGGCCTCTCACAATCTGCGAACACCCCAGCAGGAGCAGGGTACTGACCATGGTGATGGACTGGGTCTCGACGGCCTGCACGAAGCGGTCCCTCCAGGTCTCCAGCACGGACACTTCGGCGCGGATCTGGTCCACGGGCCGGTCGATGTCGCGGATGCTGGTGCCCGCGAACCTGCAACGTTACTGATATGGTGAGCAAACGTCCTCACTGCTCACGCAGACAGACTGCGGTTAAACCTTCAAATGAATTAAATTCCACATTTTGGATTCTTTGAAAGTATAGAATTTTTAGTTTAAAATAAAACTTTAGAATGATAGCTATCGTGTATGAATTCGCCGCTAGAGGCGCTAGTCTAGCGTGAGGTCTCCGAAATGTCAAATGTCACTGTTTGTGGGTGTGCTACACGGATTTATTTCTAATTAGAATGTTGTGAATATTTTGCAATACCTGAGATTAAATAAGGAAAATATGAGTTACGGGTCAATGAATGTCAGTGCATTAAAAGCGAAACTAAGATTTATTTTTTCGGTCTATACCTGACTTCGCTACTCTGCGGAATGCTCGATATGTTTACGGTACGATTTTAAAGTATTATTAAGATTTAAATGTAAACTTTGTTTTCACGCCCCTAATAATAAACTTTGACAGCTATACTTCAGACCTTACTCGACAGTGGCGCCAACTGGTGAGCACGAAAACAGTAGCCCTCATTTCTTCTGTGTCATGGGATTCTCAGATTTAAGTACCGAAATATTTGGTTACGCCTGTTATCATGAACATTACCTGGGCGGCCAGGCGCGGCTGGCGACTTGAGAGTCCAACTTCGGGAAGTACCCTTCTTCGATGGGCTCGCGGAAGTTCTGGAAGCGGCGCACGCGCGTCAATCCGTTACACAGGCGCTCCATATTGTATCTGGAAAAAGGAGTACTATGTAAGTGCGCAGTCCTGAACCTGTAAAGACTATTTTAACCACGATTTAAGCTTAAGTAGAAGAATACTTATTTATTTATTAGAAGAATACTTGCTGCGTTTTTCTGGCATAGAAAAGATCACAGCTTTTCTCCAGAGGGAGATCAGATATAGGTGATTTAGGGACAATGTAAGCCGGACTTCTACTGCGTAAGGGTAATGAGCAAGTAATAGCTGAACGGAACGGACTCCAACTAGCTGAAATAGGTTTTACCTTCCAATAAGAAAGTGTTTTTACAATTGCCTTCCACTGCAAAAGAGAAATAAAGAAAGAGTTCTTTATTAACAATTTTTACTCGTTCAATCCACCAACAAAGACACTCTTTGTTGGTGGAAGCACTTCTATGAAGTTTACCGTTGCAATTTAAACGGAATCCGTATAGAGTCTGCTCCGTTGTCCATGGAAGCTGAGCTGGCAGTATCCTCCTTTGTCGATAACAACTTGTGGGTTACTTTTATTTTAAACTTACGGCGATCAACAATCTGTTTTCCAAGCGTAGTTATTTTGACAATATCTCCCTACAACGTTGATAGCAGCGTTTATACAACAACTAAACAAGACCTTATCTGTAGTGATTACTGACGCGTTGCCGACCTAAGCTTGTACATATTGCTTGCTTGTAGATATTTAGTCATAAAAGGCTAAACTTGGAATGCCTTGTGTTCCGGAAATATCACTAGCTGGGGGGCTAAAAAGGGCCGCTTTAGATGAATCATAAATGATTCATATTACGAATTTCAAAATATCTACTTAATTGACGACTTAATGTCATCCGCATAAGGTTCATATTCAGTAATCATCTGTTTGAAAGTTACTAAGCAGATCATTAGATGAATTGCTCAATGTGGCCTTTTTAGGCCCCCTGTTCATATCTTTGGTTCATTCCCTCTAAGCACATATGTAACTAGGCTAATCAAAATTGTTATGACGGGTGTAACAGTTACAATAATTGTAGTATAGGTATTTTAAGTGAGCTATAGCGGGATGTTCCGCTCAAAATTGGAGCTGTCCGACTGGGGAAGTACCTCCACCTTGCAGAATATCGTAGTCAAATAACACTGCCCTTTCGCAGTGTTGTGTTCCTAACGGTAAGCAAGGTCGCTAGGAGATGTTGCCAACACAACGCTAGTAGTGTGGTCGACAGCGGCCACTGATGCCCCTGGTGTTGCAAGCGACCATAGGTTACTAACCGCTTATTATCAGGCTGGCTGTACGCTTGTTTGCTAACTTATACTCCGTTTGAAATAACATTAGAAATTTAAATAACTCCATTTACACTTTCTTCAACCGATTTTGACTTCTACTACGTTGGTGACATGACAAATTACAGCTGCAGTAAACATTTGTTATCGTAAATACGTTTTTGCTTTTAATGCCATCCTTATGCGTACGGAATAGAAGTCAAAATCGGTTGAATACACTGTAAAAGGGTTTGTTATACGTATCTAATCTTATTTCAAACGGAGTATACCTAGTGGTATAAAAAAAAACATAATGCCTCTTGATCGCCTCAGTCGATCCCGAACATGGAACTCTACTACCAGAGTATTTTCTGCTACTACTATTAATATGAATTACCTGGCAATGATCTGCTGGTGCATATAGTAGAACAGTTCTCCCCTCCTGTCCTTCTTGACGATGGACCTGTCGGCGGAGTCGAAGGGGTACACGAGATGCCAGTGCCAGTGGTGCAGGTTGAGGCCGATGTCCTCGCGGAAGTACGCGATCCGCTGCTCGGGCTCGCTGCTACCGGCTGTGTAGTTGCGGGGGATCGTTATTGGCATCTAGAAAAAGAAAGAATATGTTATTTAAACTTTAAAAGATTAATTTTGCTCTGGTCGAGCTGGGATGTACAGAAAATGGTGGTGCACAGAAAGCGGCTTCTCGAGTCGTTCTCTAAGTTCTTCCGGCACTCCGTGGGCAGTCAACCTTGCTGGCTGATGCTGGCTGCTGGCTGATGCTGGCTGCTGACTGCTGGCTTCTGCCCTTGGCTGACTTATTTTTCCACTAAGGTTCGTACCTTAGGGGGAAGATCCCATAGGACGTGCACCAGGTTGTCCACTGCAAATCCCTGACTTTTCCTGACCATTTTGCCAAATTACCAAGACCAATCAGAGGTCTAATTCACGCCGATCATATTGCAGTGACACTCGAACTTGACGCGAGCGTATCTCACTGAAGCTAAGAGAATACCAAATGTGTTGTTTTTATCAAAATTTTACTGTAACTGCGCGGCAACTGCATTTCTTTAGTTACGTAAATTAGCCAACAGCTTTTCTTATTTTTTCAAAATGTAACGAAAAATTATTCAGTTCATAGCCTTCATATTTTATTTTGTTATTTTTTGCAATGAGTTCATTAATTATTGTTTGTTTGTCTATTGAGGGACAGGGTGGATCCTTTTATAAAATGTCCCTCATTTTACAATCACTTGGAAAGAGTGTGCAGCGAACAGTGTAAAATCTAATTTTTTCCTTAATTTTCCAGTTAACCCCCTCTATTTCACTGACTTTCCTTGACCACTTTGAGCTTCCCCGACTTCCCAGGATTATCTGTAAAGTGGAAACCCTCTCGTGTAATTTTATGGGAGCCCTTGCCGACTTCAAATAAGAAAAACTGTTTGGGCTCTTCTGATACCTTTGGTATAAAAGTACCGTGTTCAACTTACTCTGTTTCCAGATTTCACAACGTTGCTGACCTCTCTGGCGCGACGGAACACCTTGGGGTCCATGAACTTGTCCGGGAAGGTCTCCGCGAATGTCGGGATGTTCAGACCTTTGGTGTCAGGCCTGTAACGTTAACGTGAACACAAAAGTTAAAGTTTAAATTATAGTGGTACTTATTATGATATTTGCTGTTCTTTTTCCTTTTTTGTAATATTGTGTAAATTCAGGTCGACTTTTAGCCGGGGCCACTCCTACGGCCCCAGATATTATTGTAAATTTGTTTTAAGAAAAGACTATCCATGGAGTTTCTTGCCGGTATCTTCTCCAAGACCAACATACTTGGAACCGTGCACCTAGAATCACGACGTTTTGAAAGTGCCTGCAAAGGCCCAGTTGAAATAAAAATCTTTGACTTTGAAAGCTTTTTTTTTTTGTTTAAATAACGAATGGAAGGTGTAAGTCATGCTCTGACGCACGATTTGGTTAGCGGTAAGCCACATCTCAATGTGTCTAGCTTCCCGTAGACCTACACGATATAAAATGGTATACTTAGGTATATTAAAATTCAATCATTATATTGGTTGATTTTAACTCATAAAGGGCAAAAGTGACACATTGCTATTCTATTTTATGTAGGCACTCCAAACATTTTATTGAGCCTTCATTCATCTCAGGGTATTCAAAACATATACGTAACCGTGTAACGTGTCATCATTACCTGTGCAGTATGGCCACGGACAGGCAGTAGTTGAACATGTAAGGGTTGATGCGCAGCTGACAGAAGGAGCACACCGACTGCAGGTCCTCGACATCACGCATACCTGTAAATAGGACAATACGTGTAACAGTACGGTACTACTAAAAAGTCACATATGCAAACTTCGTAAAACCGATGGCTTCGGAACTGAGTGCGACTTCAAGACCACGAATTTTTATTAGTACTGCAGTAAAGAATAATCTTAACAGTGGCGCAATAAGTTGTAATATTATCTAAGCGAGCGACTGCCATTGTTTGCTCGATCAGGTACATCGCTGTAACTTCTAAGTAGTGTCGTCCTGTACCAACTGAGTCGCGGGACTACTGGAAGAAATTTCATTAGTCAAACTGCTCATGAGTCAATAAAGAAACCAAAACACATTGAAACATGCAATGTACCAATGCTTACGTAAGCATGGGGGGGGGTAACAGCTTTGCTTACTTTTGCTGACGAGGGGGGGGGGGTTAATACTTGCAAAAAAAATCTGCTTACGTAATACTTGGACAGCCCCTATATTGTAGTAGAGCGAGCAACTTCAGAGCGGCCATAAAGATTGGTACGAACTGTACACGACATGCTGGGAGTTGGCTTCATGGGACACCGGCTGTTCCGTGTTGCACCCTTGTCTTTGTAACTTAAATTTCCACTTACCCAAGAAGATGTCGATGAGTTTGCCAGCCATGACCCTGTGCTTGGGCACGAACAGCGAGAACTGCTCGTTGTAAGGCAGCTCCATCGGCAGGGTCAGGTTGGGGAGCGCTATGTTGCGCACGGGGATGCTGCGCCCCGCATCGTCGCCGAAGCGGTTTGCGATCGTGTTTGATAAGGGCTTGTATTTGTCGGGCTGGAAGAGAGGATTACAATTAAAATAATAGCACAAGCGCTATCAACAAACGAGAATTTTCTGCTACCAGTAAATTGTAAAAAAAAAAATCTAAGAAACACATGGAAAGAAAAAAGAAAATTTATATACTATGCTCGTGTAGCGACATCTATCGCCACATAGAATAACTTCTTACAAGACAGCAAACTGGCAACAATAGTGGCGCGAAAATATGAATTGACCAATCAGATTACGAGGCCTACATCGCGCAATGAAAAAGAATATCGCATCTAACATAATTATATACAACTGTCCGACATCAACGGTCGGGCTTCGGCCCGCCAGGCAATATTACCTCGCCTGGTCGGAGGATCCTCCCTTTTCAATGGAGGATCACCATACCTCGTTCCTCTACACTCTCATACACACAGCGACAAAACACAATATTACAAATATTAACACACACTTAAAATTCAAATATAAAAGTCCTACTTACTTTGAGATAAAAATCTGCTCCATACAATTAATTCAATAATAGATATCTACTCGGCTAAATGTATGTGACCGCTGATAATTTTATCGCGATTTCAAGGTTGTATCATAACATAACCCCTTAAAGGAATCGGGACTAGAAAGGTAAGACCTTGTTATGTTGTATACCTGTGTACCTGTATACCTGTGTTCTGTAATAAAGTTAATAATACTCACGTAGAAAGTGTCCGGGATCTGGAAGATAGTTTTCTGGTCACCCTTCTGCATGAAGCATGGCTCCGAGGGCCGGTCGAAGAATAGCAACAGGTTCTCCTTAGTGGCCGACATCTTGTTTTACTGCAAAGTAACATTACCTTTATGGCCGGGTCTACACCTTTTTCTAGCAAAATACGGGCGTGGCCAATCTGAGGTTTTGCTGTAAGTACCTAAGTTTCTTCTAATAATCTTGATTTTACGCTTTGGCTGTTCGGGGCTCCGATTAGTGAAGAGTTCGGAGCGGGCCAATCGGCATGCCAAACGCGCACGATGCGTTAAATCCAAATTGTTAAAAGAACTCAAGAAATTGTTGACATTTAAAGTTCGAGCCCAAAAAACGGACTAGTTGAAGAGCTATTATCTACTATATATTGTAAGAAACAGTAACTACAATTGTATGAAATCTAATTAACCAGATAGAGATGAATAGTATAAAGCGAAATAATTGATGAAAATAAGTACTGATACTATCAGCCCATATTTATCATCCTGCTCAGCAAAGGGTTTAAAAAACAAACATAAAACACCCCTCTTTTTTGTCGGGGGGAATCAAACATACCTAACCTAACCGTTAAAAACCCCCGACTCCAACTAGAAAAAGAGCTGTAACTTTTGAATGGCTGTACAGACTTTCATGAAACATAGCTAAGATGTTAACGATTAAACTAGCTTTCAATTTAAAAAAAACTGCGTTGAAATCGGTCCATCCGTTTTGGAGCTACTATGCCACAGATGCACAAATACACAGATACACGCTACAAACTTATAACACCCCTCTTTTTGTCGGGGGTTAATAAAAAACATAAAAACCCTAAAATATTTAAAAAAATACAAAGAAACTGTAGGTACTCACCACAAGAATTTACACTGAACTAAATAAAAACAAAAAATTAAAAATATCACTTGTCTATGGTTACTTCAAGCCGTGACGTTCACGGCTCGACAGTGGTCTTCCAAACCTGGAACATACTTTATATACCATGAACATTGCACACGGTGACCCAGGAAACTCCGTGTGCAAACAGAAATACAATAGATATCGATAGTACAGGATATTCGTGGTCACCTTATCGGGACCACAAAATTGACAGGACTAAAGTATTTGTAATGTGGGTACCTAGGTAGCAGTGGCGAAGAGTCCATACAACCCGATTCCTATCGGCTTTCCTTTAGGAATTGGTTAGTTCATAGACCAACGTAATAATATATTATTTACTCATCCAACTGACAAAAAAAGGCCTGTTATTTAGGTCGATCTTTTCCTGACATGACTATAAGTATAGATTACAATAGATGGTATGGATTTTTGTCTTGCAGTATTAATTGAAGCAATTTTTAGAGGGCATTTTTGGGAGGTATTCCATGAAGCACACCCAAACGAAGCACACCCAGACGAAGCACACCTAAAGTATTCCACTTAGCACACCCATAGGTGGGCTTCAAATAAAAATATTAAATAATTAATTTCCTATTCCACGAAGCACACCTAGGAATATCACTCGCATAGTGCGGGGACTAAGAAATAAAAATGTCGATAGAAGAAAATATTTATATTTAAAAGACTAACTTAAATTTCTAACATCATTCAGTTTCATTAAAATAATGTGACGCAATATTTGTCATTTTTGTAATCTTACTATTTAAAATCACAGATTGTTTCATAATTATCTTTCCAAAAAAATAATTATTTTTTATTTTTTAACAATTTTTCTATTATGTTCCTTTTTTGTGTTCTTAATAAAATCACAGATTGTTTCATAATTATGCAATAAAAGCTTTGAAAAATATCAAAAACATTGTAAATATAATTTTCCATAGAGATCTATGTTGAAGTTTTCTTATAGCTATCTGTTTAGTGAATTATAAAAATACTCTACTTTAACATAAAAAATCACAGATTGTTTCATAATTACAATAAAAACTTGGACATATATCAAAAACATTGTAAATATAGTTTTCCATAGAGATCTATGTTGAAGTTTTCTTATAGCTACCTGTTTAGTGAATAATAAAACTACTCTACTTTAACATAAAAAATAACAGATTGTTTCATAATTACAATAAAAACTTGGACAAAAATCAAAAACATTGTAAATATAGTTTTCCATAGAGATCTATGTTGAAGTTTTCTTTTAGCTACCTTTTAACCTAATAATAAAAATACAAAGAACACTATGAAAATGACAAGTATCACATTATAATGAAACTGATAGATGTTAGATATTTAAGGTAGTCTTTTAAATAATTAATATTTTCTCCTATCGACATTTCTATTTCTTAGTCTCCGCACTATGCGAGTGATATTCATAGGTGTGCTTCGTGGAATAGGAAATTAATTATTTAATATTTTTATTTGAAGCCCACCTATGGGTGTGCTAAGTGGAATACTTTAGGTGTGCTTCGTCTGGGTGTGCTTCATTTAGGTGTGCTTCATGGAATACCTCATTTTTGGGACTGCTTCCCCTTTTAAAACTGTCACCCTTCGCCACTGGTAGGTAGTTTATCATATGCTTATCTCTGTAAACCTCTTTTCATTTGACAGTGAATATCTAGCAGAGTTTCGGATAGAATATTCACCGATCAACAGTTACTTTGAGGTACAAAACTCCAGCGTTCGATGGTCTATCACATAAGCGAAATTGTTGTTACAAAAGCAACTAACCAAGAGTTGAAGCTGATAGAGTCGCATCGCATAGAATATAATTACCCAATATATAATCCCAATGTTTATGGACCGGATTTTTTTTAAGTACAAGCCCTCCTCTTTTTTCTATTCAATTTTTTTATAGGTCAACTCTGAAAACATGAAAAATAAACCAAATTGCTCGTGTTATTTTATGGAAGGATGTACCTAAGGCAAGGATGCGAGGGTACAAGGATGTGATGCGTCATACTTGACATGATCAAAATAAAAATAAACTTTAGATATTTCTTCAGCATCCTACCATCTACTCACTTCCAGACCATCAGCATGACCTTTAAGTAGGATCGCGACTTAGTTACGAACCATGTAAGCAGCTGGAATTGTCCGTTATTTGGTAAAATATATCGCCAAGCATAAGAACAGTTAAATTCAGAATTCCAACATAGCTTTAGCGGTCCTACTAACCATAAAAATAAGTAAATCAATACATATCTACATAACTTAGCTGTAACAGGTACCCCGCATGTTAGGGTGGCATATTTTTACACATTAAAATTATTATAATTTTATTCTGCGACTAACTAAACTGTAACTCTCTCCGGTAACCTACTTCGGCGTCACGCGTGTAATCCAAGAAGGGTGGGGCAGAAGTTTAGGTAGTGTTCTATTTGATTGGGGGCAGCCCATCGAGCACAATTCAAATTTAGGAACGAATTTACCTCAAAAAGAACCTTTACTCACTATTATTTATTCAATCAATCAATATCTTTATTTGCATTAAAATGTGGTAGGTACTAGGTACCTACGTTATATAGATGGTACATCTTAGTTTATGAACAAATTCATTTTGCCATGATAAAATAGCATGCAAATTAATATTAATAAACAGTTATTAAATTAACGGTGAAGGAAAACATCGTGAGGAAACCTGCACAACTGAGAGGGCCTCATAAAGTCCTCGATGGTGTGTGTAGTCCGCCAACCCGCACTAGGCCAGCGTGGTGGACTAAGGCCTAACCGTTATCATTCTGAAAAGAGGCCCGTGCTCAGCAGTGGGGCAGTAATGGGCTGGATTTATTTTAGATATCAACTAAATTAGAATTAGACTTTAAAATGTCAGTAATGCAAATAAAAATTAATACCTACATCATAACCATTAAAATCCATTAAAATTTAAATGATTTATTCTGCGGTACCTGTAGGGTATAGGGTTATAGATGTACTTTCAGTTAGACCAACTAAAATGGAATGGATGGAGATGATGGTCACATAGTACGAACTTACGATGTACCTACCAAAATAGCCGTAGACGGGGGGGGTTAGCCCCCCCCCCCCCCCCCCCCTGGCTAGCCCCAGAACCTCAGCACCGAAATCACCTATTTGTGTGATTTCGGTGCTGAGATTAAACCCTGAACATAGTATAGTTACTTTGTTCAGGGTTTAACTCCCCCTCCCACTAACTTAATTCCTGGCTACCTGAGAAAACTGGCGCAAAATCCTAACAAACTGGTAAAAGGAAAAGGGCAAGGTAACGTAAAAGATGGGAAGATGACCTTATACTTACAGCTGACCCTAATTGGAAAAGAGTCTGGAGTTCTGGACACGACTCTTTTCGGAAAGCAATAGAAATTGTTAGCGAAGGCATTTGCCAGTGAGGCACACTGATTTCAGAGACATCTTAGAAAATTGAAACGACTGCATAATTATACGAAGGAGTTCAGGATAACAAGGCTTATTATGTAGTAATAGTGATAGTGGGGCAAAGATATTATGTTGCTGAATAACACTAGGTATCGAACTCAGGACTCCACGCTAATGGAAGCCGAGTTAGTGCCGACAGCATCTGACGTGGTCTGAAGTGTCCTAATCGTACCTGCGAATTAGAATACTTCAGTCGCCTTATCGTCACAAATCAAAACAAGACAATATCACGTCATCGCGTCACATTACTTGCAAACTACTTACCGATCTCAGACTGAAAGTTAGCAAAATTAGAAGTTAGAAAATAATAATTACATACCTACATTATTACGTCATATCAGATTATTTGCCAAAATACGCCTCTTTCTTTGCAATTCTCTTGGAATAATTATATCTAATTACACTTAATAGCTCGCTCAAATATTATGTTCAGAAGCGTTAAATATAACTTCACGATATTTACCTCAAAAAATCATCTGCAAATTTTGTATAAGAATGACGCAGATGAGCGTGGTAATATTGTGACAAGACACGTTATTGTCATAGCGAATAAGGCCCGTGATCAAAATATTATTTATTGAAAAAGTGTTATAAGTTATTATGGCATTACCTATCCCTCCATGTGTCTGTACTGTCCTAGAAGTACCTAAATAGTCCAGCACATTAGGTACTTGCCGTAGAGATTAAGAACGAAAGAAAGAACCGACGTTTCCTTAGTCGTGATTTTTTCCTTCTTGATTTCGACGATCTAGGTAATATTATGTAAGTACATCTATACTGAGGGAAAGTGGTTTGAATAGAACATTAATTTATCGTATTGATGTTTTCCCCCTTCTACACAACTAGTTCGACCTTGCCCAAGTTTTTCCACCAAAGTCTAGAAAAGTTTTAGGTACTATAGGTGTCATGCTTCAGAGAAGTAAACCTGTGCAGTATCTATGCATAGCTACATAACATTAGCTGTATAACCTTGTTCGGGTTTATCGATTGCTTACGAGCGCTAAGTCGTAACATGTTACTGTGAGTCGTTCGCCTGTGAGCGCCATGGTAGCCTGTTTCTCAATTGACCTATTTAGCCAGTGATGGGAGGATAATAAGTCCTAAATACCTTTTACATTGTCATAGGTTAGGTATTTTAAATTAATTATGAGAAGGCTGTGTTTATCTAGTAATACTTAAAACCAACTTAAGTCAGTTCTTAAGGTGGGTGGATGGATAATTATTGATCAGCTGTATCCACCATTGGAACGTTGATGGATGAAACTTCGCTGTTCAACCCTCTTCTATGCGGGTTGCGGGATACCAGAAGACAGGCGTCAAACTTGAAACCAATTACGATGCAAACTAGGTGGTACATTCTTCTTCTTGTTTCGTTATGGCAATTGAGCCGATGTTGACTATTCTACCAGTACATTAGTTAGTAGGTACCTACTGTCCAGTAGGTACTCTTTGGTACCTACTTAATAAATAAAACTTGGAACATTTTGCATTCATTTAAAGGAATTAATTATTTAAATTAATAGCATAACCACTTCGTACTTGAACTATGTTTAATTTTCATGCAATCAAAAATGTAATAAATTAACATTCCACCCCCTTGCCCGACCTTGCTAACAACCATAACAGCGCAACAAGCGTGTATAACTTGCTATCGTCATTATCATCAGAATTCCAATAGTAGTGTATTGTAATTAGAGATTTTACTAATTAGGTATTTGCTAATTAGACGGAGAAAAATATCGCAATTCACTCTGCATAAGAAACTTTGACGTCATTTTCGACACGCGACTCGAAGTCAAAAAGTTATTTTCGCGGTCGTGTCACATGAGGAGTCACGCGGGGGGACTTAATTGCTTATTTTATTATTGACAGGGTGTCGACTGCAAATGTTACATAAAGAAAAATCCCTGAGATCCCTATTTTGTCAAATTTGTGTTAAAATAATAGGTGTGGTCGAACATATTGTTTTGGCTTATATTGATGTTCCCATTACTTAGATACCTACCTACCTACTGTATTCTCAAAATAAACTCATACCTACTTT
This sequence comes from Allophyes oxyacanthae, assembly GCA_932294325.1. NCBI lineage: Eukaryota > Metazoa > Arthropoda > Insecta > Lepidoptera > Noctuidae > Allophyes > Allophyes oxyacanthae. The sequence continues at coordinate 14,137,521 of OW028628.1, forward strand.
TTCAACACAGCGAAAACCCGTGAAGAAATGAAAATGACCATGTTTATCATAAAGTATGTTCTCCAGACGTAGGTATCGATACCAGCGCAAAGTGGAACAAATGAACAATATTATTGATCAAATAACAATTTGTTGAGGAGCGCACAAGGCTAGAGGTTTTAGTAGTTCGAATTTACGACTGGCGCGGAGTAAAAAGCAAATGAAGTGATAATGCGCCGACGTACTAGGTGCGCACGCACAAATCATATCTGCCGCCACCAAATAAATGTAACTTTTTACACTTTTCCGTGACTATTCGACTGGCCTCGGGGTCTAGCATAACTCTACGATAACTTGGGATTAGGGATGTGACATTGTACCAAAAAAATCGATTTTTCATTAATCGATTTATTTTTGTAGCATGAAAAATCGATTAATAAATAATCGATTTTCCTTAAGATAATAATCGATTTTGTTATATTAATCGATTTTTTTCCAATTTGTCAATTAAGATCAAAATAAACGCCATAATATTGACTCTCAACTACTTGTCGTCCTTTTAGTCGTAGACATTGTTAAAAACGAGACTTTTAATAACACCAAACACGAAAAACAATCAAAATTGTCGTTTAAAAATGAAGTTTCACCAACGAATATTAATGAATGACATATCAACCAAATGTCGGTAAAATAGTACAGTTCGTTGACTCCATCTAGTGAATGATTGATTAAATAAATCTACTAAACTGTTTCAAAAACACAGAAGGAATGCCATCATAGATGCACAGAGGGGGGGAGCCCCCCCAGATCCCAGGTTGCAGATGAAAAATCGGTAATAATTGATTGAATGATTGATTTAAAAAAATCGATTATTAATCGATTATTCATAAAAATAAAATCAAGTATTAAAATCGATTTTTACTTTTAAAAAATCGATTTTTAATCGATTATTTTTATAATCGATTATTTTTTCACATCCCTACTTGGGATTCGTGTTGAATGTAATTGCGATCCACAGCATTATAATCACTGAAGTAACGATAGGGGTGTAGCGTAATAGTAATTCAGACAAAATACAGTTAATAAATGCTTTATTAATTTGATTACACAATATAAAACATCCGAATATCAGTAATTACAAGAGTAGGTAGGTAAGTATAATATTATCGATATTAAAAAGTGTATGTACCTACTTATGAGGTACAGTGTAGTTCCATGCAAAATTATTTGATTTCCGAATATAGGTACGTTTTCTATTCTGGTAGCTAAACATTATTGGAAACAGACTTAGGCGCGGTGCAGACGACGGACTATTTATCCGGCAAACTACCGCAGACAAGAATATTCGGGATGGACTCAACGTAGACGACAGTTATTTTGTTTGTAGTTGTCGTTAAACCTCTAGTGTCCTCACTGGCAACAACTACCAACCACAATCATTCTAGTCCGTTGTAGTTTCCCGGACAAAAAGTCCGTCATCTGCGCCACGCCTTAGATTTCGCTTATGCTCTAGGTCTGTGATTGGAAATGATTGGTTAGACTACATTTCCGCATGAGTGGAAACTTCTGCGAGAAATGTCCGCGGAGCTGTACGATGGTACCTTGCAGCTTGGAAATTTTATCAAAAATCCCTTTGAACCTACCACTAGGTCCAACAGGATTTAAGTCATGGTAATAAACTGCCAAAAATTACAAGTGGAAATTGCATCAATTTGAAAGTGTAAACAGTCTATTGAAAAGTAGTGTAAAACTCGGTCTCTTCAGTGTCAAGCCGGGCTTCCACTGCGAAAGGGTAATGAGCAAGTAATAGCCGAGCGGAACTGAGTCCAACTAGCTAAAATAGGTTTCACCTTCTACTATGAAAGAGTTTCGACCACTTTTTAAGCGGAACGAGTACGTTACTAACTACTTTTACTCGTTCAGTCCTCTCCGCTTGAATCGTACACAAAGAGCTTGAATCTATTGGTGGAAGCACTTCTATGAAGTACCTATACAGTAAAAAGGAGTTCGTACAAAGCCCGCTCCGCTGCCAGTGGAAGCCCGGCTTTATACTGAGTCAACTTGCAAGTTTAAAACCACGTCAACTTGCAAGTGTAACTTGTGTGTGTGTTTACATTTTACCAGTTACGGCAGTTTTATCCTAAAGCAAGATTTAATTTACAGTCTGAAGCTTCTCAAGCTTCATGATTTGTGTAGTGTTGTCTTAACTTCTAATAAATTGGAGGACTTTAAGGAACATAAATATAAACAATTATAAATGTTGTTTGGTTTGTAAGAAAGTTTAATAAAGAAGTATTGAAAAATATTTTCACAGGGTGTATTAACAAAGAAATTAAACAATAAATTTAGTTATATACTAACATATGACTTTTACGCTATGCTAGGTAATAAGTCTAGGAATAATTAACTAAAATTTTTAATATAAATACACTAGAAGTGAATGTTTTACCCAAGTCAATATCGATTCTTAAGTATAGCTAACACAGTACAAACATACATCGAGTGCGCCGGGGACTAAGAAGTGAAGAGATTCGACGCAGCTAATGTCCAGCATCGGTAAATAATAACAGTGGGCTCGAGGCTAGTCCTGCACGTGGGTGGCGCACACGTCGGTCACTCACACAGACACCCTCACACACACCGCAGCGCTGCCGCCGCGCACCCGTCGCCCGGTAGCTAATACTGCGTCTGTGCTAACAACATAAAATTTGGAAGGGGCGCTGCCCCGCCTAGCCGCTCTTGAACAGCAGGATGGCCACCTGGCCCAGGTAGAAGTAGATGAAGTGGCGCGTCTCGTGCGTCACGTACGAGCCGAAGTTGCGCCCCACGATGCAGTGCCACGTCGGGTTGTACTTCTTATCGAACTCCTTCTTGATGAACGCCGCAATGTCCTGCAAACAACACGCACGCCCTTCTAAATATGTCCTGCATCTCCATCAATCCAAAAGCTTTAATTAATTTGTTAATTCCATTCATCATTTTATTCAAAGACAATAATGTAAAATATTGAAATTGATAATGATGTGAATTAGAAAATGCACTAACCACAACAGGAAAACCTCAATGTTATCAATTGTGGGAACTTTGCACACCATAGTTTATCATCAATTATATGTATTTTGAATTATGTTATTAGTCATTTTTACCCGAAACCTCTTACAAATTATTCTTTACAAAATAAAAGTGACCAATGCAATATTCAAGACATTCAAGTCATTTGGATAGAAATCCCATCCACCATGACACTATATTGCAATAGTCAATCCAGCTGCCCACCATAGTGATACTGGTGGTATCCCTGATATATCATTGATTGATAATGATCTCGGGGAATCTGAAAACTAAAAACACAAAGAACTTGGAAATCCATGATGAAGAGGCTTACCTTTTCAATGTTGAACTTTTCTAGTGCCTGCGTTGCGCAGTCCACGGCGTCTTGCTGCATTTCTTCGCTCATGTCAGCATTCTTGATCACCGCCTTGCGGTCGCACATCTTGTCGGCTATGTGTCTGGACAAAACAAACTGAGGTGAGTACCTATTATTACTGAATGTTTGTCTTGAGGATTTTAACAATTTAAATTGAAATTAAGGCATACAAATTACTGTCCCATTAAAAATTATATGTTTCAGGATACTGCATAACTGCTTTCTACATTGATTTAAGCATTTTAGGAATATGGCCAGTCATACATAGGCATGATGTATGATGAATAAACTCATTTATAAAGAAGTTACATTGCTGTGGCAACTTGCTGCAGTTTAACTAAGATAAACTAGGTTTTCTTGTAACATAACTATCTATTCACACTATTCCCTTTATAAACAGCTGTTTACGGCCAATCAAAAGCTGACTTAGGGCTTTAAACCAGGCCATCTAACAGTAAAGCTCAAGATTAGTTCAGGTTTTACAGAAATGTATAGATTATGAAAGTTACCAGCCTACTTTTGGAAACAAAAATCCTAATTAGGTATAATGTATGATAGTGGGTTGTCACAATGGACTGTATTTCCTACTTAATATTCAAGTCAGGTGGCAGTGTTCCACTTGCCTAATATGTTGGGGAATAAAACTGCAGACTGTGTGTGTGACTGAATGAAATTGCTGGTTCACTATCAGAATTTTTTGAATGAATTTTCAAAACAAAAGTTATTGATGGCAAGAAAAACAAAATGAGTAGGCTGTCATCAAGTAGATAAAAGATTTGTGTTAACTTGAAATTCATCACTAGCGACTACTTGTTGCAATCGATGAGTGATTGATGACCGATACCGTCACGCGAAGAGGTTATCGGTCCCGAACCCCGTCGATAACATTCTGATAGATTAACTTATGTCCGACTTGAGGGGAGAAACATTGATTGTTTATATTGAATAACAAAACGCTATAAATAACCTCCAGAAAAGGTCAAGCGCGAAATCCGGGAGTCAATGCGCGCCCTTTACAAAATGTGTTTCTCACCCGCAACGAAAATCGCAATTTATGTAAAGCGCAAAGGGGCAGGCTTGGCGTAATTAGTGGCGCAGTCTACTTTACCTGACCTCTTCTACCGGCTGCGAAGGCCTTTTCGTTGTAATTCTAACGGAAGCACTAGCACTAATGCCCGTCATCAAAACTGATAGGAGAAATTAGAAACGAGGCGCCGACATGTAATTTAGCTTAGCGCTTCAAAAGATACAAGATAATTCATCATAACTCAGATTATCACTATAGAAACATCGTGGATAAATCGATAAAACCCATTTTGCTGCACATCTTCGCGAATATTTGCAGAATTTAGATGTTCCGCCTTCAGACTTTCGCACACCATTTTGTGAATATTATCGGAATTACCGAAAACTGGCACTAAAAAATGTGTAATATATTTTGCAATAAATAAATAACCACCATAATAAAGGAATACTCACTTTTGCTTCGGGATAAGAACAAATTCTCACGTAAAGATTTTGATAACCGGAGATTCAATGCCTACTTTCCAGAGGATTCTTTCACAGGCTTCTTTCAGCGAAGATTTCTTCTAATTGCGATAGAGGGCGTTCTAAATTCAAACATATTCGAAAAATAAACTTTATGGCATGTTTTCAAATATTTTATTTTATGCCATTAATCGAAAATAAAATAAAAAATTATAAAAAATGACCTATTTTGGAGTAAAAAAATTATAATTTTCATTGATCCTGTATTTTCAAATTATTCAAGGAAGACGTTTCAGAACGCAAGCCATTTTACAAGCTTTAAAAGATTAATACTCTGCCTGAAACTTTGTCTGAAATGGTTTGAAATAAAAAATATCTTGATAATTTAAAACAAATAATTTTACTGAAGTTTCGTCAATGGATAAGTAAAAATAAAAAATAAAATACACCTACATTTTTATTTAATTTTCGGACGAATACATTTTGGAAACGGAACGCAAACCATAAACAATCAGACCACTGGTAAGCTGTCAATATTGTTCCATTTCCGTTTCCTTCGGCTGTCAGTCGCCATATTTGATTAGTTCCTAATGAGAAACACCGAAGCGTTACCCAAGAATTAAAAGAAAGTAACGTAAAATATCACCTAATTTATCCAATATATAAGTCAAAATGTCTGGTGGAAGCAGCAGCAACAGAAATGAATGCAGAATATACGTTGGTAACCTTCCCCCCGACATAAGGACAAAGGACATTCAAGATCTATTTTACAAATTCGGCAAAGTTACGTTCGTTGATCTGAAAAATAGAAAAGGACCACCATTTGCCTTCGTAGAATTTGAGGATCCAAGGTAAAATATTTATCATAATACAGTGCGAAGCGTTAATTAGCATGCATTTATACCGTTCTAATTATTTTACGCAGGTAGGCGTATTCATCTTTGTTGTGTTCAGTTAGATATTTTAGGTTACGCGGCGGTACGTATTTGGCCTATTTGCAATTATTTAGCTAATTGCTTTCTGTCAAAATCGTTGTCTTGTCATTCCTGTGACAAGTTACAATGGTCATGCACTGTAACCATCGTGATTTCTTAGTCTTGAGGGGGGAAATTCAATAAAACTGGATTTACAGGTTTTATGTTATCTGTTATAAATTGTATAAAAATCATCCGACTGTTGTGACAATGATTTTCAGTTACAAAACGAACAATGCTACATCCTAACTTTTTTTATCACTAATGATGCAGATAACACTAAAATTATGGGTCTATATATATGTAGGTATAAAAAAACAACATGAATTACAATGATTATTATGTTTATTGTCTTTTGGCATACAAAATAACCTGGTAAACATGTACAAACTATATTATTACTGTGCATTATTCACTTGCCTCTCCGCTATGTGAGCAGTTATTTGACATTCCTACATACACTTATTTCCGATATGCTGATGCTGACTGTTCATTATTTGCAAACAGAGGCCCAATTCTCGTAATTAAAAATGTTCAAAATATAGTTCGGATCTCATTCCGATCTACTACCAATGTCATAAATGTCACAAATGGTATTCTCCTACCCTAACAAACAACGTCAAACGTGACATTGTATTGTAATGAGATCGAAAGTTGAATAAAAGGCAAATCGGTATTCTGCTAACATTTTGAACTGACACAGATAATAAAATTGACACTTTCGTCTATACACAAACGTCAAAAATGAGTTTGTAAGAAGATTGAATCCAAATCATACTGGAATCGGACTGAACTTTAAGAGGAGTAGAATACCTGACTTTTTGTCAATTCATAATATAATCTCAGGTCGGTCAACTTTCAGTCATATTATAAATTAATTACGAGAATTGGGCTTCAGACTAAAATTATCTCATCTATTTCATACTCTCACTTCTCATATTCTATAAGCCTGTTTTTTATATTATATTATATGTTTGCAATAAAGAATTGAGAATTGAGAATTTGTAGGTACTTGATATCATTTCAATCACATGGCTAAGACCACGGAAACTCTTTTTAACCAACTTCAAAAAAAAGGAGGAGGTTCTCATAAAATAATAGATTGCAATCTTAATTAGTACAATGTTGTGGCAAGAGCAGCGAGAATAATATAATTTAATGTAATAACAATAAATTAGAATAGGATAACAACAATGATTTGCCTTAAATAAGAATGCCATGGCAGTTACCAGGCACGACAGACGGCAATTTATAAATTACTTACATTACATTGCTAATACTACTAAACAAAGGAATGTCAATTATATTTAGATAAAACATGAAACTATAACACATTACAATTATATTATAATTCCAACATTATCAACACTAGTGTACTCATTTATATTTTCTGATAAGCAGAGCATGCATAGATAACAAGTTGTCACTGTTATAAACCTACTTTTATTTACAACTACTTTACTACATTATCAATACTGTAAAGCAAGATTTGTTTTATCCAAGAGTATACATTTCTTTTGATAATTTGAGTTCAAGAAGACATGATCATGATCAACTTAATGGATCCTTATTAAAAACATATAATCCCAATCAGATCTCAATTTACCAAATATTGCACAAGTATTTACCTAGTGTGATAGTACAACTACCATCATACCATGCTTGCAAGTAATCTAAAAACCTATATTTTATTAGTGTTTGGACATTACTATTAGAGTTGAAAACTTCCAGGAAAGTTTCCTTTTCTGAGGAAAGTTTCCTGAAAACTTCCAAAACTTCCGAAACTTTGGAAGTTTTCAAATTATGTTTTTCTATTTATGAAATCAACAAATTCGTTGCTTTGGGATTACTCAGAATCAGTAACGGCAAATGAAAATGATCCTTTAATTTAGTTCTGTTTTTTTTATTATTTTAATTATTTATGGTACCTATTGAAGCAAATTGATGAAATAACGTTTTGTATTCAATCGGCATAAATCATACGAAGGCAACGGACATAATGTAAACACCGAGCGGTGTGACGGAAGTTTTGGAAATATTTATTTTTAACCTGTACCCTACCCCGCATCCCGTCCCGTGCTCGCTGTGTTCGAATATTTAAAATCTAGCTAAATGCAACATATTTTAAGTATAAAGTATCCCCAATTACTGTTTTTATAAGTAAAAAATCATTTCTGAAAACTTCCAAAACTGCCGCAGTTTTGGAAGTTTTCGGGAATATTACCGGTAAACTTCCGGAAAACTTCCAAAGTTTCGGAAACTTTCCGCAGTTTTCAACTCTAATTACTATGATTGAAAACTGATTTATTGAAAAAGCCAAGTTACTAAAAAACGGTCTGTATAGTTCATTATGTCAATATTTCCGAAAGTTATAAGTATTTCCAAAATTCTTCATCCACAAACAAAAGAGTAACATCATTTGTTTCCAGGCCAAAAAATGTAGTTAATTTATTCCTTATGTACTTTACTCCATACAAAGAGCTTCCTAGTATTCTAAACAACTTGCTTGTTGCAATTTCAATGAAAACATGCTCATTTAAGTAATCCTACTGTTGAAAGTTACCTCAATTTGCATCAACTAACAATTGCAAAAGTATTCTTCCAAACACATAGACAAAAATTTATTTATACTGCATAATTTTTTGCACATTAGTGCTATAGCCTTGGCTGTGTGTAATTATATGTAATTAGTGTGTTTGTTCATGTATTAATTAAGTCTATTAGCACAATGACAAAAATGTTAATGTAGAGTCTGCTGCTTTTGTCAATTAAATATTTAAATACAAAGTGAATGGTAAATAAATAGTTTCAACACTAATATCTGGGTTTTAGTCCAAAAATATTTTGTCTGGTTGTCCTCCTACAATATGAGTAGGATTAAATGTATGAAGATTATCCATCCATGAATGATCACTATTTATAGACTATAGCAGGAAGAAATTATTATGCTGTTAATATTATAATAATTATTGGGTAATTGATGCATTATGATGGTAATGTTACATGATCATGAACAACATCTAGCTGCAAAGCCGTAGCCAGCTAGGTTACATGCGCGCCGCGATAATTTTGTTGCCATAACAATTAAAATGACGAGATATCCGATATAGCGCAGGAGATAGGCTGGCAATTCAATCACTCCATCCTGTTGCTGTAATGCTGAACATATGCCATTCCCAAGTTGCGACGCTGCTTATAAACTGATATGTTAATTGATGCCTTTATTTCTGCAGAAGGCAAATAAGAACTCCTGGAATTTCAATCGTTAACATGTAGATGACAGTCCCACTATTTTGAAGCTAGCATTGTTCACCTATGATATCCATTTCGGTCGTCAGAGATGCTGACGACGCGGTCCGCGCTCGCGACGGCTACGACTACGACGGCTACCGCCTGCGCGTGGAGTTCCCGCGCGGCGGCGGCGGCGGCGGCTCGCGCGGGCGCGGCGGTGCCGAGCGGTTCGGCGCGCGCACGGCCACGCGCGGCCCGCCGGCGCGCCGCTCGGAGTACCGCGTGCTGGTCACGGGCCTGCCGCCCTCGGGGTCGTGGCAGGACCTCAAGGACCACATGCGCGAGGCGGGCGACGTCTGCTTCGCCGACACCTTCAAGGACGGCACGGGCGTCGTGGAGTTCCTGCGGCATGAGGACATGAAGTACGCTGTCAAGAAGCTCGATGATTCGAGGTTCAGGAGTCATGAGGTTAGTAAATGTTATAATCATTGATAATCATTATTAGTCACATTAGATAAGTACCTATTTCACCAATAGCTCAAGAAAACCTGTCGGCACTGACTACTCATAAGTAGTCAGTGCTGATAGCGACATTAAGTTGATACTGAATTAGTGATGTGACACACCTTTATAACACGATGTGACAATCATTATTCACTTATGAGATGGTTTATTGTAATAAAATTTTTATAATATTTTCTGATCAAATATAACTCATGCCAACACAAAATAAATGTTACAATCCTAAAAAACATCATAAAAACGTAATTCTGATCGCCTGAAGATTTATATAACATCAATACCCAGGTGAACATTACTGTCTATTCTCCTAAACTCCTTAGTCACCCCTTCATAACAACCCCAAATTATGGTAGCAATCTGTTCATAGTCAACCACACGCCATACTGTCGATTATGTTGTCTAGAACTTTCCAAAACTACTATTAATACAGAAGTTTTGAGTCCAAATGGTGGTACCCCTGTTGTATTGTAGGTAGACATGCAACTATTGATCTACCACCACGTTAGTAACGAAGGCGTCAAGGTAACTGAATACATAGTTCGTATTGATTTTATCTATAATGGTATCTGTTTACGTGTATTGAAAGGGGAAAGTTGTATGGGTTGAGTCATTTTATAGTTATATAGATTTTTTATGTATACAGACAATGATTCAATCATATCATAATCATTCAATACTGTTAATAATATACGAAGTTGCGTATTACAAATACTCCAATATGTCTACAAACAATACATGAACTAAACTGCAGATTTTCTATTATTATGGTTTTGTATCTGGAGTATCCACGTCCACCAAGTCCACGCACTGCTGGGACCATAATAATTCTGAACCTCATTGAAATGCGTGTTGTAACAACCTAACCGTCAAAAACCCCCGACTCCAACTAGAAAAAGAGCTGTAACTTTTGAATGGCTGCACAGATTCTCATGAAACATCATGCCCAATTAAACTCCCTTTCAATTTTTAAAAAATGCATTTTAATTGGTCCATTCGTTTTGGAACTACGATGCCACACACAGTCACAGATACACATTACAAACTTATGACACCCCTTTTTTGTCGGGGGTTAAAAATACTTTATTGAATACCTATAGCCCGCAGTTTCACTCGCATCCTAAGGGAACTACTTCTAAAGTTATGTATTAATCCAAGACACGGTCTGTCTGTGTGCCAAATTCCATTCAAGTCTATCCATCTGTTTGTTTATTCGTGATTGAGTAACACACATCCAAACATCTGCACAAATTTTCTGTTACAATATTAGTAAGATTCTCTGAAGCCCTACAAGTCTTACTCCCCTTAGTATTGTACTAATGTGTTACAGGGTATAATGAGTGTTTACCCCACAGGGCGAGGTGTCGTACATCCGCGTGAAGGAGGACTACGGCGGCGGCGGCGGCGGCGGAGGAGGAGGAGCTGACCGCTACAGCGGAGACCGTGACAGGTAACATTCAACTTCTTCATAGGCATAGTAAAAGTTCATTTTGAAGAATGTCAAGAGAAAGTCCGGCAGGGTGATTACCCTGCCGGACTTTCTCTTGACATTCGTGATTACGATGCACACTCGAAATCGGAATCGACTCAATTTTGACAGTTCAATAATGTACGTTCTTAATCTGTAAAAGCAACTCGATCCCGATTACAAGTGTGTATCGTGATTACCCTACTGCTCTGTGAATCAGAAAATTGAGAATAAACAACAATTTGGATGGCGAAGTATCGACCTAATAGGATTAAGGCGTATTACACACATGTTATAACTGTGTAGCTGGATCGAATATGTTCGAAGATGAAAATGCCTTTGCTGTGGCTGTGCCGTTCAACAGAAAGGCTGAGCCGTATAATGATTTGTATAGCACGCCTGAGGTCGTATTGTTGAGTAGATATATCTGTATTTTTATTATTATTATTTACAATTGACATTTAATTTTATTATTTCATTGATATTCTTTGTATTGACATTGACTTATTTAATTTTTAACGATTGGTTATTTACTTTGTTCCAAAGGACATATTTTTGGACATGTTTATTATTATTTTTCATTGACCGGTAGGTATATTATTGTATTTTATTTCGAACTTGATGTATGTACCTATTGACATGTAATCAACAATGACTATTGACTATACCCGTCCGGCGCAGGTCCCGCTCGTACTCCCCGCGGCGGCGCGGCTCGCCCACGTACTCCCCGGTGCGGCGCAGCTACTCGCGCTCGCGCAGCCGCTCGCGCTCGCACAACTACTGAACAGGTCGGTCACCTTACCCCCCACTCCCACCCCTGCTACATACTCGCCAAGTAGACCAGGCAATACACACAGATAAACTTAAATGTATTCAAAAATTGTAGCTTATTTTGTAGGAAAAAGTAAATGCAAAAATATTACAGCTTGACTAGGTTGTAGGATATGTCATATTAAAAAATAACAACTTGGAATTAACTGTAACCAAAATCTATAGGTCTTCTTGTAGAACAACTTAGTCATATCAAAAATTATCATTCAATCGATTCAAATTAGTATATTGCAGTCCACTGCTGGACATAGGTCTCTATAATGATTCATTTGGATTGCCAAACAATTTTACCAGTTATTAGAGCTCAACGTAAGCAGTAGCCAACCCCAATATGTTTAAATAAGGGCTAAAATGATAGAGCTCATAATATTTAGATTGACAATATAAAATACTCATTTCAAATAAGAAAACAAATGGATTGGGGCTATTTTGCTGAGCAAAATGGCCTCCATCTACTTGTATTCTTATTTGAAACTTAGACATGCATAATAGATGCTGTTGTTTTACTTGGTAGGGTTATAGTGCAAATATTAATGAGTTGAACTATGACAACATTACGTTGTCTATATCAGTTTAGGTTTTATTGCTCAAATGACGCATTAGTTAGTCAATAAATAATTATATTGAAGAAATTGAATTCCAATCATGTTTTTAGGGACTTTAAATTCCAATTGATTTGATATTATACAACTGTATTAATTATTATGATCTAGACATAATATATCTATTTATAATGGAACTAATTACTAAAATGCGTTCATCTATATTGTTATTCCACTATCCTGGAAATAATTTTATCCAAGCGAGAGCTATATTTACAGTAAAGGACGGATTCACTGGAAATAGCAGTCAACTGCTAATTGAAAATAACTGGACTTCTCAGGACTTAATCGAAATAATTGAAAATTTCTCTGGACTTATCAGGATTTGGATTGCATATGGATTTATCAGGTTTGCGGGATAACAAACATACTTTGGCAATAACAGAAAAATTAAATACGATTTTGTGAATGATAAAAATAACTTAATATTTGTGCTTAAAATTATTAAAACAGTTTTTGTGTGTGTTCAATATTAATGTATAGCCTGAGAAACCTAATTTATAGATAAGGCAGATTTATAAGTTATTGAATATATAAATATTTAATAATTTTAATATATCGTATACGTACAGTAAAACAATTAAATATATGTACTACATACCTATTTAAGATATTGTACTATAATATCAAATCTAATTTTCTCAAAGTCATTCCGGATTCGGTAAGATGTCACTCGGATCTCTGGATTCGGTAAGAACGTTTGAATCTCGCCCCTGTCGCCACTACACACGAGCACAGAATAGACAGTAAATGGAGTGGTCATACACGCATTTCTCCATCGAGACAGAAATGATTGTTATTGGACAATCGCCTCCGTCGCGGCATACAATGTACCGGAGAGGAAGTTGATAATTTAATTTAGAGTGGTCAACAGATACCTACAAAATATACACCCCTAAATTTTTATTACCAGTTATTTTTTTAAATCCGTGCTCTGCTCACAGCTAATAATAATAATCATTAAGTAATTTATCATTGTTGTAAAACTTAATTTGCGAGACTGTATATTTTATAATTTAGTTTTTTATGTGTACAAACAAAGTTTTTATGTATTATTTATAGCTCACAACTTATACAATGGCACCAACACCGAAATCTCGAAAAAAAATTGCTGTTCCATACATTTAGTTAGTAATATTTTAATTCTTTGTATGGAACAGCTGTTTATTTATTTATTTGATTTCATAGTTGGCCCTATAACAAAACTTGTGTAGAATAATGAATAGAGCATGTCTTTAAAAGTTTCCTGGTAATTAAAAAATTGTGGTCAATATTTTGTCTGTCCTACAAAAATTTCATCAAAAGAAATGTGTAATTTCATAGATGAGCGACTTGTTACAGAAAAATAATTATTTGGACATCATATAAGTTACCATTCGAATGTGCTTACGTAAAAATGCTTTAGTCTGACTTTGAAGATTCTTCTTATTTATTTTTGGCATCCCTGGACCTCTTGTGTAATTTGGGATATTTATGCGTGATGGCCCCTCCATTACCTCTGTACTGTGCCAGCTCGCTACTACAGTATACAACTGAAGGTCTATATTTCGACAGCGGACGGAGCAGCGGAGCGGCGCGCGGCGGTCGCCTCACCAACTGTCGTACTAGACTTAAGGCACAGAATATGTTATTATGTATTAGATACCCGGACGAACACGCAGCGACGTCTATGTTTTGCGATATTTCTGTGTACTACCCACTACCTGCTAAAATGTCACAGAATAGCATACATTGAAGGGAAAAATCGAATGTGTGGTGTCCATCCCACAAATGAAACATAATCTTTCATTTAGAACAATGTGTCAGTAGTACATAGATGTTGTCGTATTTTAGCCAATGTATTCGGTTTTTTAGATATTCAGGATTTTAACGGTAGATATTTGTGCAATGTCGACGTGAATGCTCGTGTCGTCCGGCCGACGCGTGCGACTTTTCTCTAACGACGACTATAAATAAAACTAAATAATATTGCAATAATGTATAAATCGTCGCTAGAGAGGGGCGCGTGCGCATCCCTACGTTATAAATTTGACACGATGACTGTTTATAATTAAAAGCATTTTCTTTTGTTTCATCCACTGTGGATTGGGCTCGTTGGATGTGCTTGGCTGGAGGTGTGAGTCAGGATAGAGGCCTCGCGTTAGGATCGGATAGCATCGGACCGCACCGGCGGATCTCGGCGGACATTTGAATATTTGTCGCGTGGATGTAATGTTCCCTTTTGGATGTTGGATTTCGTATTGGATCGGATCGGATCGGATCGTTGACGATCGGAGCGGCCCGGCCCGGACACCACAAGTTCCGCGCTGGATCAGGACAGGACCTTTGGGTATGATATTCAAATTAATTGCAAAATAACTTATGTTGAGTGCACGCTCGGTACAGAGTATTAATGTTTGTTTGGATATCCTTAACTCACACTTTATTTGCTTCTCGATGTCTGCCGTTTATTTACTTGATGTAGGACGTCGGTTCAATGACGATGTGAGAGAAATTCTATTAGCTTTGCTCATTAGTGTGTTAGACCTAACAATTCAGTGTCATATATAAATAATTAGCATGCTTTACGAGCTTTCATACAACCTACCTGCGTGCGAGCGATACGAGGCGTATGTTTGGATGGGTGGCCGAGAATGGATGACGTTTTTAAAATTGACATATTATGTAAGTAACAGATTGTAATAATGTGATGTTAGGACACAAGTTGAATCACAAATGTATTGTATAACGTGTGCGTCGCGGGCGCTAGATATCATAGATGTAATGTGTGGACAAACGTAATGTAATTTAGGTACTGGATCTGCATTCCAAAGACCAACACAGTTTGATGGACTTAATAAATTCCTTACAAAAGATTTTTTGCTATATTATTTCAAATCTCAATACCTCCCAAAAATAACCTAAAAAAACCCCGACTCCAACTTTAAAAAGAGCTTTTGAACGGCTGAACAGATTTTCATGAAACATAGCCAAAATGATACCCGATTAAATTAGCTTTTAATTTAAAAAAACTGCATTGAAATCGGTCCATCCGTTTTGGAGCTACGATGCCACAGACATACACACTACAAACTTACAACACCCCCTCTTTTGTCGGGGAATAACTAAATCGCAAGAGGAACCATTGTTAAGAAAGAAACAACTTACCACACCCACTGCTGAATTCAATAGACACTGTGCTTTTCAAATGACTTTGTCTCATTTAAAACGCATAGCACAAGGACTTAGATTTCACATTCCACTTGACCATTCTCGATTTAGTCGTGTGGTAAGCACTGAGTAATATTATCAGTGTTGAAGTAGATGGAGCTTACTCACTGATGAAAAACATTATTTTTATAAAAACCTATATTTACATGAGAACCTATCAAAACTTAACATCAACAATACTCTTCAACACTAATAATAACATTACTTATATCTTGAACCCTGAGTGTATGGCGCACGTCCCAAACGTGAGGTTCTCGTACGAGACCTGTCTGAAGCCAGCGTCTTCGATCATTGACTTGAACTTTTCCTGGGGAAGATACAATAAGATGTTAGCTTGCCTTGAAAATACCACCCTGCTCATCTGTGACAAGTGATGAGCACTCTCACGAAAATTTCTCATGTTGTGGAGGAAAGTTCGTAACCCACTGCATCATCTGCATTCTTCTCCACCTGCCTACCCATAACAAAAAAGCGTAAGTATTACACAGGCATATGTACCTGATCGGGGAACTGTCGGATGCTTTCGACGAGGTACTGGTACGGCTTCCATTGTCCTGCGAACAACTGGCCCAGGACTGGGATCACTTGGAACGAATACTGGTCGTATACCCTGCAAAGTAAATAGCATCATTACCATACTACCAGGAGTATGAAGAGACCACAGCCTACTTGTCATGTTGAGGAAAGAGGTCCTTGTTTCAAGGCAGTGTAAGAACAGCAATTCCTTAAATGAATTCCGGATTCGCGAATATTGGTTATAAAAATTATTTAGAAAAATATATAGCGTTCTGTTTCAAACCGGTGCATAGACTTAATACACTGCCTTCTGTCTCTATACTGTAGAGAGCCGCGAGCAGCAATGCTAAATTGCCGCTACCGGTAACATAGTACAACCGAGTGCATAAGTGTGGGGTTTCGTACCATTGTAGCGTACTGTTGGGTAGTTGGCTGAACTCCAAACACATGAAGCGGCCGCCAGGTGTCAGCACTCTGTAAGCTTCCTCAAGGACCTGAAAGAGGTAAAAGTAACATGGGATTAAGATCAACAGTGGTTAACTGAAATAAAACATCAGTATTGTTATGTAGTCGTGATTATAAAAATAAATATTTATGTAGATTCGTGAAGTGCAGTTCTTATACAAGGTGAGCTCAACCCTCTGAACAAAATTTTATCACTAAACAAGAGTTACTCTGAGGAACAAAATATATAATGGCTTGTATATCTCCGATATCTCCACTGCTGTCTGCTGAATATAGACTTCATAATAGACTTCCAGTGAGCTGTTGATAATAGATATTGGGATGCATAGAAGAGGCTCTTCCTGTGACAATAAAATCCCAACAAAAACATTAAATGTAAAAAAATGCCAAGTCTCTCGATGCAGTCTTTCCATCGTAAAAAGTTTTGAGATCTCATAGAAGCCAAGTCCTATTCAAATTATTTTGTAGTTATAAATCAACATTTAGTAATTGTATCAATAGTTTTCTTTATATTATAATTATAGTGACTTGGCAATGAGCACAAGAAGAAACAAATAAAACGGCATATTTGTAGGAGTTGAAAGTCACACACCGCATGCGTAAACATTAATATCACAAAATTAATTTTCTTTTGGTTTATCCGTGTCGTCCCAACCGAATTTCGGCAACGGCAGTCAGTCTCATCCAAGACTAGTAAACTGCGCAGGATAATCTGATCACAGGTCTCGTCAGTAACATTTGCATATAATTCCAGGCAGCAAGCAGCTTTTAATTTGTGCTCATTGCCAAGTCACTATAATTATAATATAAAGAAAACTATTGATACAATTACTAAATGTTGATTTATAACTACAAAATAATTTGAATAGGACTTGGCTTCTATGAGATCTCAAAACTTTTTACGATGGAAAGACTGCATCGAGAGACTTGGCATTTTTTTACATTTAATGTTTTTGTTGGGATCTCATTTATTTTTTGTAAGTGTATTTCTTTCTTTTTTTTAGGTGACCTCATAATTTCTTGGATATCAGCTACTGCTTTGCTTAAAAATTAAAATTAAAATTCATTTAATTCAGGTAATAACTATAACCCATATCAACAAGAAAAAAAATTAATAATAATAAAACACAAAATAAAACAAATACAATAAAAATAACATGAAAAGTAAAACAGCAGCCACACAACATGCTAACCGGCATTATAGGCAACATGTCTGCCACAGCAACGCCGTATGTAAAGGCAATCTAATCTGCCAGCGATCATCGCGAGGACGGTATTGGAGCTGGCCCGCACCCTGCGCACTAAGGACGCACACCGCTTGCGCATGGTGCTGTGAAAACAGTCGGTGTGCGCCTCCGCAAACATGCCCGAGGCACTACAGAAGCGGGGCAGCCCCAGTACCGCTCTGAACGCGTTATTATACCCATTAACCCATTTAGCTTAGAACCCATTCTCTATCTCTATCTCTTTTGTTTCTTTTCTGAGGCTTCGTTACTTCTAAGGTAGACAAGTCTGGGCGATATATACTTCGGAGTCGATTATATTCAGCTATTGCTATCTCCTGAGCTTAGATACTACTAAAATTCACATTTATTAAATGTAATCCACCCAAACTAGTCACTCTTGAAAGGGCCACGTATGCTTGACCACAGTTTATATTATTCTTTTCTATTTTATGTATTTATTCATCCAATTGAATACTTAAACAACGAACAAAGTTAAAAATGCAGTCAAAATCCATACACAATGTTCTTGCCAAACCGCAAATATAAAATTGTTTTCTATGGTATATTATTTTTTAATGTTTTTATTATTATTTTTAATGTTTTTTTAATTTTTCCTTTATATGTGGCTAATGACCTATCTTGGTGCAAAATTTGAAGTTTCTAAGTCTGCTAGAAGTACCTTAGATTTTTGATGATCGGTCAGTGAGTCAGTGAGTCAGTGAGTCAATGAGTCAGTGAGTCAGTGAGTGACAAAATGGTGTAACTTTGATCGACCGTAACTCCTAAACTATTAATTCAATTGGCATGTAATTTTGAACTTAAGCTTGTTCTAATGCCTACTATTATTCACCGAAAACCTAAACTCGTAGCTTTGTCCACGTCGAAGATATAGGGGGGGCGAAACAGCCGCGAATCGCATCGAGAAAAGATGGTACGGCCGTGCCCGTTTTGCTCGAGACTTGGCTGGGGCACTGCCGTGCCCCCAGATTGCGTCTGACGCGCCCAAGGTAATCAGAACTGTTTCGAACCTTAGTAACTGGCTATTCCCATGTGTATCTTACACAGAGAGACTAGTCTGATCTTCAACGCAACAACGTCTTAGCAATCATGTTTGAAAAACTTGTACTTACTTTGTCAATATGAGTGCAGTTCCTGATGCCGAATGCTATCGTATACGCGTTGTAGCTCTCGTCGGGCAGGGACAGTTGTTCCGCGTCGCCGCACACCCAGTCGATGTCCACGCCGCATGCTTCTGGCGTGTAGCCGAGCCTACATGGAATAGAAACATCTTCAATCATAAAAGAAATCCCGCGGTAATGCTGCGATCCTTCGCATAAGAGAAACATGTCGCTAATTCACTTGAAATAAATCCCAGAGTGGTCTTTACCACTCCCTTTTACTTTTTCTACCTTTAAGTGAAGACCAGTAAACAGGGCCCGATTAAATCATATAGAAGCCCATAAGGCCATGATTCTCCTATTTAAAATTTTCTTAATTCAAAACTTGTTCGTTATTTTGAAATAAAACATTTTAAATATTATTATTTTCTTTCTACATTCTTTATAGCTTATTTTTCTCTGGTCTTGGGGCCCTTAAGCAACCATGGGCCCATAGGTAGTCGCCTAGCTTGCCTTTGGGTTAATCCGGCCCTGCTGATAGCCAGCTGCAGAGATGATCAATAATATCTTACTAAAATAATAATATTATAAATGCAAATTAACTGTCTCTGTCTGTCTGTTACCATTTCATGACCAAAAAAACTTTCATTTTTCAATTTTCTCATCCTTCCTAAACCATGCGGACAGTATCACGGGCACAGCTAGTACAAAATAAATAAAGTCATACACATACTTGAGTGCTCTTTGCTTGCCAACATCCAGCATGGCTTGGTTTATATCGCAGACAGTGACGCTGCTGTGACTGCCCTCAGGCAGAGCCAGGTTCTGAAGGTACTTAATATATCTAAATGCTATGTCACCTGAAATGGAAAGCGATAAATTTAATATTGCTGTGAAGTATGTTAAATAAAACCTTTGATTTTGTATCTGATTAGCCGGGCTAACATGAGCGCCACGAAATAATTTTGTCGTGCAGAAACAGGTTTTAAGAGGCATTATCTCATCTTGTTATGTTATGACAACAAACTTCTGTTGTGGCACGCATTTTAGGTTAGCTGATAATTTAGAAGAAAACATAATTAGTCAACTAAATTCCAGCCTACCTGAATCATCTCAAAACTTTATGTTAGTGTCTTAAGGACAGGAGTGATATGGTGTGCACTTGATACTTGTCAACAGTCTGACTTACTGTATGTGCCTGTGATTAAAAGAATTTTGATATTTTGGTTACTTATGTACCATACTAGGTAGATATTTTAAGTTGTAAGATGTTAGAGGGTAATTTTTTGTTTATTATAAATATAGGTATTTCTTTATAATATATATGTTTTTCTGACATTTTATGTTTATAATGGTAAATACTTACCAGTACCGTAACTACCGTACTTGCCAGGACCGTAACTACCGTACTTACCAGTTCCACCAGCCATATCCAGCAGTTTGGTCTCTGGCATAGGAGCCAGCCTCTGTATGAAGATATCCTTCCACACCCGGTGGATACCCATGGACATCACATCATTCATTAGATCATACTTCTCCGCTACAGTCTCAAATACTTCGTGAACTGGAATATAAAATTAAAGATTTTAAACCTTACAAACAATTAACAAAAGGGTAGCTTAACAGTATGTAATAGAAATTCGACACCATCTAGATAGATTGGAAGTCAACTCAAGGCAAATGATAACATTTTTAAGTCTGGTAGAACAGTGCAGGAACCAAATCAAGAGTTAGGGCTATGTTCGCCAACAATATAACAATGTTTAAAATGAAATGGCTGTATACTCATACAAAAAGTTCCTGTTAATTGAGTGACTTTGTCTTAAACATCTGTTATATTGTCAATGAACTTTACAGTCTCACATAATACTGTTACATAAAACGAAAGCCTTCTAAAGTAAAGAAATTATTAAGTCATACAAATCAGAGTCACAAAGTGCCATTAAATCTATCTTTATCTTTGTGTACCTATTCTTCGATTTCACTAGCTTGAAGACAATAGCACATAGGTTATGATTTGAATTGTTTCCTGACAGAAATCAGATATAAATAGAACGGTAAACTAGACCTAATCTAATAAACTGCACTACTTGGTGATTTTCACGATATTAGCTTTACCTTTTTTGGTTTTTTCACCTTCTTCAATAACTTGAAACCCAAAATGCGTCTGGCCGGGTTTCATGCCATCGGGGTCCTTGGTTTCTGTTTGCGTGCTTAGAAAGCGAAGCCCGAATCCTTGCTGGACAACGCATCTTACGCTGAATAATTTAAATAATCCTGTCCTAAGTGCCATTGCCTATTTCTGAAAGAAAAATCGAACGTGAAAACCGTTCAAAACCAACAATTCCAACAACCCGAAAATCCGATCTATCAGCTGACTGTCAAGTGTCAATGTCAAATTTTGACAGGCGGGCTTTGTTTTTTTAATTATGGTAGGTCTTTTTAGCTAGGCGATACCTTTAACCATTGAACGTACTTAGTAAGTCATTGCCTTTAACTACATTTAAAACTTAGATCACGCTCGTATTTCCCAAAAGGATTGCAGAGTTGTATTTTTATATTAACTGAACACACCCATTGCATGAAACTGAAACATAGGGATGTCAGAAATACAAAAAATATCGATATTTTTTAGAATTATCAATATCGATATTAATATTTTTATCAAAGTATTTCGATATATCGGTACGATTTCAAAGAGAATAATTATTGGCGCTCCAAAAATTAGTATATTTTGCATAATATACATCAATCAATTTACATTACTAGGTTAATAGTTTAATACCAATCATCATCATCATTTCTAATAAATCAAGTAGGTACTATCCGAGCGGATGAAGAATGGGATTAGAAATGGCGGCTCATCTAGCCTGTACTGTCAGCATACGTACATGGTACTTACAGCGACAACGACGCACATTACGTTACATCAGAAAAATTACGATATAAAATCGTTAAAATAACAAACCAACATTATTAACTTTAACAATAACTATCAATCAATAACACGGAAAACTCTCAGAACCTCACAGTACGCATTTATTTCGCAGATTAACGCACAGACTTGAGACTGCTTAAGATACTACGTATGACTGAAGTTATAACTCAAAAAACTGTTATCGCAACGCGTGAATAACGTTTTTATTTTGTGGACGCTACCAGCGTGCGGGAGTATAGACAGCGTCAGTGTGCAAGTGAGAGGTGAATAGAGGCAACGCCATTCTTATTCCCATTCTTTATCTGCGCGGGTAGTAAGTTTTTTTTGTTGCTTCCTCTCAAAGACAAACTAACAGAGTGGACCATAAGCAAACAATCCATAAAATATAATTTATAAAAAAAAACTATTTTTATAGCATTTTATATCGATAAATCAATATAGCGAAACATTATTGTACCTATTGATACATTGAAAAAATAATATCGATGTATCTATGTATCGATATTTTTTTAACGACCCTAAATGCCTATTGAAAGGCAACAAACAAACATGAAACTTCAAACCAAAAGTCACAACAAAAACTAAAATTTCTCAGAAAACAGGAAAATATTGTTAGACGAGTATGACAATTTATTTTCATTACATTGATAAGAATGATAACGCTGGTTAGGAACACTGGATTGAGCTAACATGTCGGCTGAAAGCGAAAGTAAGTAATAAAATTGAATAAAATATACAATTTTTGACTGGTGTTTTGAGGCCGCTCAGAAATTGTATTTTATATAAACTGACATATAAAATTAAATATTAAAATTCTGTAATAATCTGGCTACATAAGGTTAGTTTTAATCTTAGTTTTAATAAATAAAAATACTTCAAAAATATTTTTTACAAAAGATTTGTATATACCTATCTACTGTTTGTTTACATGCATGTAGGTACCTTAATTTGTCGGTGAAAAATGGCCCTAAATGTATGGAACAGCAGATACTTTTTTTCGTGATTTAATTTTTATTCCCTTTGTAAAAGATAGGTATCACAATGATGAGTACAATAACCCCTTAAAGGGATCAGGAAGCTTACTACGAGTTCTGATAGCAGGGCTGAAATTGAACTGCCCAAAATTTCCAGTATAAGCTGACCTTTCATAATACGTTGTCCCGGAATCCTCCCTCTATGCCTCAGCTTCACTCAGTCGTTAGGAGGGAGGACTCACGGAACAATGTAAGAAGTGGAACAGGAACGATAGGAGTGGACAGGAATAAAGAAGACTCACAGGAGAACAGTAGTTTATTGATGCGTTGATTAGAGTCTTACATCTCGTTTTCTTTCACAAATATATTATAAATAATATTTGATAACATGATTAACTATGTTATAACATGATTTAAAAAAATAGTAAATTAAAAGGAACTTGTATAAATTTAAGATAGAAATCACAGCTGTGACTACCTTCAGGTAGAGTCTCGAGTCGAATGCTGATGAATAATGAAAATGTGAGGCGTATTGATTTAATTTTGAATTTAAATTTGGAAGGTAAGATGGCCAGATAGAAGATGATTGCCAGGAATAAATGGTAAATGAGGTGATAATAGATGACATCGTCACAACGTAAAGCCTATACAGTGCGAGGTCAGCTCATACTGGAAATGACTGAGCAGTTAAATTTCAGCACTGCTATAAGAGTTTGTAGTTAGCTCCCAGGACTAGAGAGATTGAACCTTGTATAGAATCCTAATCTTACTACAGTTGTTTCGGTAGTGGGGGTTAGGCCGACCACTCCTGGGACAGTCTCCCACTTGGCGACGGCCGCTCTGATAAAGGGAGGGAAGGTAGTAGGTAGGTAGGTACCTGAGTACCTGCCAAGTTGCCGTCTTCCAACCCCGCGCTGGTAATGTCTGTCTCTACGCACCCTGTAATGCGCTTCTGACCTATCCTCACTTGGCTACGGTTAACCAAGGGGAAGGATGATGAATTTCACTTTGATGGAAACTACTTCTTGCTATAAGTACTTGCTGACTTCTTGAGGGTTCCGGCTCAAAGGACCAACTGTTTCGGTATCTTCCGCTACTGTCTGCGACTGTGACCGTAATGAAAACGGCCGCTCCTTTTATACTATAGGGGAACCCTTTAGAAGTCTTTATTTTATTTATGTAATAAAAAACTGTGCATGTTGTATAAACATGCGCCTCAGTCGTACCTATCTTATTACAAAATTAATGTATCTAAACAAATGGTCAGCATATTTTTCCTAAGTGTGTGGCCATCTAAATCAGCTATCTAAATCTATTTATCTTATGATATCTATTAACATACAGCGCTATCGCTTTGTGTGGTCGCCGACAATGATATCTATTTACAGAGTGTGTCGCCGACAACAGTACTATCACAATATGTCTTATAAATCAAATAGGTATACCTACAATCTTTTTTCAGGACATGTAGAACATAATCTCGAGCACTACCAGCAGCGGTACAACTGGGACTGCGGCGTGTCCTGCGTGTTGATGGTACTGCCACCACAGCAGCGGAATGAATTCCTAAACAACTTTCAGCAGATCTGCCAGGAGGAGGGGTTTAGACAGTCCACTTGGACTATAGATCTGTGCTATCTGTTGAAGAGGTCAGTATTGCCTGCAAATAAAGTTTCAAATTTTTTATTTGCAAGGGAAAGTGTTATGTGATGTGTCCCATAAAAACATAGGCCATTAAGCAAGGATAGGACAAAGATTGCAAACTTATTGTGAGTTACATACATTTATATTATTTACATTAAGATTGGTTCAAACATTTAAGCCCAAGTTCACCGATAATGTAACAGATTATTAAAGCAAAATTAGCCATTTATACATAAATTTTTATATGGGTTATCAACCAATAAATTTAATTTTAAATCATTATTATATTGTTGGTAAGGATGGCCCTTGGTCATGGAAAGGTAACAAACAGACAGAGTTACTTTCGCGTTTTTAATATTAGTAATTATATTTCTTTCCTATCAAACTCCAAATAGATAAGAAAATGGTGGGATGGTGACCAGGGGATTTATTTGCAGGTTTGGCATCAGACACTGCATGTATACCACAACTCTTGGGGTGAACGAAGACTACAAGCGACATGGATATTATGACAAGATCATTAATATGGTGAGGTTTTAAGTTTTGTGGTAGAGGATTAGGTCATTTTTTTTTTATTTTTTTTTTACTTATTTATTTTTTATTTTTTAACTTTACCTGTCCAAGTCGTTCGCACTGTCTAAATAATCCCAGCTCCCAACGACAGAACCAACCAACCCAACCTTAGCAATTAATGATCATAGGGATATTGCGATTACCAATCTGTCCACTAAGACCCAAGTTCACCGACAACTTAACAGGCGATTAGAGCAAAATCTGCCGTTTAAACATGAATTTTTGTATGGGTAATCGGCCGATTTAATCTTAAATATCTGTTATATTGTCCGTGAACATTGCCCTAAGTGTGGTAAGCCCAAGTTCACCAATAACTTAACAGGCGATTAGAGCAAAATCAACCATTTATACATGAATTTTTGTATGGGTAATCAACCAATTTCATTTTAAACATCTGTTATATTGGCGGTGACCATGGCCCTTAGTGGACAGATTGTTAATTGCAAAAAGTTGTTATTAGTCAAAGTCAAAGATTTTTATTTCAACTGGGCCTTTGCAGGCACTTTCAAAACGTCGTGATTCTAGATGCACTTATGACTTAATCTTTGGTTGCGTCTCATGATACCTACAGATGGAGAAGAACGTATTCTAGGTATTGTACACGTCGTTAACATGTCAGTAACATGGCAGCTTGTCAGCTTGTAACTGCCATGGCAATCTTATTCAGAAGCAAATCATTATTATCCTAGTCTTATTTTTATTCACATTAAATTACATTATTCTCGCAGCTTTTAGTACAACAGTGTAGGTAAAAATCAAGATTGTAATCTATTATTTTAAAAGAGTTACCATGGAGTTTCTTGCCGGTTCTTCTCCATAGGATCTACTATTTGGCACCGTGCACCTAGAGTTTAAATATTTCATAACTGCCTGTATCTGGTTTACATGAAATAAAGATCTATTCTATTCTAATCGTCCACTTCTTTACCACATTTTATGTGAACCACTTACCTCCTAGGACCGTGAACGCGTTAAGCAGCGCTTCGATGAGGCTATTTCCTCCAACATAGATGTCCAGAAACACTCCCTCACTCACGCCGAGCTGATGAGACACCTGAGTACCAGCGGCCCAGCTGTGGTGTTGGTGGATGCCGGTCTGCTGGTGTGTGACCTGTGCAAGCATAACAAGTTGAAGGCTGAGTTCAGGTACCCTCACAATTGTATAGTAAGTAATATAGAAACACTCGTATTTTTTAGACATATTCAGTATCTGGCAGATATGTTACAGGGTAGTTATAATAGGCAGTCTGCATCCCAAACGTCTGGAAATTGGTCGAACCTCAAGATATCGATTGTGGGCAGATAGCAGATTTTCAACATAGTTTAAAAAAGGATAGGATGAGAACTAGAGACATTGCAATGTTCATTAGATATGTGGCAGTGGTACATAGGATAAATCGCCTCCTACCATTGTTCTGTCCTTTTTTCTTTTTCAGAAAGAATCTTGCTCTTGTCAGTATAGCTGATGTGGCTCTCTACATCTTTTGGCAACCTATTTCTTTATTTGGCTGTAGCTTAACCTTGGTCTTCCTCTACCTCTCCTTCCTTCGGTTATGTTTTTAATGGAACTATCATGTCGTACCATGGCTTATTATTTTTCCTCTTCTGTCCTTTTATGCTTGTTTAATTTGGAAGTCTTACATAACCTCGGGAGCGTTCAGTTATTACGGCGGACGACGCTCGACGACGTACTGTAGGCTAATTCACGTAACTAAAGAAGTGCAGTTACCGCGCAGTTACAGTAAATTTTGATCAAAACTACACATTTGGTATTCTCTTAGCTTCAGTGAGATACGCTCGCGTCAAGTTCGAGCGTCACTGCAATATGATCGGCGCGTCATATAATTACGTAAATTAGCCCTCTGATCATCCGGGTATCACACTAAGGTCCAAGTTCACTGACAATTAAAAAGTAAATTTTTGTATGGGTAATTGGCCGATTTAATCTTAAACGTGAAAGTCGCACTCGCACTGCTGTCATGTCAACCGACCAATGTCTGTAGTCATAGGATCCGAAAGATATTTGAGGTCGTTCGATTGGTCACTCGCGTAACGCAGCTGTGGATCGCCAGAAGCCGTTCAATTATTTCCGATGAGAGAGCGACATTCGCACGAGTGACATTCACACCGAAAAATTAATTACTGAACGTAGCCATTTTCTTTCTATTCTGAAGGTCTATATTCCTTTCGATCGTATTAGTTGTAGCCCCCTCTCCGCAGGCGTTGTTTCGGCGGGTCGTACTCGGGCCACTACATCGTGTTACTGGGCGCGCGCGGCACCCGCGTGCTGTACCGCGACCCGGCGCGGGCCGCGCGCGTGTGCGGCGCGTCCGCCGCGCGGCTGGCCCGCGCGCGCACCGCCAGCGGCACGGACGAGGACGTCATACTGGTGTACAGAGACTGTAGGTAATACATCGTGCTGCTGGGCGCGCGCGTGTGCGGCGCGTCCGCCGCGCGGCTGGCCCGCGCGCGCACCGCCAGCGGCACGGACGAGGACGTCATACTGGTGTACAGAGACTGTAGGTAATACATCGTGCTGCTGGGCGCGCGCGTGTGCGGCGCGTCCGCCGCGCGGCTGGCCCGCGCGCGCACCGCCAGCGGCACGGACGAGGACGTCATACTGGTGTACAGAGACTGTAGGTAATACATCGGTATGGGCACAACTAGTTAACAGTGTCGAAGGGTGAAAATTTTCAAAGGGGAAGTCACAAAAATTCCCCTCCAAAAAAACAACACACCAAACCTCTACCCCACTGTCTGTTGGTCTATGCATTAACCAATTCCTAAAGGGAAGCCGATGGGAATCGGGTTGTATGGACTCTTCGCCACTGCTAGTTAATGATTGTACACACGGTTCTAATTGTACAATTGTAATAACTAAACAGTGCATAAGATTATCACTATAGGGCTTATATCCAGGTTATTATAATTGAATTGATTATTTTAGATAAGTATGTCAATATGCAGTTTATTCCTGAAGATAATGCCACCATAGTTTTACCACAATTTCCTAAAGATGACAGTATTAAAAGCATTATTTTCTTTAGCATCAATAGATGTGCAATTTTGATACATAGGTAGTTGTAACTATTGTAAGATGAAAACACTAACAAGTTTGGCTAGTGTGAATTAGACGTAATGCATTTATTTTTGAGACTGAGATGCTAATTTATTTCATAAAAATAAGAATTAATCATAAGCTATTTTATACCAAAACAACTGTAAACGTGGCACCTACACCAATGGGTTTGGTGTGGGGCTTATTCATTTATTTTTGCTGTTCAACAGTTATTTTATTTGTTACACACTTAGGCCCAAGTTCACCGACAACATAACAGTCGATTAGAGCAAAATCAGCCGTTTAAACATGATTTTTTGTATGGGTAATCGGCCGATTACATTTTAAACATCTGTTACATTGTCGGTGAACATGGCCCTTACTGAACTCAGCAGTAAACGAGCTTGTTCTGCCGTGTGCTCACGTCACGCAATTGCTCACGTCGCAAGTCGTCCTGTGACGTCGTCGCGCGTTGTCGAAGGTTTTCCCCCCTCAGCAAAATCAAAAGGAGAACGATTAGTCTCAGTTAATGCAGATCCTACCCAACGTAATGATAAATGAAATATTAAAAGAGCTGACTGTCCAAGGTGCGCCGGACGTACATCAACCAAAAAAGTGATCTATCAATTTTCACACAACTTCCTATCAAAAAAAAATATCATAAAAGTTGAAACTTCATTACTTTGACAAGACAGTATAGGTAGAACTTTTTTTAATGGCGTACAATCAAATTGCATCCTTTAAGGTGGTAAAGCACTTATTTGGCCGACTGTACATAGGTTTCGTCTTTCGTGGAGGA
This sequence comes from Allophyes oxyacanthae, assembly GCA_932294325.1. NCBI lineage: Eukaryota > Metazoa > Arthropoda > Insecta > Lepidoptera > Noctuidae > Allophyes > Allophyes oxyacanthae. The sequence goes on from OW028628.1 coordinate 14,166,561, forward strand.
ATTTTTTCCGCACACCAATTTTCTAACTGCACTTCTAAATCAGCAACTGTTTTATATTAGGCCACACTAAGATCACTGTCGCACTAAGTTAGGGTTACTTTTACTCTTGTTTTCCTAACCGACTTCAAAAAAGGAGGAAGTTATTTTAGAATTCGATACGTAAAGAGAGACTTTGATATGATCTACAGTCGGGAAGGGTCATCTGAGAACCCCAGACTACTCTGCACCGTATTCATAAGTATAATAGGTAAATATACGGACCTATAAAATGAAATAAAACCGACAATGAACTTCGGCTTTTCTTCTCAAGAGGTAGTTTAGCTCGAAAACACCGGCGCCATCTAGCTGATCTAGCATTATACTACTCGAAGTGTTTAAAAGGTGTTATCGACCTATTTGCCGAATTAATATACTCGTTTACTGACTAGACTATTCTCATGTAAATACGTACAACACTACAACTTACAGCTTAGTTCCAGCTTCGTTCTGCCCCTCATCCAAAAATGTTGAATCTTGTGTCAGTCTACAAGAATTTTTTTTATGTAGAGCGCATAATTTGTAGAGCTGTCTCTGTTCCTAAATGCAACCGCAGTATTGGAATACACTTTAAAACAAAACGTAAATTCGACTTAGTGTAGGGGACACCCATAATTTACAAGCGCAAGTCGGACAAAATCATATAATAATAATAATCAATCAATCAATAATATTTTGTTTTGGAGTGTGTTTTAATACTGCGGTTGCATTTGGGAACGGACACTGAATCACTGCAAATTTTGCGCACTAGATAAAAAAATATCCTGTGTACACTATACACTAGTTTAATTTGAGAAACACGGGGTTTACTTTGCCACAGCATCTGTAATGCATGTTATTATCAATATTATTACGCAATCAACAGATATTCATAAGGAGTGTCGGTACTCAAACTATATGGGGATTTTAGCAATGATAGATTCAACTGCCGTCAGTCGTGGTCGACGTCAACTAAAATGGGCCAGGGTCGCCACTGTGTACAGACGCGTCGGCCATTCTACTAGTAGATCGGCCAGCGAAGGCCAACGTTCAGGGTGAAACTGGTTCAAGGGCATTAAGGGTGTATACACACTACACGTTGTAATGATTTGTTACACGGCGTTGTTGGCTCACTCAGTTTTTGTAGTATAGTCGGGCCTTACACTTGAAAATGATTCCGAACCGCCGCTATTGGATTTACCTATGTCAGTTTACACCTTCACCAGGGCTGAAGTTCAAAATTTAAGTTTTGAAGGAAGAACCGATATTTTCTGAATATTGTGTTGGAAAGTAACCCATCTTCTATTGTAATCTTTGGTTTAAGCACTGCTGAATTGTTTAAAAGACACTAGCTGTGCCATGCCTTGCCATGCCCATTTCTTTTTATCAGAAAAATTCGCGGGCGTGCGCCCAACAATTCATCAAAGTTTCATCTTATGATGAATGGTACAGGAACGCACAGAATACGAACAAACGAACATTCAGTTTTATATATTAGGTAGAATAGATGAAGGCCAATTATTAGATTACGCAATTTCACTAAGTATGAAAAAAATATTTCCAAGCGTAAACTGGACTTTATCGATATACAGTAGGTATCTATCTTTCTAAATTCGCCAAAATTCTATCAATAATCCTACGGGAAATCTAACATTTATTTATTACATAAACAGTAGTATATTATGCATGTACGTTGGGTTGTTATCACTAAACTTAACAAATATACTACCCACTACATTTTCCACAAGAATATAACAAGATTATTTTCTAATCCTATGTATAAAAAGTTTAAAGTAGGTAATGCTAAACGCTAATCAGCAACTTATGTTGCTGTTTTTTTGTATAAATTCACTAACCGAGTTCAATCTCCACAACGTTGGCAGGAACCACCAAAATCACCAGATATCTCACTGGTTAGAAAAAAAAAACACTTTCCCTCACTATGAATTCTCTTTCATCAAGGGTACAGTTTTAAAATGTACATCAACATACACCCAGACCCGGAACAACTATCTGTAGATCATTCAAATATTTGTTCCGTGCGGATCGAACCCGCAGCACGTAGCGTTGATAATATTACTACCAAAAAACCAGAAAAGAATGTACTTACGCATTAAAATGGAAAAAACGCATAAGCTATTTATGTAAAGCCTATATTTAGATTAAATGTATACACGTGTCAGATACTGTGCGCACACCTTTACTCAGGACTTCACTACCATAGAGCTGACATATCTGTAGAATCTCTATTTTGTCTATGCTTGGGAATTACCCGAGTTGATAGACAATTTTGACCGTGCTGACATACTGACTCTTATTATGAAAGACATAAAGTTTATTTTGTTATAAATTGTTGATTGATTCAATTTTGTAGTGTTTTGTAGTATTATTGTTATCAACAATCATTTCCGAGGGTCGCTATTGAAATGCCGTAAACTATTGATAAAAACATTTTAGAGGACGTTATTGTATTTCCTAGTTTTAGAAATATTTCTCAAATCTTTGTGAAATTATCAAATTTCTAATTACATTCGAAGTTTGGCACTAAATTTGGATTTGTTTTCTTTGTATTTAGGATTTTGATACCTACGTAGGTTAGTTGATTCGGTAAATTTTATATTAATTAGATCACGAACTATGTCAAAATCAAAGATCTTGCGCAATAGAATCACGTTGCAGCAATATTGCGTTGTTTTCACGAATATTACCACAGATATAGTTCAATCTGTGTCTGTAAATTACACAGATATTCATATAGACAGTTTGTATGTAATGTTTCATATGCCCAAGTTCACCGCCAACATAATAGATGATTAGAGAAAAAATTTGGTGGTCTAAGTCAACGTATTTTTTTTCTCGAAACATGGTTTATAAGATGTTACAAATGGGTACAAACACATTATTAATATTGGATTCCAGCAATTCATTATGTTATCAGTAAGATATTAATTATATTAATGTTAGAAATCATTCCTAAGAACAAGAACAAATTTTTAACAGTTCACATGGGTACTTGTTAAAAACTTGGATTTTCATCACTGCAAAAATCTGGTTTATTTTTTTACCCCTGCAATTAATAGTCGAGAGGGATATTGCTATTATCATCATGATTAACGCCCACGTCCCAGGGAGTTTCCCTAGGATGTGTGCTTTAATCATGATGACCTACTTCATGTAGGTACCCGGATCAAAGTACTTATCCTTTGTTGAATCCATGACATGATTTTTCTGTAATTTGTGTGCCAAATTACACTCAAATCCTCTATTCGTGATTCATTTCTTTTCTTTTTTTTTTTAAAACAAATTTGAATTGATTGATTGATTGATTTGATTTGATTTTTGATTGAATAACAAACATCTAAATATCTTCACAAAGTTACACATTTATAATACTATCTACATATACCAGGGGGGCTGTTATGTCCGTGGCCTAAGACATTAGAAAGAAAAGTATGAGTATTTTATATTTCGATAATTTATAATAAAGCGAAATTTTTTTTACATCTCGGGTATACCTTACGCAAAAAATATTCCTTATCTTTGCCCTCAAAATGGGTTTCTACAGCCTCATTCATTTTAGCAAAACTTATTTTTAAGTTATACCGCCTTAGTACAAAAGATTGTTTAAGAAAGTCTAGTAATAACAAAAAGAGACGGGGCTATCTTAAAACCTGGGTTTTACAAGACTTGCTATAAAACATTTTTTGTAATAAGACATTTAGGCCCAAATTCATCAACAATATAAAAGGCGATTAGAGTAAAATCAGCCGTTTAAACAATAATTTTTGTATGGGTGATTGGCCGATTTCATTTTAAACACCTGTTATTATGGTTGATGAACTTGGCCCAGTACCTACTGTGTATGCCCTACCTACCTAAGTGTTTCTGATATAGGTAGCTACATACTAACATAATATGTACCCAGATGAAGCTATTACCTAAGTCTTAATTTTATTATTTATTTTTTGATTATATTTAGGTAAACTATGTGTACATAAAATACGTAAATTTTTGACATTGTGTAAGTACTGAGTACAATTTTAATGTTCAGGAAGAAATGACTGCTATTATTAAATAAGTACATTATACATGACGTTAAGCAGCTATTGATTGATCTAGTCTTAATTTAGCTATAATAAAAGGTTAAATTTTGGTAACTTTTGTTTTAAGACCAAAACAAAACTTCAAGAAAATCAGCGCTAGGTACCGAATTTTGTACTTACAGCTTTCTACATAACATAATAATTACCTAGGTACCTATAATATTCAAAACTAAATAAGGGCCACTTGCAAATTTCGACGTTATGGGTGATTCAATGATCATTAACTATATCTTATTTACGAACACTTTTACAGCATTCGGTTTGAAATACCGTTAAAATGGTAGATTTTATCAACTTTTTTGAAACCAATTAATTTTTCCCTGTTTTTAACGTGGACTTTAAGCTCATTTAACATTTGTATTGTACCGAGAACAGTTTAGTGTGTCAAGTCAGTGCGTACATCGGCATTTTAATAACGTAATTCCACAGGTTTGACATCAAATGGACTTGACTGCAACGACTAGGACCATAACACTCATCCAAGAAGGTTATTCGTAGCGATCTGTAGTTTTACAGCCGAGATTTTTCGCAGCGAGCGATTTAAAATGTCTGGAATCGCTTTACAGAGATCTAAAAATTTGCCAGAAGTCAGGAATTAGGCAGAGCCAGAGGAATCACCGCTTAGGAAGACCGCTACATACACTTACATGCACGCAGAGAAAGCACCGTCACTTCCCGCTCTTTGCAAACCCGCTTGTGCCTGGCCACAGGCACCCGCATTAGTGACCAAACAATTAGAAACCATTTGTATGAAGACCAGCAATTCTCTAGGAGTTGAGTGGTGCGAATTCCATAGACCAGTGTTCATCATGCAAATCAATAAACATCCGCAAGGCAACAATTGGACTGTAGCGTAAGTGACTGAAGCACAGTGCTTTTTACAGATGAGAGCAAAGTAAAAGTTTTTAGTGATGACCGTTGCATAAATGTGTGGAGTTGAAAACGTGAGCAATTTGCATCCACACTGTTGATCGATTTGGGGGGCCCAATGTTATGGTGTGGGGAATTGGGGATGCATCAGCCAAACTGGAAGAACTGAGCTTATAATTCAGAACCAGGGTACAGTAAAACTCAACGATACATCCAGGAGGTCATAAGACTCCATGTGGTGCCATTTACATAGCAAGTGGGTGCAGGTTTGAAGCTGTTGCACGGCAATGCACGCGCTTATACTGTTAGAGCCACCAGAGAGACACCAGAAGAGGCTTGTATACCAGTGTTGCCGAGGCCAGCGAACAGTTCGGGCTTGAACACAATTGAACATACCTATGTGGAATCTGTTGAAAAGAAGAGTGAGTCACAAATTAATCAGTGCTTATTCAGTGCACAATGAAAGACAGCCCTTAGACGTCCTAAAATCAAGCTAGAAACAAATCTCTCAAGAATCAATGCGGCATCTGATTGAAAATGTCCTCTAGGCTTCAAGAATATGTTCGGAAAAGAGGAGGTTTCACCGGATGTTGATTCAAAAAGGAAGAATACAAATAATAATTAATTGATTGATTGATTTTTTTAATTGTAACTATTCTTCTTACTGTGTGTACATAAATTGTTAAATAAATAATTGCAATGAATTTTACAACTTAGAAACCCGGGAAACCTCTTAATTTGCCCAGAATATCAAAAATATAAGGTGGCCCTTATTTTGTTTTGAGTAGTAAGTATAATTATTATTCAAATAAATAAGACATTTTATCTATGTCAGCCAAAGGCTCTACGTGGTTAAAGATCCAGAGGCCCTGTAGCGACTTCAGAAAAAACCCTTTTCAGCTATTATGTAGGTATAACATAAAATTAAGATAATATGTAAATGGTGCTTAAGATTTTGTCTGTATTTCGGTAATACTTAGTTGTTTTTGGTACGTGTAGTTATGTACAGTAAAATTAAGTTTTTAAAAACATTAAATTTGAGGTTGTCTGTAAGAAATCGCCGAATAGCGATAAGACCGCCCATTGTTGTTTATGACTCCTACAAAAGTGGTGGCAATAAAGAGTACCTATGTCTATTCTATTCTATTCTAATGAAAAATAATATTGAAATTGTGAATACCTACCTACTGTGATTGTACAAATATTTTTTAATATAATAAATGTTATTTTTATTTGGGTAATAAGAATTTTTTTATTCCAACATTAAATGTTTTTTCCCTGAATGTATTAATTGTGTATATTTGACACCTTAACATAAACTTATTGCTATCCTGTACTTAGATAAAAATATCACTCCTACATGATTGCATAACAATTTTCAACCTTACAGAGTGAATCAGATTTCATTAGTATTCAAATTTGCGGTACTAACCCGACTATAGACATTTTCAAAATCATATCCGAAACATACTCTAGCCAGAAACAAAAATTAAAAAAACAACCATGTTGTCTCATTCGCCCCACACGAAAATTGCTAATGTTGAAAAGAGTCTAATATAAGATTCATATACTACCTATTTCGTAGCATCAACGACAAAAAAAGGTCTGAAAAAATATTGTTATTCCTTTTGCACAAACAAATAAATTCCCAAGTCTGAAAGAGAGGCATACATTTCATATTTTGCATTTTATTTACACACTTGTGAATACATCATGTACGCCTTATTACGCCCACTTAAATTTTATACAGTCAACGTAAAAAATATATACAAATTTTCATGATTTAATATTTAAATTGATTAATTGAGTGACGAAAGAAATTAGTATTGATCTCGACCAGTGGTGATCTGAAAGTTTAAAAGAGTGTTAATATACCTAGGTACATGTAATGTTTAATAAACATATCTAAGTACCTATAGGTACTCTAGTTTATTGAACATTTACATACACAAGTGAAGTGATATTGTGTCCAATCTAGGCAAATAAAATATCCGAGTTAGGTTTCAAGCTAAAAAGGCTAATCAGTACCTATCACTAGGTATCTACATATAGGTACTTAGTATAAAATAAAGTAACCCACTGCGTTTGTCTGTTTGTTCGCTAATTACTTCTTAACTTTACAAAAGATTTTTATGCGGTTTTCACCATCATTTTGAGCAGTTCTTCCGAAAGGTTTATACATAATGTATAATACTTTCATGTATAATGTAAGGTTAGTAGAAAAATTACACCCATGCCAAGCAGGGTGGTTCGCTAGTTCTAAAAATAAACGCAAATATTGATGTCTTCATACTTAGGAACCGCTGAATAATATATCCATGGATCCTCTCACGTAGATATGTTTATGGTCATTTAGGCCACTTTAATACCCATTGAGGATTATATTTATTACCTAAGTTTATATCACTTTTAAAAAGTTATTTTTCTTCAGACCATTACTGTTTTTCTGAATATAAAAATGTAGGTACCTATACTGTTTTAGCATTTTATTTACGTGGCTGACTGTATTAAATCGTTTTTCCTACACCAACGAGAGCCAAATCATTATGGTCCTTATTGTAACGCAATAATATCTATATTGCTATCACTTGACTATTTCAATTTGTGATGGTATAAAAGGGAGTGCAGCTTTGAAATCTTTGCTTGTTGATGGGTGGATGTGTGGCAGTGAGGTGCCAGTGATACTTGTGATAGTGTTGTGGAAGTCGGTGGAAGTCATCGGTTGCAGACTATGTGTAAGTACCTACCAGCACGGGCAAAAAAAGGGGAGACAGTAAAATCGGGGACAAAATCGTCTCTTTATCGTTTTTTCGTTTTGTCTTCTGTCAAGGAGACAAATGGTAGAGAAAACGGCTTTGTCCACCCACCGTGCTAACGCTGTTGTAGTATATTTTCGTATAGTTTGTATATTTTTAGTTTTTCATAGTAAGTAAGTACCTACTTATAACAATGTTTAACGCATGTTATTTTGTGAACCTAAAAATCGATGATGTACTTATTTAATGTACGTAACCTATAACTTATCTTCATAGCCGAACGCCGAATTCGGCATGGGAGCGAGAACACTATGATGATTAAAATTATAGGTAGGTAGGTACCTACACTTGATTTATAATTTACATCAACTCTGTAAATACCCAAATGTAGGTACCTCCGAATATGCTGCATACAAAACTCAATAAGTAGGTATGTATTTGAATACAGATGTTAGGTTCCTTAACCTTTCATGGCCAAGAACGCGACGTATAAATTGTAATAACATGAAATCATAAACACAACACTCGTTTAATATATTACAATTTTTTTATTAGGTCTTTGAAAACATTACTTTTTTTGGAATAAAGGTAGGTCGTTGAAAATACAGTACCTATCCATCTATTACCAATTTTGCTATTTATTCCTATATCCCTTGCCGTGGTGATAAAAGGCCACCAAGATAATAAGTACATAATTTGAAAGGAAGACAGCAGATACAAATAGGTATACTATAATAAGTTACCAGTAAATGTAATTAGGTACCAGCGCGTTTAAGATACCTAGGATGGAATAGTTACTACCTAATACTTGTAAAGCATTCAACAAAGATGACGTAGCGAAAGAAACATCTGTAGACTTCTCGTCACTTCAGTGCTTACCTATTTGTTCAATCCACCAACGGATATCAGACATTATATAGCTGTAAATGGTTTTTTGGCTGTATTTTGAAAACAAAACTTTATTTTAAAGATTATTGAACTTTTCATAATACGGTACCTACTATAAAATTTAACCATACCTATTGGTGAATTGAAAACATATGAACTGAGGTGACTTTCAGGCGTCAGGTCAAACGGAAAAGAAAAGAAAGAAAATACAGTGCCACAAACTTATCTGACCCGGTGACCAAAATTGGCACTAACGTCGCTACAGAACCAAAATTAATTCAAATTGTCATTTTTGTACAGAATTAACATGGTAAAAGCAAGAACATTGTACCTATGTACAATGTTCTTGGGTAAAAGCAAGGTAAAAGCGACGGCAGCGACGCCATTACCGGGTCAGATAAGTTTGTGGCACTATATAAATTCATTATTTATTTGGTAGCTGCGAGACAGTAAACCACCCTTACGCAAACAGTAGAGCAATGAGTAGTAGATATGCGTGCCGAATCGTGAGCGACGCACAATAATTACCTCAGGATTAACTTCAAAATGGAAAATAGTTTGAAAAATCCAAAAGATGAGGTAAAATATTAATACACAACTGACAACTCTATAAACAACAAAAGCAAAATGAATTAAAGATGGGTACATACGGCTAGGTACTCAAGCTATAGGTACTTCCATTTTCAGTCTCTGCTGACCTCTAATTGTACGGAAAGCCTATAGAACGCGAGGTCAACTTACCTATACTAGAAATGTATCTAAGTATAGCTGGGTATACATATATACTGTTCAACTACCTAAATTGCCTACAAATACCTCAGAACAACAACTGTTATTGTTCCGAGTAGAATACGGGATCTCTATACTATAAATTATAGCACTGACACATATTAATAAGACATAGCTCATAGTCGGCGTTGATCTGTTTATCCAAATTCACAAAACTTAGGTCATAGCTCAAAGTAATTGTCTTGATGCATTAATCGAACCCGTGGTTCCAAAAGGGCTCCAAGAAAGCGTACAAAAACTTCGCCATTGCATATTTTTTGCCAAACTATGTTTTTTTTCTCGTAGTAGTGGTAGGTATCTACTTAGGTTACTAAAGTCCTCATCTGGACTGGATACTGGACTCTAGCCTCTCTCTAAAGGAGAGACAATGCCCGCATGTAATACCAACGCGCTGGCAAAACGAATTGCATCACAGAGTTAGAATAAGAATTATTAATAATATTATTTTTTAGAGAGCTAATCATCTAGTGTCATTTCGATCGAAAATAGATCTTTTTTACCTAAAATATTACAGCATCCAAAAAGTCCCGGTGCTATAGGGGAAACTGACTTACTAAAATACTGTGTAAATGGGGGAATCCCCCAAAATTTACGAAGTTTCATACTTGTTTTTCAATTAAGATACGCGATAAGTAATTTACTGCGCGCTTTTGTATATAAGAACCGATATATAAAGTTATGCAAATAGTATTTGTGATTAGTTATATTATAAACTTGATTCCGATGGCTGTCGCTAGTTTGTTCGTATTTGCGGTGGTGTGTTTCGGTTTGTTTGCTGAAGGGGTAAGTTTTTTTTATCTAAAGCGTGATAGGTACAAAGAGTTTCAATCTTTCGACTTTTGGTCCTAATCTGAACTGAGTCCTGGGATATTATGCAAGATTTTATATATTACACGTAGGTATACCCATTAGCTAGACCTATTTAGCTATTATTTATATATTAATTAATTCCGCAGTTAAGTTCCTTAAGCCCTTTTGTCCGTTCTTTCCTATTAAAATAAGACCTTGGTCACGTTGGTGGTATTCACTTGTAAGGGAACATCTATAACAGTCCATTCTATCCACTGCCGGTAGTTCTTAGTGCTCTTGTGTTCTCAGTAGTCGCTGGCAAATCAAGTCTTGTTGGTCCTGGATTCTCTAAGGTTTGGCCAAGTATGACGCCACGCGGATACCATCTTTGGTAGCGGCCACATGTCAAAGGATTAAATCCATAGTACCTAATGCCCTCCACCTTTAACCAGCTGTAACTGTCTCCTGATGTGACAAAGGTCAACGACTCGAATTCTGAGTGTGCCTGCGGACATTTTCTCCATTTTGCAAGAGATCTCAGCCCCGCTATACCTAGATTATTAATTACATTTACCTATTTGTGATAATAGTACGCGACTAAGAGGAGTAGTGGTCGCAAGTACGGCTGCCATACGTGAAGTCCTGTTTCTAAGTAGATCGTGCAAATTGTTAGTGGGTTTTTCGGTTAGGAAAATCGCAATGTGTAGGTAATCCAGGCTTTAAAAATGGCTTTGACGGACTGTAGTCGTACAAATACCTAGGTAGAACTCGGTAATTTTGATGTATTCGTGTAAGATTCGTGTATTTGACGACACGGTTGGCGCAGTGGCTAAGCGATTAGCTGGCTGCGCTACGTGCCGCGTGTTCGATCCCCGCACGGAACAAATATTAGTATGATCTACAGATAGTTGTTTCGGGTCTGGTTGTGTGTGCATGGGACATGTACTCGTATATCGATACAGGAAAAATCCTAGTGAGGGGATTTTTTTTTTTTCATCTTATCCTTCTTATTTTATTTATAGGAACTCCATGGGAAGCCCTTGTAAAAATCCACATACCCAGAAAATATTTTTATCCTTATGTTTAATGTAAAATACCCAATGCCCTAAATATACTCGTCAAAACAAAATAAGGGCCACTTGCAAATTTCGACATTATGGGTGATTTAATGATCATTAACTATCTCCATGTGGTAAATTGTACAGCGTTGTGTTATCTTAAGTGTTTGCGAACACTTTAACAGCATTCCGCTTGAAAAACCGTTAAAATGGGTAGATTTTATCAATTTTTTTGAAACCAATTAATTTTACCCTGTTTTTAACGTGAACTTTAAGCTCATTTAACATTTGTATTGTACTGAGAACAGTTTAGTGTGTCGAGTTAGTGCGTACATCGGCATTTTAAGAACGTAATTCCACAGGTTCGACGTCAAATAGACTTGACTACAACGACCAGGACCATAACACTCATCCAAGAAGGCTATTCGTAGCGATCTGTAGTTTTACAGCCGAGATTTTCGCAGCGAGCAATTCAGAGTGCCTGGAATTGATTTTATGAGATCCAAAATTTTGTCAGAAGTCAGGAATTAGGCACAGCCAGAGGAATCACCGCTCAGGAAGACCGCTACATAGACTTACATGCACGCAGAGAGAGCACCGTCACTTGCCGCTCTTTGGAAACCCGCTTGTGCCTGGCCACAGGCACGTGACTTAGTGACCAAACAATTAGAAACCAGTTTTATGAAGACCAGCAATTGTCCAGGAGTCAAGTGGTGCGAATTCCATAGACCAGTATTCATCATGCAAATCAATAAACATCCGCAAGGCAACAATTGGACTGTAGCGTAAGTGACTGAAGCACATTGCTTTTTACAGATGAGAGCAAAGTAAAAGTTTTTAGTGTTGACCATTGCATAAGGGTGTGGAGATGAAAAGGGAGCAATTTGCAGATGCCTGCATCCACAACAGTGATCGATTTGGGGGGCCCAATGTTATGGTGTGGGGAGGCATAAGCCAAACTGGAAGAACTGAGCTTATAATTCAGAACCAGGGTACAGTAACAACTTAACGTGACATCCAGGAGGTCATAAGACTCTATGTGGTGCCATTTACATAGCAAGTGGGTGCAGGTTTCAAGCTGTTGCACGGCAATGCACGCGCTTATACTGTTAGAGCCACCAGAGAGACACTAGAAGAGGCTTGTATACAAGTGTTGCCGAGGCCAGCGAACAGTTCGGGCTTGAACACAATTGAACACATGTGGGATCTGCTGAAAAGAAGAGTATGAGACACAAATTGATCACTGGACAATGAAAGACAGCCCTTAAACGTCCTAAAATCGAGCTAGGAAATAATCTCTCAAGAAACAATGCGGCATCTGATAGAAAATTCCCTCTAGGCTTCAAGAATATGTTCAGAAAAGAGGAGGTTACACCAGATATTGATTCAAAAAGGAAGAAGAATAAACGCCGTGGAATTTCATTTTTAATTGCAATTTTAGTCCAAGTGTACTTTTTGCTGAAATTGCACTTTTTCTCGAAAATGTTGTAAAATTGTTTTTTTTTTCCTGTGGATTATGTAAAATTTAAGCCCATTTCATTAAAAACAAATCATTGCAATGAATCTTACAACTTAGAAACCTAGGAACCTCATAATTTGCCCAGAAGATCAAAAATATAAGGTGGCCCTTATTTTGTTTTGACGAGTATATATTTCCTTCTATAAGAGTAACTAAATAAGTAGTTACGTACGTACCAATTATAATAAATTAGTACGATGCACATGTTAGCATGTGTATGAAAACAATGCAGTGTAATAACTAATATCTAAGTATAATCACATGTTGTAAGTAAATGCGTAGGATTTTTGTTGTTTACACTTGCTGTTCTTGTGTCATCGATCTTTTATCGATCCCACAGAGATGATGTGCTAACGATTTCTATCTGCGAGTTAATTTAGTCCTTGATTCCTTTAGGGCGCTAAAAGGCGGGCTAATGTGACGTGTGATGTTTCAAATATGATTGATTGTGTTATTTTGATTATACACGGTGACTTTTAAGTCGTTTCGGATACGTCATCGAATTATTGTAGGTACCTATAGGTACTTATAACTCATGATAATGAACAACTTTGCAAGAGGAAAAAAATCCATGCGAGTTTTTTGTTTCGTCTTCTCAATTAGTACTCAGCAGGTTGAGTTTGTATATGAAAGCGAATTTTTTTATTGGGGCAATTTTTTTTTCTTCTGCAGCGTTGTTCATTACCATGAGTAGGTACCTACAATCATTCGTTATCGTATCCACTTGTCGTATCCGAAACTAATTTATTCATCGGGTAGATACCATTATGTAAGCTGATGACTTCTGATGGACATAACACAACGTATCTACGTCACGTAAGGCCAATCTGTTTGCGCCTTACGTGTGTTTTTATACTCCCTTGTGGCTACACATGCATGACATTAGATTATAAAGTAGACTTATTAAATAATTTGTGCCTATGGCTTTGTAAATGCAATTTTCGATTTTGCCTTTAATTCTTCAATGCACCTAGCTTGGCAGTGGCACCGACTTCAGAAGCAGATAAGTTTTTAATGAAAATTATTTTATACTTTTTAGCTTTTGAAGTCGGTTTTTACTTTTTTTTTTAAGTTTATTTGTAAGTAGGTACCTATTACTTATTGAGTTTCTCACTTTTGCCCCACCACTAAACAAATTCTGGGTACCATGCATAAGGTTGGACCTGCATCAGAGCCCCTTGTCCCCACCATTGTACAAATTTCTAGCTACGCCCATAATTATAGTAACACATAAATAACAGACTGAGGAAAGATGATAGGCCATCTTGGACGACATAATAGTTTCATTAAAGACATAATAGAAGGAAAGATAGCTGAGGTAGAGGAAGGCCACGCATAAGTTACATGAGACAAATCAAAGAAAAGGTTGCTGTCATGTCGTGTAGGGAGGTTAACGAGACTGCACTGGAGAGGGAAAATACAGAGAGCTGTATGATTGCGCTAGTGCTGAGCGTGAAATCCCAAAGAGGCAGTGAACTAATCATGAATTCATTACGAATAGAGAAGAGATTTTTAAGTTGAACTCATGACGGTGTTGATATAGATAAGCTTCCCGCTTCTGAGGTTACAGCGGACTTTGAGAACTGATTCATATTCAAACTAGTACTAATGAATATGACGAATCATTTCACAACTACGTGACAACTACAACACTTAGGTACCTACGTGTAGTATAGGTGATTCTTCCGCATATTAATACCGTCACTCCGAGTGTAGTTGACACAGTTCAGTAGTGATTTTCCTATGAAGTGTTGGTAATTGAGTAGTTATTTTTTGTTACACAATACTATATTTTTTAATAAAGATTAATATTTAGGACCCACGACACTTGTGCTTGTGTGAGGACTGGATCTATTTCATGTGCAAGGGCTTCGAACTCAAAACCTCTCGATCGTAAGTCCGACGCCGCCGCCCGCGCCGCTGCGCCTCACCGTTGAGCTATTACGGCTCCACTATTAATTAGGTGATGAATGTCGTTATCAGTGACCATGCAGATGAAGATTAGCGCCATTATAAACAGGAGCGATACTTGACGGCGTTTGTTTGTTTTAATTTATATTCATGTGACTACCGTTTTATGGCCAAAATGTTGGCACATTTTGTGCTTATTTCTACCGACAGAATACAAGTCGGCAAGTACTTTAATAGTATTTTATAGATACAGAGCAATACTTATGGATGTAAATTTTCGACTGCCACGTGCATGGGGCTTATATATTTTATCGGTACGCAAATAATTGGTGCTATTTAATAAACACCAATTATATAAATTAGTACGAAGATGCGTCGTCACAAAATAAATTTGTTTATTTGAAAAAAATGTTTTTATACATGTGTGGCGTCTTCTAAAAATAATCAAAGAAATACAAATGGTTATGGCTCATGCCGTAATGGGAAAATTAGACAGTCAGGAATGCCGAATGGTGGTGTCGAGGCTGAGGGCCCAGGGTGTGCTGGACGAGCTCAGGGTCTGTCACTCGTCACCATTGAATATTAGTGTTAGTGCCTCAGTTCACAATATTCAACGTTATACCTGTTATCAGTGTGATACTGTTATCAGCCCGTGCCGGGTGGTTGTAGCAACGTACGGATATTCTTATAGTTGTGTGAAAACCACCGGAACCACTAGGTAGGCAATTATTTGTTCTGATAAATTATCTTCTGTTTCTCAATATTGTGTGATATTGTATAAGAGCTTTTGATTTACATATTTATCTTAAATGTAAGTAGGTAAATAAGAAACATTTTCGGTCTTGCTAAACTTATTAAAAATAGGATTATTATTCAGCAGTAGAGCGAAGCGGTGGCATTGTCACTGAATTTATGGGTATAGTCAAGTAGATTAAGCGCATACGAATGTTTTTATAGAAAATGTAAGTAAGTAGATACGGGAAATAGTTTTTTTTTTTATAGTTCTTTGTATTTTTTCTCAATTTCGGCAAGTACGATTTCATCAGCTATTTGCAGAAAACATTCGTTAAGAAAGAGAGACGATTGAGTCCCACTACGATTTTTGAGAAATGTATCTTTAAAATTCATCTAAAGTTTCCTAAGACCAGAACTCTCTAACTTATAACAGAAAGGATAGCCACCCTTAATACCCCAAAATTTTGCGCCGCCCTGGTTAGTAAATAACACCTACATTATACATCCAGAGCAGCGCTAGCACGGCGGGTGGACTAACCCGTTATCTCCACCCTTAGTCTCCCTGACAGAAGACAAAACGACAGCGGGTAGACAAATCCGTTTTCTCATCCTTGATAGAAGATAAAACTAAAAGTTAAGAGAGGCAAAATAGGGCAGAGAAAATCAGGGACAAAACCATCGCTTTACCGTTTTCTCTCTCGATTTTTCATTTTGTCTTATGTTAAGGGGACAAAGGGAGGAGGAAACGGGTTTGTCCACCCGCCGTGCTAACCTGCAGCTGGCATACACTTTGGTATAGACGTGGACCGTGGTTTTGTGCTCAGGTTCTTAATTTACACCGATTATTTAACTTCTTCCACTTTTCAACTTTCTGCAGTTGGAAAATAAAATAACAACACCATCTTCATCATCATTCGTATTCTTCTTGTGGGTTGTTTTTTTTGTAATCCCTTTGTCAGCTATAATGGCTGCATTAATGCATTATTATTATGTATGATCTTTCAACAATAATTTATTTTATTCTAATAAAATACGCCATAGTGCCACCACATACGTTGGAATTATTCCTACCTAGATATAACTGTATGTTATTCTGTCGGTACTGTGTGTGTATTTCAAACACTTCTTTAACTTTTGTATTAAGAAAGTAGGTAGGTACGTACAGAACTTTCTAGAGCTAAAGAATCAAACCAATTAGTAATTAGGCATACTCCGAATTGAAAAACAATCAGATTTAAGCAATCAATTAAGACAATTACCTGTTATCTCTGGGTGTGGCAACCATCTGATTATGACAAACAAACAAACTATTTACAGACGCACTGATAACAAGCAAGGCCCTAATCAAATTGCCATTAATTTTACATACATTAATAAATGAAAATACATAGTACCTAAGTATTAGGTAATAGAAATATTTTGAGCCCACGAAGCCCATATAGACGACATCTGGAAAACGTTTACATCTGTTGAAAAGCCTATGACCGACCACGAAGGATGATTGGAAGACAGATTTGAAGTCTTCCAAATTGTAGGTACCTTTGTATCTCATCTAGACTTTACTGCAGATACTGCTAGTCTGCCGATCAGCCCCCTTGAACTCTGGAGGAAACATGATCAATTCCCTATGAATGGTCCACAAGAACAACAGTCTCGCAACCGGTCTATACTTAGGGTACCTATCAGTATCTCCCAGTAATTGGGTGGCGGAGGTCTGATGGCAGTCGCTCCGTGTAAAATACCGTTATTCGATAGTTGGGAAGAAGCTAGGCAGGTGATGATGGTCTGTGGCCTTTGATCGCGGGATGGACAAGCCAGTTTTTACGTCTCTTGCAGTTGTTTTGTTTACTTAATTATGTTCAATAGTCAACCTCTCCGCTCGTTTAAGGTCCGATTAAATTGATAACATAATAGATTTCCAGGAACTGGTGGTCCAAGAGTTAAGTGTTAGGGCTTCCGACTTACATAATCTCAGATGTATAACTATGAAGAAACCTATAAAACCTATATACTACATAGTGACAAAATTTAACTAGATACGTAGTGGAAAATTATGCTTGCTTGTATAATATTACAAAACAGTTGATCTAGATCTAAGTGAAGACAAAATATTAGCATTTATCTACTACCAGATAATATTACCTACCTATGTACAGAACGCACCTATACGATATAAAATTTACAATTATTGTGAGCTATTTATGTTTTATGGCTGTAAAAAATTACTAAGTACAAGATGTCACAATGACTCATAATTCAAATACTTGGCCTTGAACCATGGAGTAAACACATAAGTACCTAGTTACAAGATCACTGACATCACCGAAGGTGCAGGCAGTGGTCTAGGTAATGTCACACCCCAATTAGATGGGCCATGGGCCCAACTATTTATATTATTCAAATTCAATAAAATACTCTTTCTTCGTAATCTATTTTTATAGAACCAGATTCTTTGATACGAGAGAGATTGGTTCTACGTCTTGTTTGCTAATTTAACGTAGACATAAATGACGGACGTAATCTATGTTATCATGGTGTATATAGGTGCGCTAGATTTAGGAAGGGAACCAATCAGTTTTATCTACCTACTTAAATATTAGCCCACAATATTTCTTCTTGATATCGACATTTCGAAATCCTCCGTATGTTTACGTATGGACTGGACGTACTGCCTAGTTATTTGATGTTTCGGGTGTCGGACTGATATCTTCGTAAGTGATATAACTAACTCTAAACCTTGGTCCACAAATAGCACACTTATCTACTAGCATCAATAGATTCAATCTACGATAATTTATCGTTCATATTACTATTACAGAGATTCACAATGTCGAAGCGCACAGTCTTGAATGACAGCTACAAGGGGTTGGTGGAGAACATGTCCATCCCGGCCGAGCTGCACGATAGAGATGGCAAGACGTACGCCAGCTTCGGCTCCACGGTGCCCATTCACTGCTGCAGTCCAGAACAGGTAAATAAGAGAGAGATAGCGGTACTGAAAGAGCTACTGGGGTCTGGTGAAGAACCTGTCCATTCGGGCAAAGCAGCACAAGAGAGATGACTTAATGATGATGTGTATTAATTAAAATAAGAAAGAGAGGGGATGAGGTCTTAAATCTATAGGTACTTGAAAAATACCCTGTACACTTAGCTACAATGAATTAATGTCGTTGTGTTGGTTGCAGGTCGAAGAGTTCGCGAACACAACGCACCACTACTGCGACGTGTTCACGGACCAGGTGCTGGCGCCGCTGGGGGAGCTCGTGTACGTGAGGGTCGACGATAGCACCGCGGAGAAGGTGACCCGACACTGTTACCAGTAGACCTACTACAACAGGAGGCAAGAGGCTGGAGGCAAGCCTCCTCGAAACAAATCCATCACAGTCTGAAATCAAGGCATTCTTGGCCTCGCATGGACCTGCCAAACATTACATTGTCGTGTGCCCATGAGCGTACATCATGAGAGCTCCATTCTCATGCGACGCATATGATAATTACTCATGCCGTTGCTAATATAGAAAGATTAGCCTGTCGGCGAAGCCGTATGCTACTACTTTAAAATTTTACATTTTCACTTCGTCCGTCGTGTCGGCGATTTTTATATAAGTCCAAATTATTTTTGACCAGAACTTTTGTCAGCGTTCTATTACGCAACAGCGCTAGTTGCAAATGTAAAAAAATGAGAATTACCCCATACGTTTTAGTGGAGTTTGGCTCGCACCATACTGTCTTTATTTATTTTTACACTGCAGAGCTAGAATTCGGGTTTCCAGAAACTAAAATATATTTCGTAAAGTCCAACGTTTCCGCAGGTGTTCATCAACCGAAGCAAGCGCATCTTGCTGATCTCCAGCGACGGCAAGCTGGCGCAGTGGCGGTGCGCGCCGACGTTCGAGTCGGCCAACCACTACGTGGGCGGCGCACCCATCGTCAACAAGGACGGCCAGCTGGTCTCCGTGGTCACGGCCAAGAGGGGGAACCACTATGCTGTGTCCGCTTTTGAGGTCGGTACACTGAAACAGCTGAGGTGGTCATAATGATGGTAACAGTTAGGAAAAATAAACCTTATTCTGTTGATGAAAGTTCCGTTTTGGAGCTGTCACGTTGTCAGACATACATTTTTTAAATTTATTTTAAAAAATGTTAGGAAAAATATTTCACGTTTATTTTTCCTAACTTTTACGATAATGATGGAAATTTTGGTTGTTTTTTACATTAAAAGAACCAAAATGACGCTGTATTTGTCGGTTTAACATGTAAATATAGTAGTCGCCACCGGCATTCTGAAACCACTATCATAACTAGCTCAATTCAATTCAATCAAACAATTCAATTTCAATTTATTTCAGTTCGCTCCGGGAGCGAGAGCCACGCGAATATTGAACAGTATCTCACAAAGGCTGGACATTTTTAACTGTTCATTGGCGGAGTTCGTTAGGGTGACCATAGATTGGTTAAGTTCTAGTAATAATGGTGGCTAATTTATCGTATTGGGTGTATACCTGTGAAGATAAAATTTGTTGTTTAAATAAATAAATAATAAATAAATAAATAAATTTTTAGAAAAAAAATCGACAGTATGAGCCATAGACGTCAAAACATTATTAGGCAGCGTGTGTCAATGTCTATTAAAATAAAGTACTTCTACAGCCTAATCGTGGTTAAGAGTTGCCTTACATAACCTTATAAACACAAAGACGTCTATCGCTTGCCCACGTTGTATAAGTCGCAGTACCTATTGACCGTCTAATTTCCACTTCCAGGGCGAAGGCGGCTACTTCGACACCACAGAGCCCTGGAAAGTCCTAGACACGTCTGAGGGCTCCGCCATCTACGGAGACAAGACCTTCCCCTCCCGCTCGGCCCTGCGAGACTACGTGAGCAGCCTCCCCCCCGCGGAGGTGTCCCCCGCGCGCCCCCCCGCCCCCGTGCTGTACCGCGGCGCGTCGCCCAGGATCGTGCTGGTCGCGCAGAACGGCAGACAGATCTCCCACCAGTACCTACAAGGTGTGATCACGTCTTACGTAGATTATTTGTAAGTCTGTGTGGTGGAATGTGTAAATAGCTCCAGCCGGAGGGGTAGAGCGTATGGAGAGAACGTGGTGGCGACACGGCGACGGTCGGAAATGTTTAGATTAAATATTATAATTATGTCCACTCACCAGTCTCAGGATGGCTGCATTCCTGCCTAGGTGTCTGCAGAAGCATTTTCACCAAAACACAATAGTTTAGTATAATTTTTAAGAGAGCGGACACGGCAGCGTTTGTTTCGGATGAAGACTTCAATCTTGCTTCTCTGTACTGTTGTACCGACACCCTCAGATTACAAGGCGCTCGGTAGACAAAACAGCAGTATTTGCTATTTAGCGCCATCTATTGGCATACCTCCAACTTAATGGGAGTTGCGACGCAGTGTGCGCCGTGGCCGGCAGATGACGTAATTATAAAATTAAAACTAAACATTGCGCGCAACCACTGTGGTTTATGACCAAGATCGCATTATTCATACTGGTGTAGATTCTGTTACGCATTTTGGCAGTACTAAATTAGACTAAACGAATTTCACTTTCTGTTTTTATTGAACAACTGCCCAGTTTAGTCCTATCAATGTGCAACAGAATCAACACCATTTTGTTATACAGTATTTTTTTTTTATGTAGTGCCCATAATTTGCAGTGATTCAGTGTCCGTTCCCAAATGCAACCGCAGTAGGTACTAAAATTCAGTCCAAAACAAAATAAAAATTTGATTTTGTATGGCTTGCGCTAGTAAATCGTTCGTTCAAATTTTCGTTTTGTTTTAAAGTGTATCCCAATACTGAGGTTGCATTTAGGAACAGAGTGAATTACTACAAATTATGCGCACTACATAAAAAAATATCCTTTATCTGGATGTTAATTCAAAATTGGAACCGTTTTATATGAACACCGGACTAACTTGTCTGTGGTTGTAAAGCTAATGATCAAACTGCCCAAGATCACAGATTAGATAGTATTACGCAGTGTGGCAAGCTCGCCACGATCGTCATTTGTGGCGGGTTTGCCACTAATGTACAAGTTGTTATGTAGTTCAATTTTATAATAAGTTTGGAGTTGATAGATTTAATGAATTTGGTATATGAATGTAAGTTATCAATTCCCGACGTACAAAGACATATAAATTTAAAAAAAAGCAGTCTTGAAATTTGGCTGCTTTGCATCGAATATAGTACTCGCGAATCTGTATGAGCCCCGAACTGAGCTCTGTAGTCACTCTCTCTCTCCCTCTAGCACCTATAATAAGCGTACTATTATAGGTGCTAGAGGGAGAGGGGGAGAGAGTTCAGAGGGCTCATAAAGATTTGCGCGTACCTACACACTATCTCCTAAGGTAGGTGTCTATTTCTGACGTATTTACAGTATTACTAAGTAAAAAGAAATACCTATACCAAAATTAATTAAACAGATTAGATTATTTACTACATTACCTCGACAGCAGCCTGCTCCTGTCAGTCCTTACAACTAGGGTTGCCATCTGTCCGGCTTTCCCCGGATTTGACCTAGTTTGTAGGGCATCCGGGATATGTCCGGGCGGAGTTTTCTACAACATACGTGAAACCTACCAACGTAAAATGTCCGGATGTACTGCATCCAAATCCGGAGATTTCGGTGTGTTTATCGTGGATTGGTGATTTCGTTGATGGCAACTCTACCTAGAACGCGTGCGCGATGAGAAGCATCCGCTACGTTGTATGTTTTTCTTTCGTTCCCAGAGTTGTACAGGGGGAATGTTTTGGAAACACTCATTCTTTGCATGTCTGGGGTGGAAAGAACAACTTACAAAGTAACGGGTGCTTCTCAAGGTGTGTGACTTGTATACATCTATGAGATACTATAGTCCGAGCGGAACTAGTTGGCCGCGCCTCAGGACGGGGCGCGGGCGGCGGGTGGCCCCTGAGGAATACAAAGCGCCCCGCCGTCCCACGGCCATACCATCTTAACATCTCTGTTTAACATCTTTTATACATACATTGTGGAACGCAAATAAATAATATGAATATGAATACCTAAGGCGCGGCCAACTAGTTCCACGCGGACTATATCATAATATCTTCTTTTTTAAAGAGGTAAAATATGTTTTTTGTATATAGGGATCTCTGGAACTACCTACTTAACAGATTCTAAAAATTCTTACACTAAAACTTACATTATCCCCGAGAGATATATGCTATAATTTATTTGGATATAAATAAAACGCGCCGGTGAAACCGCGGGCAAGAGCTAGTTGTATATTAACGGTTGAAAGGATAAAGGTTTTTTTTTTCGAATAACTAATCTTTACATACCTACCTATTAAAGTTTCGTTTTTCGCAAAACTAAATATAAACAAAAAGCCTTTCGACCGTTGATATTATCTAAACTAGCTCTTAAAACTATTGCCATCTCTATTCATTGGTATACAAATGACAAGGACACTGGTATAATATTATCAGTGTATAAAAAATAAAACAAATTCTTAGTAAGAGATATAGTAGAAGGCCAAATGTAACATCCTGTATATAACTTGTAGGTATTGCCACAATCACCACAAATTAGTAAATACTTAGTTAAAAAAATTGTTACGTATTTGTATAGTTTTATAAATAAAGGACATTGTTAAGTATATTTTATGTTTTATTTAAACAAATTGTAAATATTAACATTATTACTAGATAACCGAATCTTTTACACAGTAAGGCAACAGAATAATAATAATAATTTAGGCAATAATCATTTCAAACTAGTTTTGAACCACATGATTATATTTGATTAGAAGAGTATTTAACAAAGTGCATGGCATAGTGAACTTTATTTCGTAACTAAATAAAGTTTAAATTCGCATATCGCAGAGTACATAATTAAATAGTGATTATAATAAAATACCTATATTATTTTGACACTTGTTTAACATAATGTGTCTAAGTTTTAAAATTGCAAACTTATTGCTAATTGTTTAAGAAAGTGTACCAGCACTTATGTTTTACAGAATTTTAAACCTCAACCCCAACCATTACCATAATTATCTATATTAATAATACAAATCAATCTTTATGTATGTTTGTCAACTAGCTCCAAAGGTGCCCAAGATACAGGTCTACCCAAGTTTGGGACCAATGGAAGGCATATTATATTGTAAATATTTATATAAATAAATTGAAATTTAAAAATTGAAATCTATAACCAACCAAATTATATTGGCGCCTTTAGTAAAATTCCCCACAATCTTTAATTAATACTTGCAATGAAATTAAAATTATTTTGAAAGGACCTGCACCATAAAACAACGTATACGACAGAAGGGCCAACCCTCGTCGCCCGACACTTAACCTTAAGTTTCTACAAGCTAACATAACACATTCGCTGCGCTTCTTCCTACATTAGTGAAGGCAATAAACAGTATCACATAACTTAATATTAACTGGGCAGTACAGAGTTAAGCTATTCTACAGGCCACGTTCACCGACAATATAACAGTTTAAGTTAAACGGCTGATTTTGTCTTAATCATCGGTTATATTTTCAGTAAACTTGAGCCTAAAGCTATCTCACCTATATCTATGATATGTCCCGCACCACAGGCAGTCAGAATCCATTCAACCATATTGGTCTAACCCTCAGTTTCAGCTCCATTGTCTAACCTTAGACAAACGAGTTGCAAACGATCGGTTGCAACAAACTTCCTTCACTTTTTACCCGACTACGGAGAGGGTTATAATATGTTTACGATATACTTTTACATAGCGCATAGAAAATGATAAACAAAACTACTGAACAAAGAAAATAATTAAAACATGATGAAACCGAAATTGTCAGTAGATAGTATGACGTCTACTTTAATAGTACACGAGTACTTTAAACAAATTCATGAAATCATCTGTAGATGCATACGGCTGTTACTATTATAAGTAAATACAACTACTACTGTATTACTGTATCTTTTCTTCTATTACTGGTGTGCAATAAAGTGTATTGTATTGTATTGTAAAATAATAACATAAACATGTTTTGTAGCGACTATGTACAGCTACATGGCAAAAAGTACTCTAGCGCCATCTAGCGGAGTGAAGCAAAAACAATAATCTTGAATCACGCTATGAGAGTTTATAACAATCATTGCAACATAAATACGAAAATCCGATATAAAAGTCAAGCTGCAGCCGTCAGGCATACCACCTCACATCTCAGGAACACCATGTATAACATCGTTTTTCTATAGTAAGCTATTAAATCGGTTCACAAGTAGACCTAAAATTCCTACTACTTATTCAATTCTTTTACTTTTGACGCAACTTTTCTAATTGCAAGCCACACGAGGCCATTAGGAAAGATATAAGGAATTTTATTCGACTATGGGTCTCGTGTTTATATTATACACCTAATTAACAAGACATGTGCCTCATCTTTATGAACAATTTTTACTATGAGTTCAACACTGAAACCTGCTGCTATAGTCGAGTAATTAATTATTATGGAACATCAGATTATTTTACCGATTTCATAGTTGGTCCCATAGTAAAAATTGTTCAGAATGATGAGTACAATAACCCTGAAACCCCTGTTAAAATATATATCCTGTCCCTGTATAAGTATATAATATTATGTATTCAGTCCCTTAGCTAAATAGCTATCGCCTTGATCATCGTCAGTCTTTGGCTGGGTGACTGTCCTATACATATTGAGCCCAAAAAGTCTAAGGTAAGGTGGTTGTCGCTTCGTGTAAGGTACTGATTAGAGCCGGAGCCGATCCCAACGTTGTGCAAAAGCCGACAATAAACAGTCGTGTGTTGTTAGTCTACGTAGAGCCGGACGAGCGAGTGCTCACTGACCGCGCAGCGCGTGACGGGGCAGCGCGAGTGCGCGCGCACGTGCCGCGATATGCACGCGTAGCAGAAGATGTAGCTGGGGTGGGGGGACAAACAAACATCATTTACTTGGCACGTCAGCCGCAATAAATAATAAAATGAACAACGTATTTTTTATTATTCTTCAGTTGATAGTCGAGTGTTTGATTTCTCTATGTTTTAGAAAAATCATTTTTTTTAAGGTTATGTATCATATTCATATAAGGCCACGTAGCGCGTTCAAAGGATGAAAAACAGCTGGCCAGAACTGGCTTACAACAGCACAAAACAGAAAACAATGGCAACAAATGGAGGAGACCTTTACCCAAAGAGGGGTCCTTAATTAACCTGTAAAACTATTGTGTATCTTTTTAAATTAAGGAATAAAGAGGCTTTATTATTATTATTATCATATTCATAACATTGGTCAACTTATGTTGGGGACGAACATCTGTATAATAAAGTGCACTTACCCCGACACTGGCAGCACTGTAGGTATTTTCCACGATTGCAAACACACTGGACATTTATTCTTCCAGCGAAGAGCTCGCTCGTCACGCTGGGAAATATCAACAATTTATTCAAAAAATAGTTTTGTAACAAGATAAACTAACGAATACAAAGTCTAACTTTGATAAACGTGTAAATGATGTTATACTTATAATAAAATAAACAAGTATTGACAAGGTTATGGGAAAACTATGGGGCTTGTCTCAAGTTGGTCTACTGTTGGATATTGCGGAATATAAGCCTCTTTTCATTTGGTATATGATTACATATAGACCTCTCATAAATTGTTCACTGCTAGATATATCCAGAACCGTATAGGAGTCATAATTTGACCTACTGCTGGATATAGGATTCTCTCAAGTTGGTTCACTGCTGGATATAGACTTCTGCCAAATGGATATTGGCATAAGTTGAGTCATATCACCCAGTCCTGCGTCTTCTACACCAAGCTTATTGAACAGCAGTAAGCTCGTACCGGCGGCGGCGGCGGTGCCGGCAGCGTCAGCGCTGGCGCCGCGCGCGCGTCCCACCAGCGCAGGAACTGCACGCCGAACGCGCCGTACTCTACCGCGCGCAGGGCCGCGCTGCCCAGCATTGGGAACGTTATCACTGCACTCCTGACAACCAAAAGTTACAACTAATTAAATAAACTTACGAAAAATAAAACACTTACAATTTTCATCCAATTTTTTTTTTACAAACCTTTAATGTAGTAAATGAATGAAAAAAAAGAAAG
Source organism: Allophyes oxyacanthae (assembly GCA_932294325.1). Lineage (NCBI taxonomy): Eukaryota > Metazoa > Arthropoda > Insecta > Lepidoptera > Noctuidae > Allophyes > Allophyes oxyacanthae. The sequence goes on from OW028628.1 coordinate 14,193,098, forward strand.
TCTAAAATATGAGATTTATGTCTGTAAACTGCATCACGATTCACGAATCACGATATAAAAAAGAACATGCAATTTTTTTTAAATAAATTATTTACCATTATATTTAATAGGAACTATGGTGCAGTCCATTTTGAACCTACCTTCACCTCCCCTACCCCCTTACCTTACCTACTATACATATTGACATTAAAAAAAAAAACCATATTGCCCCTCACCCTTAGATTATGTAAACTTTATCTATGCCCTCACCCAACCTGCCCCGAGAGCACAGTCCGGGCCAGATCCGCCCACGTGTCGGTCTCCTCGCGGGGCGGCGCGTCCCTCAGCGCCAGCCCCAGCGCGGCCAGCGCCGGCGCGTGCTGTGTGGAGGATGGCCACTCACCCAACCTGCCCCACCAGCACACTCCGGGCCAGGTCCGCCCACGTGTCGGCCTCCTCGCGGGGCGGCGCGTCCCTCAGCGCCAGCCCCAGCGCGGCCAGCGCCGGCGCGTGCTGTGTGGAGGATGGCCACTCACCCAACCTGCCCCACCAGCACACTCCGGGCCAGGTCCGCCCACGTGTCGGCCTCCTCGCGGGGCGGCGCGTCCCTCAGCGCCAGCCCCAGCGCGGCCAGCGCCGGCGCGTGCGCGCGGGTCCGGCCGGCCACGTAGCGCGCCAGCTGCAGCAGGCGCGCGCACGCGCACACTGTGTGGAGGATGGAGTAGGCGCGGATGGCAGCGCGACGCGCCTTGGCAGATGCTGTCTGGAAAAATATAATCAGATATATTATTGACTCTGGTTCAAAGATATCTGAATAGAAACTTTAAACCTTGCAGTTAGGTTGTGCTGATAATAAAATTTGAGTCAGCATAATAGACACAATTCCAGTCTTCCTGTTCTGTGTCCCAGCCTAAAGTATCTAGTCAAAAATGTCTGCATGGCAAGACATGAAGCACCTTCTTATAGTATAACACAAAAAATTACAAAAAATGTTGATATTAGAAGATTGTGTTAAAATCAGAGGAAACAGTTTTGTCCAGCTGTCTTGTAGCAGCTCACAGCTTTTGGATCCAGTACTAAAGTTTATTTGATCATACTAAAGTCACGACATTTCATAAATGCCTGTATTTGGTTTACATGAAATAAAGATCTATTCTATTCTTACCTTCCCCAGCCTTCCGTCCTCATCATCTTCTCTCCACCGCTCCATAATCCTCTCCAGTTTGTCCATGACGTAGGGCAGTAGCACCAGCATGGCCAGTGAGGCTTGCTCCAGGTACACCGGTAACTGCTGGCCGCTATTGAACTCGCTGGTGGAGGTAGGCACGCGGAGAAGACCATAGAAACTTTCAGAGAATGATGCAGCTAGAAACGTGGGGTAAATACTTACTTACTTAGGCATACTTTTATTCCCATTTTGGTAAACATGAACCAGAAAATGAGTCATGCAACAACCTACCTGGTGGAGCAGCATTTATTTATATCTATTTATGCAACATTATATTGTTCTTTTTAGAATCTTAGCTCAGAAAATTATTTTTATGAAGAATCTCTTACCATAATGTTTGAGGTAATAGTATTGCAGACAGCAGTCAAACATTACATACAGCTCGTCATACCAGCGCAGGCACCACCCACACTTATTAGGGTAAGTTGCTGACAGATACTGGAATCCATATGAAATAACATTTATTGGTAATGGAAAAACGAAATATATTTGACAATTATGAAACTTGAACTCGGCGACAGCGAAAGATTTGCTCTTTAGCCCAAAGTCTGTGGTCATTTATCATAATATTTGTCAACCTGTTGTTGCTCCCAAGTACCAATTATCGGTGGTAAGGCTAAAATAAATATAGATACATAGCAAGAGAAGTTTACCTCAACAATCTTCTGCAGTGCAGGCTTCACAGTGGATCCCAGCGCTTCTTGCGCAGTCACTTGGAACACGGACGGCGTGCCCTGCAGGGTCCTCGTCAAATGTGCCGCGTACACCGCCATAACTCAATTATTTTCTTTAAAATTGCAAAAAGGTATTCTGGTATTTTGAGTTTGTTTATCTTCACTATCATATTCGGGGTTAATATGTCATATGTCATTGTCAAAATGTCAAATGTTTACGTTGAAGGTAGGGATGATCGATATTCATCAATCTATGGTAGATAAACATCGATGTTTAACGGAAAAACATCAATGTTCTGTTCTTGAAAACATAGACACATCGAAGTTATGAGATTAATATCGGTCCATCGATCATCTAGCGTGAAAGTAGAAAAACTTCTGACAAAATTACTTTTTTTGAAAAAAATAACTGAAACTCAAAAATACTGAGAATGTCCCCTTCAATGAATGAAATTAATAGAATGCCAGATTCTAGACGCCAAAAGTGATTAGTGCCAGCGGCGGCAGACTCAGCAAAAATTACGACCGGAAGTAACTTTCGGTTTGCACAAAAATGCCGATTTTTTTTTTTTTTTTATATAAATGAATACTCCGTATGTATGGAATCTTTTAAGCCATACACGACGCGAATCGGTCCAGTAGTTTTTATACTATAAAGAATGTAAGCCGACGCGCCGGCTGCAGCAGCCGGCGACGCGGACGGTGGCAGCCGGCGCGCGGCGGTTCATGGCACTCGCACCAAATTCGGCAAAACTGCCGGCTGCCGACTGGCACGTCGCTGCACGAAAAGCTTTTGCTAGTTTGCATAGTCAATACAGTAGGTGCGTTCAGTTATTACGGCGGACGACGCTCGACGACGCACTAATGTCCGGGTGATCACATTAAACCGTTCAGTATCTTGAGCGGGCGTCGCGTCGTCGTCGGGCGATTGCTCCGGTCACTCCGTAAAATTGTAGGGCGAAAGTCGCACTGCTGTCAACCGACCAATGACTGTAGTTACAGGATCCAACAAATATTTTGAGGTCGTTCGATTGTTCACTCGCGTAACGCAGCTGTAGTCTGTGGATCGCCCGAAGCCGATCAATTATTCCCGATGAGCGAGCGACATACGCGCTAATGTCTTTCACTCCGAAAAATGAATTACTGAACGTAGCCATTTAATAAATAAAATAATAGATTGTATAATTTGCCACCTAAAAACTCGATGTTTTCCTTCTGATATCTATCGTAAATCGATACACTTGAATCGATGTTAATATCGATATTTTTCTAATATCGATCATCCCTATTTCAACGTCAAGTTAGAACTTAGAGCAGTGTTGCCATCGTAGACAGGTTGTCATATGGAGAATACCTAGTAATAATAACTTTATGGAGAATACAGAATGAATTTAATATATCCTGACGGCATGAAACCGTAAGAGAGGCTTCTTACGTCATTGCATGAAACCTATCTCTATGCATGAAACCTCAGATGAAGAACCAGCTTTTATTTAGGCGTGACCACAGATGAGTAACTCGCTTACCGTCGCTTACGCTAGTGTATCCGAACCGAACGTTTCGCGCGCATGCTCTCTGCAAGTCTGCACCGACCAACGAGAGAGGTAGTCCGGCGCATAGACCATAGACTAATATAATATATATAATTGATCCGGCTGCTTGTGATTGGGTAAATCAGGGTTTCCCAAACATTGTTCTGCCATGGCCCGATAATTTTCACACTGCACCTTCGTGACCCACTTAATACTTTTAAACCCAAGCTGGTTTCATTAGGTAAACTAATACACATTTTACTAGAACTGTTTTATTATTACTACCAGGGTTGCCAGATGGTGAAATTTTTTTCTCGTAACGAGCAGCCAAAAATCTCGTAAAAGTATTTTTTTTTTAAATCTCTTATTGTCCATAATTTACACTATGTATTATTACTAGCTAGTTAGGGGTATAGTGCCACAAACTTATCTGACCCGGGCATGGCGTCGCTACCGTCGCTTTTACCAATGTCATCTCCTGTCTACGGTCATCTCCCTACAAAAATGACATTTTGAAGTCATTTTTGTTCGGTAGCGATGTTAGTTCCAATTTTGGTCACCGGGTCAGAAAAGATTGTGGCACTGTAAGTAAAAAAAAAATCATTACTTTGATTCATATTTATCATTTTGATTCATATATATCATTTTACTTAAATCTTTAAAAAATAATACAAAAATACATCTCAGCGGGGATTCCCCGATCAACGTTATTTTATTGTCAAGAGAATAAAACAAAATTAAAAGTTATATCTCAGCTTATAATTTCATTAACTATCTTATTCTACCAGTATTTCGTCATCTTCTGCATTTCACATTATTCTTCCATTAACATTATTAACATAACACTATATAAACATTTACAAGAAGTAATGAATCTAGTTAAGTGATATACTGAATCGATCGTTTTTTCCTTTTTTTATTTTGTATACATGGCGCAGGAAAACATTGTTAAAATCTCGTAAAAAACTGTACGAGATTTTTACTTTTCTCGTATCTCGTATAAAGCTGCTAAATCTCGTAAAGTTACGAGATTTCTCGTACGTCTGGCAACGCTGATTACTACATAAATTATTTTGGTATCGCCTATTTAGTCACTAAATAATGCGAAGTATGGAATTTTATGAATATTTACGATGCGTCGATCGATAGTAGGTAATAAATTTGAAACAAGGCGGGAATGTTGCGACCCGGTATTTTATTTTGAAGGCCCGGTACCGGGTCGCGACCCGGCAAATGGGAAACGCTGGGCTAGATGATTCAGGCCGATTCAGGCTTACATTCAGAGACGACAGAAACGAGTCTAAGCGTGAACTTACGCTTCCATCTGTCAAAATTTGTTCGTAAGTTTGACAGATGGAAGCGTAAGTTCACGCTTAGACTCGTTTCTGTCGTCTCATAAGTACTATGTATTATCTCTATGGTCGTCTGAGACTAGAGGAATCTAAGCATAGAGATATAGAATATAATCATCTACCTATATCGACCAATAGAGAGTCTAAAACTTAGCTTATTCTTCATCTGAGCTTAAATGAGAGGTATGTTATACATAAAAACAACTAAGTAGGTACCTATTATATAAATTTACAACATTAGCAACATAATTACAGGTGTATTAGGTACACGATATTTAGGTATTACTTTAGAGGCTGAATGCGCATTTCTTTCCAAAGTTTTAAAAAAGAACAAATAACGCGCGCCTTCGATTTGGCGCGAAAGTTAATCAAATAGGTACCTACTACCTACCCATCGATGTCTACTACCTACCTAGGTAGTATTGCATCGATGGCTGTATTGTTGATTTTATTTTATGTTTCTTGAATTAATTCGGTTATCTATTGTTTTGCTGATGACGATTAAAGGTAGGTTACTGTTAGCCTGTATCATCCCACTGATGGGATCCCCTTGATTTCCATGCTGTTCGATCATGTGCAAATAGGTACCTAGGTACCTACCTTGTACCTACTGTACTTTATTTAATTTTTCACTTGCTTCTGATAGTGATAGCGCGAGCGGTAAAGAACCTGTCGTTGTAGTGCTCACATGACTGTAGAATGCCAAAAGTCAGCTATCAACTACTTAGATAAGTAGGTAGGTCGGTATGTATGAAATACCTTAATTAGGTTTCAAAAACGCAAAATATTTCACTAAACTTTCCAAATAGTTAGTTAGGTATACTTAGTTAGGATACTTAGTTAGGTAGTAGGTACCAAATTACTAGCTGTTGCCCGCGATTGTATACGCGCGTTTTAATAAAATATAAATTATTATAATATAGCGAACACCTACCTATCACTTCGCAGGGTACATAACTACATAACTACATACCTAATCCTGATAGGACATCGTAATCTGAATCACAGTTCTAGAACGTTTATTGCGTTGTTCCAATTTTCGAGTGATTTTTAAAGAATACTGCGCAATGTAGTATTGAAGTATCAAAATTGAATCGATTTAGATTACGAGCGTGTACCTATCGTGATTGCAGGGATAGTGTAGCATCAACAAAATAAATTTACAAATAAATAAAACAAACAAATAAATTTAACCTTTTTATAATATTACTTACTTACCTACACTGTTTACTTATGAATAATTGGGTCATTCGTAGGTTAGGTACTTGTCATTTGTTAAATTAATAACACGAAACTACGCTCTCGACACAGCTCTCGATCAACACTTTAGGGCATAATTATGGAGAGGTAGAAAGTCGCGGGGAGCGTAACGCGGGGAAAAGAGCGTATCTCCGTTCATGGAGACCACAGATTAATATATTTGTACTAGGTACAGATGCGACAGTGACTTATGGCATAGTTGTCAAAAGGTCCGTTTTGGCGCTGCCATCGCATACAGTAGAGATAGGTAATTTAAGCTGTCAATTGTCGATATCAAGCTGTCAGATGTCGGTATCGATAATCGACAAATTTAAAATAGAGGTATCAAGGACGTACATACGGTACATACCTAGGTGCATAGCTATACGATCTGATTTAGAATGTTTATAAATAAAAACACTTATTTGCCATGTATTTTATATATTTTTCATTTAGATAAACATTTCTTTCTTAGCCTAAATGTCTTATATTTTCTAAAAGCTAATTTTTGTGGCTCGTTCATTTTCACGACATATTTTTCCTCTAGTGCACCTTTTAAAATTTTATTAATTATGTTACACCAGTTGTGTACTTGCAATCTAGTTACAATTTTCAAGAAAAACAATTGTACATTTTCTTTATGCCTATTACACCCTAACCATGAAAGCAATAATGTTTCTGAAAGTGAAATTTTATATTTCCAGACACTCTGCTCAAGGTTCTCTTGCTTGGTAATGTAAACATTTTTTCTAGTAACTTGTACCCCTTTGGACTTTGTTTCATTAATGTTAAGGCTAACAATTTTTCGTCAAGAGTGAAGCGTCTAGACATTTTATTTTTCTTAACATTCTTTAATTGCATTATTATAAAAGTCCTTGCTTGCTTGGGAAGTGCATTGA